>JAODKC010000137.1:2467848-2524803 GCA_026777985.1 Mormyrops attenuatus
ACTGCCTCCGAGGAACAACAGTCAGGCCGTGTTCCTGTGATGTGAAGACAACAAGTTCAAAAACCATTAGCAAAGAATAATACATTTTATTTACTGTGAGACTGATCTAAATCGTTACTACACTGAGATGAGCGTTCAGGCCATTTCCAAAAAAAGTGTGACATCGCTACAATAGTGAAACTGCTATTTTAATGGGAACCCAAGTGCTACACCTCCCTGGAGCGACCCAGCGGTGCTGGCACCCCCTGGCTGCCTGACTGGCAGCACTGGGGCCGGTGTGACATGGGGACGTAGTCCGTCGTGAAGGCCCCCCTGAAGCTACCCCACTTTGACAGAAGAGGCCCCTGGAACCCTACCTGGCCCAGGTCTGACTGGCAGTGTGGCAATCGATAAGTTGGGGGCAGCCCTCCTTTTTCATTCTAAAGAATGAAAAAATGTACATGAATAATGTAATTGGTGGGGGCACCGTTGTGGCATGGTGGTTAGCACTGTTGCCTTACACATTTGGGGCTGGGATTTGAGTCTCCGGCCCAGTTCCATTGGTGTGGAGTTTGCATGTTCTACCTGTGTCATTGTGGGGTGACCCCCAGGTAGCCCAGTTGTCCCCCCAGGGGCATTGTGCAAACCAAATTCGGGGGTAGGCACCATTTCAAAACAACACACAAGACAATAATTAAAAATACACATGCACAGTACTTAAGTTCTTGAAATTTTATGTAATTATTACATTCAAACGTGTCCAGCTAACCATGATTGCTGCCCTGAAATGTGAGTCATCAATGTCATGATGTAACATCTCGTTGATGATGTGTTGAGTTATTGATAGAAGACAGGAATGATGGGGCTTGGAGGAGGGGAGTAAGACATGATTTGATGTTGTGGGTAACAATTAAAATGAAAGCAAGAAAATGTCATCCACTATAATTAATGTATTTCTGGCTGGGTACAAGAACTGCAAAGGGAAATGTGTGGAAAAAATATTTTTGTGTATTCACAGGTAAGTACGGCAATAAATTTGATGCATATATTGTTTTTTGTTATCTCATTTTCTTGTCATGTAAGTAGCTTAAACAATTATGTTGTTTTGTAATGTTAACACTAAAGTGCTGTGGTGTCATTGTTTTTACAGCAGATCAGCCTGGTTTGATAGCTCATTGGTGAATGTGTCTTAAACATACATTGAATAGAGTCCAAATGGAATCCGGCACATGTGAATCGAAAACTGAATCGATCTGTGAGGTCAGGGCCAATTCCCAGCCCTAACCAATACTCATGCGTTCCTCAAATAAAACGATTCAAATTTATGTTTTGGCACATATCTCTAAGTTAAGGTCCTTCTGAAACATGGTAATGTGACTTTTAGACTTGCCTATTTTTATTTTCAGCTATTCTTTTCAGTGAGAAATATTTTTTGTGTGTTCTGAAAGGTACAGGTCGGTTTTGTTTTTAAGGAACTATACAAAGTCATTCTCTACGACGAGAGTACGTCTCCGGTCAAATGGTGTGCTTTCAGTTTTCTTCAGTACCTGAGACTGGATGTACACTTCAACGATTATTGGGATCCCTAATTCTTTCATATACTTTTTTGTAGTAAATCGTCACCACGCCTTCCCAGGTCTTTGTAGAAAATATTATATTTTCCCTGATTTAGATATTGTAGCCAGCTGAGTTTGGAGTGATGACTACATTTGCACTTGTTCGGTCAGCACAGTTACAGTAGGGAAGTGGAGAGTGAAGGGCAGACGACTGCAGAGCCGAACGAAAGGAGGGCTGAGGGTGAAGACTATCGCTACAGAACTGAAATATGTTGTATAATATTAGTCACCGTTGTGCTGTTACACGTCCGAGTGCTTTAAAACTGAGATGCCCCCCAAAATTGATTTTCTTTATTTTTTGTAAGTACTTCAACTTTTTTGTGTTAAATGCATACATACCCATATCGCATTTAAAAAAATCATATCTGAAACCCCTGTCTCTACCTATTGCGGCTCTTTGTAAATAGTGCATCAGACATTTAGGAAAAATGACTCTTTGCTTTAAAAAGGTTGCCAACCCCTGTCCTAGGGGAATAGTTTTAGCTGTGAGAAGTGATGGGCAGGTGCCATGGATAGTCTCATGTCTGTGGGCCCTTGAACAAGGCCCTTAACCACCAACTCCAGGGGTGCCGCATGTTGTCTGAACCTGCGCTGTGACCCCTAAGCCATGTACAGCAAGATGCAGATCAGTTCAGGACCTGACCAGTTCAAAATGGAATTTCATATTGGCCACATTTTTAAAACATGAAAAATGTTAATAGGCAAAGGCTTGCAGTGTGAACGTGGCCTTTGTTGAGTAAATATAATTTATTTTTTGTTTGCCTCAGACAGGGGGTGCTTATGGTGCCACATTGACTAGGATCGGTACCTACTTCAGTGAACATTTCCACCATTGTACTTTTTTTGCAGTCACTAAACAAATAAGTTATTCTGCCTCATTAATCAAATAAAATTGCTTTCTTACAGCATTTTTTATAAATTGCTTGTCCAGACAGATCACACATGATTTTAAAACATTGACACACTTTACTTGGAGGCTATGTAATAACTTAGGTACTCAGTTACTACTCAAAAAGAAATCATGAACTAATATACAGTACTGTGCAAAAGTATTAGGTAGTCAAAAGAAATGTTTAAAGCTCTTTATGTGGGTAATAAGTGCACATTTGCTCAGAACAAAAGAACACAGCTTAACATTAGAACATATCCAAATTATGAGTAATAAAAACTAGTAAAAACATTCGTCTGTTCTCCTAAAAGTTATTGATATCCTTCCTGTTGGATGGCTAGATGAACACCACTTCAGTTCCCAAACCTCTCCTCAGGGACACCCCAGACATTCCATGTATTTATTCAATTTCACCACCAGCTCAGTTAATTATTTAACTTAGTTAGTTAAAAAAAGCCAATGAGATGTTGATGTCAAAAATACATGGGTGTATTGTATGGTTGCTGGAACTAATGGGGTGATTTTAGCTGAGGTTTTGAAATGGCTAAGCTAACACACTTTGACAGGCATAGTTTATAGCACAGTTTTACACCAACATAAAGATGATTTAAACATAATTCTTTAGCTGCATAGGACATTTGCACAGTACTGTAGTTCTTGAAATGCATGGTCACGATTTATTAATGATGAACGAATATCTGATCAGTACGTAACTAACACTTAGTTACTGATTAATTAATGCATCACTTTAGCGTGTAATGTTAGATGTAAATGTTACCTAAAATACTGCGATTACCTGTTCGGTTGCGGCAGATTGTTCTCACGTTTTCCTTTTATAATGAATATTATTTCTTTGACCCTGATGCTGCAGGAATTCTTTATGCTCGAGATTTTAATAAAGAAAGGAAAAACCTGTTTGAAATACGAAAGATTTGTATAGATCTTATTTAAATAATAGGCCAGATTTATATGTTATACGTTAAATTTAAATAAATATTTCCTCATATTCAAACCGGAACGCGTTGTCTTCATACCCTATGCATTTTAATTTGTATTGTATAGCACAGCATTAGGCAACAAAATGTATTACTTGTCGGAATAGCCATTAGGTGGCGAATACGCGGCATTATTTTCAGGCAGATTCGGCCACGCTTCTCGCACCAGCAGTTACAGGTAAGTAGCACTTTTACGGGAAATTCGAAAGCTTCGGTTTCACTTTACTGAAACGTTTGTGACATAAAGGGGTGGAACAAGAAACAGAAACTATACGAACAGAGAGAAGTAGTTACATGTTAGAATTAGACTGAAGTTTTCTGTATTTTACTGTCTACTCGAATCTAGTCCTAAAGGATATTTGAACTTGCCTTTGGTAAGTAAAAACATACATTCACACTAAACCTAAGCTGTATGTTAGTGTTTTCGAATCGTGATTGTTTTTTATGCTCATATTACGTTGTACGGTCTGTAAAAATGACCTGTATCCATAGTCCTGCGTATGTGTGTAACTTTTCGTCGAAATAGACCACTTTTCCGCTGAAGTGAAAAATAGATTTTTATACGGTGTGGGCCAGGAAATTTTTCTTTTTTGGGGGGGGGGGCATTACACAAGTATAGTATATTCAGAAGCAACGGGACGTTTTGGAGCTTTATGTCCTTCATCAGCTTCACAGCGCTTCTGCGGCTAAATGACGTCTATCTTACCTTTACACTGCCTACATGAATCCTTTACATATTCAAAGTAGTGCACTTTAGATTTCTAGTGAAACATATTTCAGGGAGAGATATTTCATTAGTAGCACAAGCAAAGTGCAGTGTTTTGTGTTTGTGGATTATGTTTATGTTACGTTTTTCAGGTCCCCACAAAGATCTGTGAATGGAATCAAAACACAAGTCTTGTATTTTGTTTGGTTACTTATGGTTAAGGTTAGGGTTGGGTATGGGTTAAGGTTGGGATTAGAGTTTTCCCTATGGAAATGAATGGAGAGTCACCACAAAGATATAATTATGAATCTTTGTGTGTTTGTGTGTGTGTGTGTGTGTGTGTGTGTTTTATATAGCTTAGTATAGCCGCTTATGTAGAGTGAACTTTCTACAAAGAGTCTTTTCGTCCACTAACTCTCCCACTCTTTGTTGTATTTTTCTCATATTTCTCTACATAGGTATTGGCATTGTCAGAGAACTAACTAAATAAACTGATTTCTTTTGATTTGTTTGGGGAAGGAGAGGGGCGGAGGGAACGGGATACTGAAACAGGACAAACTCAGCCGTTTTGCTTTATTAGGCAGGTATAGTGGAGAGAGACAGGAGATCGGGAGCAAGCCCAAATAAGCAACTACATTAAACAAGCCCAAAATCTGCAGAGTCCTAGAATATTTTATTTTATTATAAGCTTATGCAAAAAAGAAAGAAACATTTTCATAAAGCAAATAGATAAAGGAGAAATATACAAATAAAAAATATATATCCTTGTGTTAAGACACACAAATTTTCTTTCTGTTTCCCTCTTTTGTGGGCGGTAGAAACCAAATTTACTAGCCTATCAGGCAACATGATCATGCTATGTAATGAGGAATTCACTTCTCAGAGACAGAGAACCCTTACTAAGATCAGTGACATTCCACATAACACTGAGCAGATATGTTTCAATAATGCACAATATTTGCATCATGGTCTGATGATCTCGTTGTATGGTCATTTTGGGATTGCTGGAATTCTTCTTTCCTGAATTGTTACTGTTTGTGCTAAAACCCTTGTGAATACGCATGTATTCACAAAACATACATTCATTGATTATATGAATCACAGAACTGAAAGAGATGCATTATACAGAAGAACAATAAAACGGGTGCTATATGACACTTTATTGTTTTTATTAAAATCAGCTTTGTCACGTCCCATATGCAGACGCAGCTTAAGCAGTTGCCCCAAACACCTGAACCCTTAGCTACAAAAGCTCACTCATCCTTTCATTCAGTGTGAGGTATTATTGATTTAATGTCACTTACTGAGCACTTCTCTCATCTTGTTTGTCTTGCCTTCACCTGCCCTTCCTTCTGAACCTCAGTGCTACCAAGTCCCCATCTCTTCAGACCTCCCCAGTGTGATGACCTTCTGTCCTTCATGTTCCTGTAGGACTGACTTTCCCGGCTTACAACTTCTTCAACTCTGTTACCCCGACCAAGAAACAAGATCCATTTCAGTTTACCTGTCTACCTACTGTAATAAACGCTCCTTGTACTGCATTTGGGTCCCTGAATATCTGTCATAACACTATGGATGAATTTGAAACAATTACTGAGGAAGAAGTGCAAGATATCAGAGAGGCACTGGAGAACAAGAGCTTGGCTACAGCAGCTGAAAAGATTCAAGACTATTTTAACCAACTGGATAATGTTACTCTGAACATTGCCATCACCGGAGAGTCCGGCTCTGGGAAGTCCACCTTTGTTAATGCTTTCCGAGGGATTGGGGATGATGATGAAATCAACTCAGCCCCCACTGGTGTAGTGGAGACTACCATGGAGCCTAAATCTTACCCCCACCCAAAGTATACAAATATCCAGCTGTGGGATCTACCTGGAATCGGAACCCCCAACTTCAAGGCAGACACATACCTTGAAGATGTTGAATTTAAACGCTATGATTTTTTCATCATCATTGCCTCAGAGCGTTTCAGATCCAGCAATGTACAGCTGGCCATGGAGATCCAGAAAATGAAGAAGAGGTTCTATTTTGTGCGCTCCAAGGTTGATGAGAACATCCGTGCAGAACAAAGAAAGAGAACCTTTGACCGTGATGTGACATTAAAAACAATCCGAGATGACTGTATTAAAGGTAAGGTCTATGAAAATCCTTGCAAAAAAGTAGGAGAGGATAGGATGAGTAATTCATGGCAAAACATGGTAAGAGTGATTACTGAGGTTATGTGTAAAACGTTTTTCTGTTATTTTTTATTAGAGCTCTAAAGACATTTGAAGCAGCTTAACATGTTTTTCCCTCTGTCTTTCAGGCCTTCAGGAACAGGGCTTAACTTCTCCCACAGTCTTCCTGATTTCCAGCTTTGAATTGGGAGGCTATGACTTCCCTTTACTTGAAGAGACCATGGAGAAGGAGCTTCCCAAGCACAAGAGGCATGTCTTGCTGTTGTCCCTGCCCAATATGACCCTAGAAATCAACGAGAAAAAGAAAGCAGCCTTGAAGGCAGACATCTGGAAAATGGCCGTACTATCAGGCACAGTGGCTGCCATACCCATCCCAGGTCTATCAGTTGCTGTTGATGTGGCTATTTTGGTCAAAGAGATCTCCAGATATTATTTGGCATTTGGCCTAGATGACGATTCTTTGAGAAATCTCTCTGACAGAACAGGGGTAGCCTTTGAAGAACTGAAATCAGTTCTCAAATCTCCCCTTAATAAGGAAATATCAGCTGATGTGGTCATTAAGCTGCTGACCAAGGCGGCTGGAGGTGGGTTAATGTTTATTGAGTACCTGGTCAGCAACATTCCTGTTTTTGGATCCATGGCAGCTGGTGGGATTTCCTTTGGGACCACCCACTACATGTTAAACAGCTGCCTGAATGAGCTGGCCGAGGATTCACACAATGTGCTGATGAGGGCTTTACAGTCTGAAGTCTAACACATTGTACTCACCCACCATACATTAATTTCTGGCATATTGAGTAAATCTAACACGCGTTTATGCCACTCCATTATGTGTATGACATTGTTATTGGAAAGAGGGTATGTATGTATTCAGACATAATAATTTGAAATATTTTTCCTTGTTTAAAAAATAATCACGTTACTTGTCCATTGCTTCTTAATATGCCAATTCATTTGCACCTGACCGCTGTTTTTGGGCAGCCTGTAGCTCAGCAGGCTAAGTCTCTGGTTAGGAACCTGTGGTCATGAGGTTACTAGTTCAAGCCCAGCTTAGGCAGTATGATCACATGTTTGTGGGCCCTTGAGCAAGGCCCCAAGCTCTCAGTAGCCCTTAGCTCTGTGGGCCCTGCTGCTGGTGGCTGCCCTTCATTGCCAAGCTTACTGTCATCTACATGTGTCATAGAAGGCAAGATGGGTTCAGCAAAAAATTAAGAAAATCACCACAAGGCTCAATAAAGTGTCGTCATGTTATAAATAACTGTAGTTGGTCATTTTATGTCTTATTAGTTACCCATCTGGAGAATAATTGTAGCTAGCTTGCCGTTTTTTTAAATAATTGCATTACTGGTAAACATTTTGTTATAAAATACCTGATTGTATCAAGGTCAAATCTAAATAAAATAATTTTCTGAAATGACCATTTTTAATGTCCACATTTTGTTTTGTTCAAATAAAAATATTAGATTTCTGATGTCTTTCCAGGCTTTTTTGCTGCAACATCTGCAGCACAAGATAAGAAGTACAGTCCATAAGTATTTAAATTATGCTATTTTTCAATATTGTCCAAAATTCCATCAGATGACTGTACTTCTTATCTTGTGACTGATGTAGGTTTACTGTGACGCTGCCCAATGTCTGCCATAGCTGTCCGTCACACACCCCCATAGAGAGCCTATTTTTTCTTCTAGAGCACAGCTAAGGTGATGGTGGGGAGTTCCATGAGAAGAACGTGGTGCTTGCGACCCACCAATTCACTCTCCAGTGTGGTGTGCAGCCAAGAGAAGCCAAAGAGATGTGGCTGGAAGCAGTAGATCAAGAACACATGAAGCCGTTGCACCCCACTCCTACTCAATGCTGCACTGCTGTCATCCCGTATCTGATTCAGTATGGCAGACGGCTCTCGCGGTAGTACGCGCGGACACATATACTCACAGAAGTATTTATTTCATATACAGATCATGGGTACATTATATATGAGAACATAAAAACATATACTATATAAAACACTTTTGTTTTATTGTTTTGATTGATCTCAGCTTTCAGTTTCAGTTGTGGATGCAGAGGTATCTGTTTCTGTATGGTGATGTGTGGTTGTATTCCCATCCCATCATTTTTGATATTTTAGGGGGTTCATGCTTTTTGTTTAAGCTATTTCCCCTGTTTTTGTTTAGAAAAAGGAGATGTGGTTATGTACTACTTTTGTTTCGCTTAAACAGTTTGTTTTTGTTTAGGTAGTTTTTGTTTGTTATTTTGGCTTTACACCCACCCCTGAGCACTTGTTTTCCCTTTATTCAAATTAATCTGTTTTTGTTATTCATTAAATAACATCATTAATCAATAATCATTCATTAAATTAAATACTGTTTGGTCCATTTTGGTCTCACAGCTGTTGTCCACAGTCTTTATGGTATGATCTCCCCTTACATGGGGCATAACATACAGAATTAAAAATAAATAAATACATAAATAAATAATAAAAGTAAATCTACCTCATTTACAAAATAATCACAAAACCATTTAGTTACTTCTTAATATGCTAATATATAAGTCTTATATATTAATATATAAATCCATATATGTATCATAGGATAATCATAAACACAATGGAATACCTATCACTTCTGCTGATCATCATGGATCAGACTAACAGCTTATAAACTACCGATCTGTAGGATTTTTGCATCTAGCTGCTTGTAATTTCTCATTTTCTGCGATATCTTGAAATTTGTGAATCAATTACAATCCAAAAAACATCAGAATGTAAATCGCTTTTCATACAATATTATCAGCTTGAAATCTAAATGCATAACATGGCACAGCTCACACTTTATTCTGTCCAAGGCCAAAGAAAGACAAAACTCTTTTACCCAGTACATCTCTCTCTACATCATTAAGAAAGTTTAAATATCACCAAACTCAGTGAAAAATTATGACTGTGGCCCCAGATGTCTATATACTAAGAGAACAGATGGGAGAATGATGAGAGATTAAACATCTATAGTTCAAACAAGGGATATTCACATACAGCTTCTGATTCTAATTTTGTCTCTTGCTTTATGCTACAAAGTCCAATTTTGTTTAAATATAGTCAGCAGAAAAAGTAAGGTGTGTAATCTGTTGGACTTCCTATCAGAAGGTCAGGTCTTTAGTATCATATCATTAAGTAGAATAACTTTACAACCAAGTTAATAATGAACAATAGAAGGATCCATGTTTGACTTGTGATGGTACTTAAATTATTCACACAGGAGCTCCTAGTGGACAATCTGGAATATAGTTGTAGTGGGTATGGTTTCTATTATCTGTGATACCCTGTAATATCAGTTTATAAGATTCCCTGTTACAGACATCCTAGGTTGTTGCCAGACATAAACATATACAGTTGGGGAAATATTCAGCTGGCTATTTTAAGGTCACATGGCTGACACCTGGGTGGTGCACTGAGCAGTCAGGCAGGCCGTTTCTTGCCATATTTTTTGATTGCACTTCATCCAATCAAGATGAAGACCATCCATTCATCCATCCATCATCATCTGCTGCTGGGCAGCAGTCTCAGCTGAGATCACCAAACCTCCCTCACACCATCTAACTTCTCTGGCTCCGCCAGGGGGATACAAAGGTGTTCCCAGGCCAGCCAAAAGATATACATTCAGACCTCGGACATTCGCAAGGTTAGGTTCCAGGTGACTTACCCATCCTGCAGATGGGTAAGTCACCTGGGGGCAAAGAACACATAATATCCATAATAGACCTGTCTGGAGAATGCTGTGGTGGTCATGGCACAGATTGAAAACCAGGCAGCTGTCTTTGCCAATAAGCAAGGACATAGACGGGGTATATGACATCACATCACTAACATATCAAACAAAATGCAGAGTGTCACGACAGGAGGGTCCCGTGCCTGGCCTGGCCAGCACCTCCCTCCCCGCGCCACGATTTTAAAGGAATTTGGTCTGTGTCACCTTATATTTATACCCCAGTGAAAAAGGAAGTCATGGCTGACCACTTAAGAGTTCCAAATCAAACCAGTGTTATGTAAGGCGGGACTTGGACCGGGATAACAGGAACAGGACTCCAAAAATCAGATGAATTCAGGATTTTAATTTGAGAGGAAACAAGCAGGACCATACAATAACAACACAACGTTAATGACCAGACTGGGGAAACATACTTGAACGCGGACTTAAATACACTGGACTAATCAACAACAACGAGAAACAGCTGGTAACACGGGGATTCCACACGAGGTAGCGAGGGGGTGTGGCACACAGGAGGATCAGACGAGTAGGGCATGACAACCAGAGAACTTAAAAATATAAAAAATGACTGGAAATATTCTTCAGTTAGATTATAATAATAGGATTTTGTAGGAGAGGAGAGATGTAAGGAGTGTGTGCTGGTACAGTGCATTGCCGCACCCAGGTGATGCCTCAGCACCACACTAGTTCGAATGGAGTTGAACAGTGTGAAGTTTTTTCCGTTGGCTGGAGTGCCAATCCTGCAACCAGCCCCCAAAATTTTCGCTGGAAGTTGGAGGACAATTTTTGTAGGGGTGCTACTAAAAATATTTTTTTAATAAAAAAATATTTATTTAATATCTACGTTATTCTTTCATTAATTTTACTTCAAATAAAAAGATTTTTGTGAATATTTTGAATGAAAGGCCAAGAGGAAAAACAATCGTTTTTTCACAGCCTATGTTACTTGTGACCCTGAACAGGATAAGCAGTTTAAAAAAAATAATGTAAATACAGATCTAATGTTTGTTCATCATTTAAAAATCGTGATCATGTTTTATGTCAAGCAGTTACTATATTTGTTACTAAATCTGTTAATTCTGTAAACCTTTGTGAACTACTTTAGGAACCACTAAGAAATTACTGAAGGAACAAGTAATGAATAACACGTGAAATACTGATCTCGTGTTTGTGTATCATTATTGAACCGTGACACATTTTTAAAGTAGCTACTTTATTTGTTCATTTTTTTGTACTTCAGTAGCAACTAAATATTTGTGCCTCCTCAAGTAAAGTATTACGGTTTGTCCAAAAAATCGTTAGATTTGTCACTAGTTTTTTGGGGGGGGGAAATCACTATAGGGTGCTGAAAAGTCGTCAAACTCTGCGATAAAGTCGCTATATTGGAATCACTAGGTATCCCGCGCACCTTGGTCTTCGCATTACTTTACTGTAGTCCTTTTAACCCAGTGCGCATGCGTCATTACCATTCTCTAACTTAATAAAGGCATGTTCAACAAGTGCTTTTTGTCACATACACGATATGTTTCCTATAAATGCTATTTCATAACTTGATTGTGAATGATACCGTACTCAAACTTGCTAATAAATAAATAAAAACTATTTGACTGGCCTGACTTATCTGACTGCTTGAATAGTTCACCGAAGTAGACAACTTCAGTGGTTGTATTGCCAGGGTGGTTGTTCATAAAATTCATGGGCTTGCCGTTTCATTAAGCGGTCACGGCTACAGTAAATAATCAAAGTTTTCGATAATAATAAAATAATGGAAAATTGCTTTTAAATAGCCTACCCTTCCATGGGATTACGTCACGAGGTAACCAACGCCGTACAAAACTGAAAGTTCCGACTACAGCGACGCTGCGTTAGTCTGCTTGTGATTCTGATTTTATGCAGCAGGCATATAAACTGAAGCCCTGTAAATATTTAAAGGTAAGCTCGGAGTATTTCATTATTTAAGAACCAAAACCATGTTAATATTGTCATTGTAAAAACTTGTGAACAATAAGTAAGGTTGCAAAGTAATTGGTTATGAACCTTGTAGAGCTTATTCGCCAACAATATTGCTTGAAAGCTGGAGGTATGGTTATTTTTAAACGTGTTACGTGTGCATCGATGTGATTAAATAAGTTTGTTTAAACAGTTAACTTTACCACAGTAGTTTCATTTCGTCTTAGGTTTCGGTATAGTACGACTGCTGGTACATACGTTAAGCTGTGTTGTCTTGCGCTTAATTTTCTTGTTTTCTGATTTACCACATATAATGGGTTACTAATTTAGACATTAATATCAGCAGACTCCCATCGTTTATGGTCCGGGGACAGGCGCGCAGTGCTCGGTTTGAACCTCTTCCTCAGAGTAGCGAGCGATCCGATTCTTTTCAGCGAGTCTTTGGTTACAGACGAAGGAAGCCAGTCGGACTTGAGAGCCGTTCTTTTTATCGTTGTGTTCAAATTTCACAGCTTGCCCTAAATTCACCCCAATCCCCTTTATGTGAACAGTGAGACCAAGCCATTTACAAGAGCTAGATGCTCTTAGGTTTCTTAAAGGTTGAATGATCAGGGTTTGTGCCAATTCAAAGTCTTCTAATATTAAGTGTTGCCTGAATTGCATTCAATGCAAGGGAGCTTTTTTAGATAACACATTTCATACGGAGGGTAAATTCGAAGTAGTAAATTTGCTGACAAAACAGAGGGATATGGCGCCACCGTGTACAATGTTTACAATGCAGATCAACATCTTAACTCAGAGAACATGTCCCACACAAAGGTACTTATTGTCAAAGGAGAGGTTTTGTGTGTAATTTGTCTTTTGTGCTATTGTACCTTGGCGAGCACTAAGTGTAAATTAAACAGAGCTAAACATGTGAGACCATAAAGCCTTAAAATGGTGTAATCATCTTTTTAAATTATTATTCTTTATTTAATCTAGGTCACTTGATGTATATCAGTAAAGTCTTCTACTGCTGAAGTGATTAGTAAATGAAGTGACACATTATTTCCACTCTTCCCAAACTAGGAAGTGAGCAGCTACTATGGCGACACTGCGCACAATAAGTGAGGCAGAGATCCAGGACATCAGCAGTAACATCACATCACGGGTGGTGACAGAGGTGGTAGCACAGCTTCAGGACAGACTTGGAGAGCTGAAGTCCACCACACTTGATATTGCGGTGACAGGAGAGTCTGGTTCAGGAAAGTCATCCTTCATCAATGCCTTCCGTGGCGTGGGCGATGAAGATCCAGAAGCAGCGAAGACTGGTGTCACAGAGACGACCAGGGAGGCCATCCCCTACATGCACCCCAATATGCCCACAGTGCGTCTGTGGGACCTGCCGGGCATCGGGACACCGGCTTTCCAGCCTAAGACCTACCTACAAGATGTAGGTCTGTATCAGTATGACTTTTTCATCATTGTAGCTTCTGAGCGATTTCGGGAATATCATGTGACACTGGCTCAGTGTATAGGGCAAGCAGGGAAAAGGTTTTACTTTGTACGCAACAAAGTGGACAACGACCTGGAGGCCACAGTCCGGCGTAGAGGTGGAGAGCCGTCTGCCATATTGAATCAGATACGGGATGACAGTAGTGCAGCCTTGAGGAGGAGTGGGGTGCAACAGCCTCGCGTGTTCTTGATCTCTTGCTTCCAGCCACATCTTTTTGACTTCCCTTTGCTGCACACCACACTTGAGAGTGAACTGGAGGGCCACAAGCGCCACGTTTTTCTCCTGGCACTCCCCAACCTCACCTCAGCTGTGCTCGAGAAGAAGAAGCAGGCTCTCCATGGAAGTGTGTGGCGGTCAGCTATGACGGCTTCCCTGGGAGCCATGTCACCAGGGTCTGCTTCGTCCGGTACTGTTCCCTTGCTCATGGACACACTGCGATCCTACCAGCAAAGCTTTGGCATAGACACCAACTCACTGCACCGCTTGGCAAGTCTTACAGGGAAATCTTACCAGGTATGACGTAATCTGGAAAATTCCTTGTTTTTGAATTCCTTACTCCTCATTTTGATTTATTGCTCAACATGTTTAATTAAAACATATGCACTATTTCTCTTAAACTATCTCTGTACTTTAATATGCTTCAAATCTCCTTTCCTTGTTAGCATATATCCACTCATGCTGGTTGCTTAATCTCTGTCAATGGAGTGTTAAATAGCTTCACTTTACTTCCCTTTCACCAGGAGCTTCAAAGAGAAGTGCACTCCACAACCGGCAAGGAGCTCTCTCAGGAGGGCGTGCAGATGTTGCTTTCTCAAGCAGTTGTAGGTCAACAGGTTGTTGCAAATATGTTGGAGAATCGGGTGCCTGTCCTGGGTACCATTGCCTCTGGTGGTATCTCCTTCCTAGCTTCTTATTACACCCTGAGATCAGCTATTAACGACCTAAGTGAGGATGCTGCACGGGTATTGGGCAGAGCTCTGAAGGGGTGTGACCAAGAGCAGGATGATGTGCCAGATCCAGGCGATTTCTACTAGGCCTCCTTTTCAGTTGATTGAATTTATTTTCCGTTAGGCTGATTTAATGCTGTATTGAAATGTTATGATATAATTTTCACTATATGGCCAAAAGTATATGGGCATATTAATTAAAGAAATTTTTTCATCACGCCACATCCATTGCGGACACAGCTATATAATTAAGCACACAGTCACATAATCTCCTGGAACAGACATTAGCTGCAGAAAGAGTGGTTGTACTTAATAATGACTTTCCACATGGTACACCATCTTTCCAACAAGTAGTGTTCGCCACATTCCTGCCCTGGTCAACCGTAAGTGAAGTGATTGTGAAGTTCAGAATGTCTGGGAGCAATCTCAGCTGTGAACTGATAGGCCACACAAGCTCAGAGAAAGGAACCACGGGTCTCATATATAACTGTTGTTCACGCACAAAACGGGACCTGAAAGACGCATATGCTACTCACCACGCAAACGTTACAATCTGTAGAACCAAACTTGACGGCAGAATGTGCGTATCCGTGCGGAAACTCTAACCCATGCCTACATACATTTTAGAGAAAGTTGGCAACCCAGGTGGAGATGGTGAATTGAAACCGGATTGTAGGAAAAATGCGAGTGGCATTATTACACATATACTGATCCCCTGTGCTTGTGAGTCATAACTTGTACATTTAATTTCATCTCATAGCACACATCACATATACATCTTCTTTTTTATAGAAAAAGCAGTTTTATTTGTGATAGTGAGCCATAATTATTCCCTAAGGACGTTTCAATAGTAAAATAAATAAGCCAACTCAAATCTTAAATCATATTACACTTGTAATATTTCATCAGCACTGTTTTGACCCACACCCTTGTCACCCTATTGCTTTGTCCACCAAACAAAATGGTTTTTCTAGTCTCCACCTCACCCACAAGCACCTCGATTTCTGTTTCAGAGAAGTTTCTTTTCTTGCACTTCCTATCATTTGCCACGATAAGTAAATGTTTATCGGGCTTAAATTGTAAACATCAATATTCATGAGGTGTTTTGCATTGACCATTTATGGTTGGATGTGGGTGTGTAGAGAGCGGAATATGAGGCTGATCCACGTGCACACAATTCCATCTCGAGTGTGATTTATAAAGACAACATTGCGTGCATGTGTGTATACACACGGTTTTATAAATCTGACTTTTTTGCATACGCCATTTTCGGCTTTTGCGCGTATGTATACTTTCAATATGAGTCCTACACACTGAGAACACTAGGGGCTATTATGGCAAAAAGTCAGGACCAAGTTCATAAAGATTCCCTTGATTCCAGAATGAGATATTGGACAAGCTGGTGTCCACATGCTTTTGTCCATATAGTATGTGTGTGTAATTAGGACCTTTGTGAATAAGTGTTTGTGAACAACTTTTGGGGTTTTGTGAGAATGAGTTGGTGCTGACAGGAGCAAGAACAGCAAGATAAGACTTGCTGTTCCTGACAGCCCATAAGGGAGGGTCCATCTCTCCAGAACGTTCCATTCCTCATATTAATATAGATATTATAGATATAGGCAACCTTCTGAGTCCCAACCCACAGAGCTGCCCCCCCAAACAAATGAATTTGCATCATTACTTATGACTTTATAATTTTTCTAAAATATAGGGAATAGTACAAATAAACCTTTCAATGGGCAGTCTGTCCAAACTTTTAACTGGCATTGTGTGTCTCATACATTAGATATTATTTCTATAAATAAATTAACTTGATCTGATTTTGAACATAAGAATATTGTGTGACTAGACATGGAAAAACAACATTGCATAAACTTGAGCAACACAGCTGCATTTTGGAGTAAACTGATCTTGGGGCAACAGTGTGAAAGTGCAGGACTGATGGTAATAAAATGAAACATTTCCTTGAAATGACTGTAATGTTGCTTAAGAGAACAAAATCACGATGAAGAAACTTGTGTTTTGCTCAAATTAATATTACAGAAGAATGGTGCTAAATGTGAAGTAGGGGTTTGTGCAAACAATATACTGCAAGTTTCTACAGATCTGGGACGCGCATAACAAATTCATTCTTAGGCTGAGGTGCCTCTGAAAATGTAGTAGCAAAGTTCATGGCAAATCTGTGCTGGATATCTTGGGAAATTAGAGATACAGAGGATCTCAGGCAGGAGCCATGTGGCAATTTTCACAATATGCTCAATATTACTTTATTAAAATTGTATCTACAGGTATAAATGCAAATGTAATAAAATAAATACAATCTGATCTAACATGTGTGGGGTTCTGTATGGGTTAATATGATTCATCTGGATGATTTTCCTCTTTTAATAGTTGAAATCAGGATACAGGGGTAGAAAGGCAACCTCATAATTATAATTATTATGAAATCTTATTATTCTTCTTCCTCAAAGCTTTTACTATGGCTGTAAAAGTTATAGATATATAGTATAGAATAGCGTTCTGACCACCCCTCTCCCCTGAATTTGTCTGTAGAGATCATGCATCAGAGATCTTTCCATCATGTGCTGTGACACAGTTTCCTCTGACACAAGTTAGTTAGGACACAGGGGTGTAACGGTGTAACATTCAGGGTTCGATACAAAGCTCTGTTTCGGTACAGCAGCAAAAGCACAATTTTGTGAAATTTTATTATTGTATTAAGATGAACTTGCGGACGATTACGTCGGCCATGATTCACCCATAATATTATTGTGCCATGGTTGAACTGAATAAACGTGTTTTTTTACTGATTACTTATATAAATTGTTTGTCATGAAAAACTTATTCCTTATAAAAGGGGCCAGGATGCTTCCCTAGTCGCAAAAATTCTTGTCCTGGGAAACTTATTCTGTTTAAGGACGCTTATCCTGTTATTTCTGAGTTACGGAATGCTTACGCTGTTGAAAAGATGCTTACTTTATTTTTCTAAGGGGTTCTTCCTGAGGAGAATAAGTGGTTCCATATGTTGCACCAGTATGTGAGATGCATATCTCATCTTCAAGGAAAGGGGAGGATTGATATGTGGGACGCTTATCTTGTCTTCAGGAAACAGAACGCTCATGAATGTTTAGGAGGGTCACGGAGGCATTGAGCAAGCAGCATTACCCGGACAGAAGTGGGATTTAGAGAACGCATTGCCTGAGGGGAGGGCTGAGCCTGGCCAGCTCGTCCCCTACCCACACGCAGCGCCCAATTTAGTATAAAGGAAGGGGGAAAACTCAGTACTGACCGGAGCTCAGCCGTGGGATAGCGCGTGCATCGCCAGGCCGTTCTCGGGACTCACGTGTTGGTCTCCTGCCAGGACTGACAATTATTAATTTCCTGCAAAAAGCTCCTTAAATACCACAGAAAAGCATGAACCACCCGGTTTCTGCCTTGCTCCAGTCATTCCCACACTCGGATGATGTCGTTTCAAATATGTTAGCACGTTGGATGTGTTTCCAGCAACATATACGAGTCAGGACAGAGCCAAGAGACAGTCTTGGATTCATCAACTACTCTCTCTCTAGTGCTGGTGTAATTCATTGGGAAACCAAAATGTTCTCAAGCAACCAATTATGACTGACCATATCCAGCATTAGCTGGAAACAGCTGGCAGCCAAAGTGAGCATAATGCTTCCATCTTGAATTTAAGTTCCGTATTCCTTGTCTAGTAAAGTGTTTGTTCATTTTATTGTGCATCCCAGACCAAACATGACATAACTGAATGGCACGCTACAATTACTTAACCTGTACCGTTACAACCCTAAGACAGACGTGCACGAGGACGCTGCAGAAGGAAACCCCCCGGGTTCCATTTACTGGACATGTTAGCACCAGAAATGTCACATGAAACAGAAACAGTTTCACAGATACATGGTGAACTTAGTTTCCTGGAGTAAATAAGCAAATCACTGACAGCAGCAATAATTCATGAAAAAACACACACACACACACAAACAATGACAGCCTTCTGGGTTTGAAGAAAATCAAGAAAACAGTTTTACTTTCACTTCCTATAATGCAAAAACAGGTTTGGTTTGTCACGCCATGGTATAGTCAAAAGTGACTAACATTTCCTCAGTCCCCAGCCTCTCCAGTCAACTGTCAAAATGGCAAATTATCGTAAGTCAGGTGCTCAGAAAAGGAGAGGAAAAGAGGAAATGATAGCAGAGGTGCAAGGGACTTTATGGCCAGGTATTTGATAAAAAATGTTGAATTTTGGTGGGGGCTACCCACTTAGCATGAATTTGATTAAAATGTGCATGCTCTGTTAGTGAGAGCTCTTCGCTGTGTGCAAATGATATGTGTGCTACATGTGCGTTACAGCCAATCAACAACCTGTGTGCACTCAGCAATGTGTGTTGGGGGGGGGGTCATGGAGACCATCTTGTCCTTGTGCACGAGCAAGACACATATCATGCCTGATCATCATCATCTCATCTAAGATACATGGTTCTGTCTGCTGCCCCACCCAAAGGAAACATTACAGAAACCAAACAGCCTTCACTTTTTATTTACATAGAAAAATGGATGGTCACTTAAACATTGCTCAGCATGACTTACACCATGAATGCTATCACTTGTAGCATTTTTTAAAAGATGTTTTACCAGTCATGACTACCACAATTCAATCCTCACTTTTGGACTGACTTATTGTACACCAAGCTTCAACGAAATTATGTACAAAAAAAACTTACTTTCTTACTAAGTGAAATTTGTCCTGTATTCACAGAACTTTTCACAAAGCCATATGAAATATTTCCTGCACATGGTCCTTCACTTCCATGGCGTCCTGACGCGCCGACCGAGCGACGTCTTACGAGGGTCATGCACCAATGCTGGCTCAGCTTTGACCAGAACCCCCCCATCGGTGAATCCAACCACAGGCAGGAAGCCGAATTTCAAGACGACATCACCGGCGACAGCGGAAATTCCCAGCTAGGAAAGAAGGCGGCTGTACTCAGAGAACACCGATGATTTCTTCACTCCATCCCAGATCCGAGCAGCATAGTGGAACCTAGCCAAACCCAGAACACAAACTGGTTACTCTACAGTTTAAATTGTTGGTAATTGGTGCAGAGATATTTGTTATAAGTACACTGTGATTATTCAAAGAATAGATTCAGTAAGGGATTATTAAAATAACAATACCAGTAAACAAAACATGGAAAAAACAAAATCGAGAGGTAATAAAATGATAAAGATGTCATGTAGACAATATGTAGCACGTAAGTTCTTCTAATAAAGGCATCTAAAGGACAGCATGAAATGAAAGCCAAACCCAGTTTAAATCTGATTGGATGGAATGTCACCTAAGAGCACACCAAGTCCAAAATAAAGCATCTCAAATAACTTCGTCAGTGAGAAAAGATTTCTGTGACAGCATGGAGACATCATGGCCGACACTGACCTAGCTGTGAAGTTCCAAAACCTAGTCTACATAGGTTCCATCTAATTTCATATAAATATGTATCAGTGTTAGAGGGATGTCAATGTAATTGAATTGGATTCACAGTATAAATTAAATTTTGCTAACACTTGGCGCTTTGAAATGTGGTTTCATTGTCTGCTATACATGAGCGTCTGCAGGAGCTGCATCTTACCAGTTCTTCTCAGTGAGGATGGTGTGAGACAGTTGGCAGCGGGACATGGCCAAGACCTGGCTGCGTAACTTGGAGGCCAAGGAGGAGAAGCTGGGGTGTCCCCTGTACCCAGGCAGCAGGGAGAACAGCGGGACGGATGCAGAGCCTGCCGACACGAGCACAGGTACTTCTTGTGAGACTGTCATCAGTAGCAGCCCATCAGTTCTCAAGAAATGGCCAAGATTTGCTGACCTGCCCTGGTCAAAGCATCCTCTCCCTCAGTTTCCAGCACTGGCAACAGGAACAAGTTGACTTCTGTCTCCAGGTAGTCCCTCCCCAGGCCAGGGAAGATGTTACAGTCCAGCATGGACAGAGTGCCTGAGCAAACAGATCGCAGGCTCATACATACATCCTACTGGACACTCGATGCCATGCTTTTCCCAAACAACTTCACGAGAGTGCAGGATTACCCAGCGTCTAACACATCAGGCAGCTCAGACGCTTCAAACCTCAACCACAATCCTCAAAAGGAGAGATTTCAGTATAGCTACCTGAAGACAACCTACTGAGTTCTGCCACTGAACCAACCACTCTAAGTGCAGATGCATGGGCATGGAGCCGCTCTTAGATGCAGGCACAGAGCCACTTGGAGCGCAGATAGACGGGTAGGGAGCCGCTCCGAGCGCAGACGCGCGGGCACGGAGCCGCTCTGAGTACACCACCTTTATACTTCAGGTGAGAGTGACCCATCAACTTGTCCACCACAGCGTGCATCTTCTTTAGGTTCTTGGGACAGAATTCCTCCCTCCTGGCCTTGTTCTGCAGGAACACTGTGAAAATCAAGAAAAACATAAACACACACATACATGAAGTGCAAACATGTACACAGAATATCAACAGCCCACTCACCGATGTGAGGGTAGTACTCCGAGCCCTCGTCAGAGACTGCAGAGCCAGCACTGTCATGACTGGCAGACGGGGTGGAGGGCTTCAGCATCTCAGCGGTCTGGAGGAACCTGGAGGGGCATCGCACTCAGGTCTACTCGGAGAAACTGCTTTACAAGTCCTTATGTCACCTGAGTGAAGTTGGCCCCCATATGTTTCAGATTTCAACCAAACCGGTCGCAATCGTATGTGCAGCGATTGTGCTGGATTGTGCCATTAAAATTTTTGTTTGTGCTGTTTTAGTTTCTGAGATATAAATGTTTGTTTACATGGGTACGTCATCAGCGAGAAGTTGCATCTGATTTCCACCAAACCGATTGCAATCCCGTGTGCTGCCTCTGTGCTGGTATATGCCGTTAAAACTGTCTTTTGTGCTGCTTTAGTTTCTGAGATATTAATATTTGTAAGGTTGCCCCCCCCTCCCATTTGCGTCTGATTTCGACCAAACCGATCGTAATCGTATGTGCTGGTTTGTGCCGTTAAAACTGTCGTTTGTGCTGCTTCAGTGCAGAGATATATTGCTTATTTACATGGTCATGTGACTCTGCTGTTAAGTTAGCCCCCCATTTGCCTCCGAACCGGTCTCAATAGTTTGTGCCGTTTTAAATTGTCTGTACTGTAATTTTTCCTGAGTTATACCTCTTAGTTTATGCCTTTACATGATTGCCATATAGTGCTCAGGCTCGTGTTTCTCATGTTAACAGAAGGTGGAGTGTTTGACTCCACGACAAAGCTGTACGTAGTCAGCCCCGCCAGCCAGATACCGCATTACAGGATCGTGTTAGATATTTTCACAAATGACCGACCATTACATACTGCCTCGTTACGTGCATGCAGGCTTGACCCAGGTTATCATCTGTTCTACCAACTCATCACAGCACAGTATGTCCATTCCTTGAGATGTAGGAGTGAAAAAGCAAAACGACAGTATGGAAAGTGGCTCTTGCGGTGTGAAAAGTGATTGTGTGCCATTTACAGTGGTAAAGCACATCACAGAACTCTAAATTATGTGCAGGCATACATATCGTTTTGCTACAAGGTAGGGAACGCCCCAGCATCAAACACGACCAGTTAATGCTTAATACTGTACAACAATGTATAATAAACTCTTGTCATTTTGCCTACACTGTGTATTGTGATGTCTTTACCTTCCCATGGACCTTCTTACTTGTTGCACATGGTGGTTTAATAAAAATGTTTTAATAAAAATGAAAGTTTTAGCTTCTCCCTCCACTTAACCCGAACTAACATTTATCTAACCACAACTGAGTTTTGTAAAGGACAATATATTGTATGTATGAATATGTATGTATGTATGTGTGTGTGTTTGTATATAGTCAATGCACAGGTATAGACCTCACAAATATTAACGTCCCCCCGAATTTCTAAAACGGCATTGCTCATGTGAAAATGCAGCTCCCCCTTATTAAATAGCAGCATAAAATGAATACAAAGTGCTAAATACGAAACGCATATGGGTGTTAGCCTCTGAGAATCAGAATTTATTCAGCACGATCCTGTAATGCGGTATCTGGCTAGCGGGGCTGACTAAGTCTACGTACAGCTTTGTCATGGAGTCAAATGCTCCACCTTCTAACATGAGAAACACGAGCCTGAGCACTATACGGCGATCATGTAAAGGCATAAACTAAGAGGTATAACTCAGGAAAAATAACAGTACAGACAATTTAAAACGGCACAAACTATTGAGACCGGTTCGGAGGCAAATGGGGGGCTAACTTAACGGCGGAGTCACGTGACCATGTAAATAAGCAATATATCTCTGCACTGAAGCAGCACAAACAACAGTTTTAACAGCACAAACCAGCACAAACGATTGCGATCGGTTTGGTGGAAATCAGACGCAAATGGGGGCTAACTACACGCTGGTGTCACGTGACTGTGTAAACAAACATTAATATCTCAGAAACTAAAGCAGCACAAACAAAAATTTTAACGGCACAAACCAGCGCACACGCACTACACACAATTGCAATCGGTTTGGTTGAAATCTGAAACAGATGGGGGGCCAACTTCACTCAGGTCCAGATGTCTCTCTTGCATGTGCTGAGGTTAAGCAGTATTATTTGTATCCTCGTGTAAAGTTATTTGCCACATGAACTGCCAGTAACCACAGGGCCATGAGAAAGTATTTGCTCCCATTTCCCGATGTCCCTGTTTATCGCTTTTCTGTCACACTGAATGGCTCGAGACAAAAGCTAATATTTGATGTAGGGAACCTGCGTAAATGCATGATGTATTGTGTACATTTGTCTATAGTACAAAAGTTATTAAACACATTTGGGAACTTGACCCTGAAGAGAAGCCTTAAGTGTGTTTGAGGTTAGATTAGATTCAACTTTATTGTCATTGTACAGGTACAATGAAAGGTAGTTTAGCATCTAACAAGGAAGTTGATTTATAACCCGAATGGTGCAATTCCCATCATTGTTGAAGCACCTGTTATCTTTAACATCACACTCTCAAGCGGTAAAACTAACTCATCAAAAATATGTAATTAGTTGCAAACACCCAACTGAAATCTAAGAATTTTAGCCAATTAACTAATAACAATATTTGAATGGATTTTTGCCACAAAATGTATGACTCATGAGGTGTCTAAAAAACAATACAGGACTCCTAAGTGTATTGGGTGTTTTACCAAATACCTGTAAAGATTGATGTCAGTGAACCAGTCCTGAACCACAATGACGACATGGCACACAGTGAAGAGGAAGGCAGCTACCTGCAAAGACTGAAGTCAGAAAAAAAACGGCTATAAGAGGTACAACAATGGGACTTTGCAGTTGTTTTGTGAGATCAGGAAATACAAAGGCTACCAACAGATCCAGTTAAATAAGTGTGCAGACACACACTCGCATACCTGTCCTTTAGAATTTAGTGATCAGTGGTCATTGTTGACACACCACAACGAAATGTGTTCTCTGCATTTAACCCATATGTGACAATGTGACATAGCAGGGGGCAGCTAATTCAGCGCCCGGGGAGCAGTGCTTGGGGGCAGTACCTTGCTCAGGGTACCTCAGTGGTGCCTTGCTGGTCGGGGATTCGCACTGCAAGTGCGCGTCCTTAACCACTAAGCCACCACTGTCCTTATAAAATACTGTAAAGGTTTCTTTATCAATCCAAAACAAATTATCAGTAGCCTTGTAAATTTGAGTACATCTACCAAATTAAAACATTACCTAATGTGCAAAATGGAACATTCGTTTAATGCTTCCAGTTCATAATGTAAAACAAAGGGCACATTGCATTACATTTTGGAATGAGGTGGGGTCATTTTTACAAGCCAGCTGCACCCTCCCTGAGACAATACGGGCAGTCAAGTGTGTGTACAGGGATGAACTACAATGCAAGTGAATGGCAAGAAGTGAAGCATGAGGGTGTGGGAGGTATTTTCGGCACAAAATAAAATGAAAATGAAAATGATAAAATGAAAATGCAATCTCCACTTTGCCGTTTAGTTTTCAAAGTCTATGCGCAAAAATCCTGCCAAAATGAAAAAAATTAAATAGCACCATTTGCATTTTAATTTTCCATTTATATACGAGTCAGATGTGAAAAATTAAAAAATAAAATTAAATAACCTTTTTGCCTTTTCATTTTCCAACTTGACTTTTCGTTTCCTACTTTGCTTTTTCATTTTCAAGTTTATTGTTAATTGGAGCGGGCAGTGGGCGGAGCCATAGGTTTTTTATGTACATACTTCCTCCTACTCCATTTCGGACTTGACGATTTTTTTAAATATTCTTTTTAATTTTACGTTATTACGATTTTGTTTATGTTGTCTGCGGCACACACGTGTGTACCTATATAGGCAGGTATGCGTGTATATACGTGTGTGTATATATTGGTTTGTTGTATATGAAATAAAAGGTTATCATCAACATTATCACAGCTGCGTTTTCATAGCGCAGTAGAGGATTCCGTTGTCGTTATGTTCCTTGCGCACGGTCGCCCATGATGGCCAAACTAATGGCAAAGTCACACGCAGCTTAACTTAGCTACTTATTTGCAGCTTCCGATTCATGTAGTTTCTTATTCGCAACTTTACTAGAAGGGAAGGTTTGCGCGGCACATGCTGAAGTTTTTACACAAGACCTGGAAATACAAAATAACATATGAATAAATGGTTTAAGCTGTACCACGTGTATTTATCACGTGAATTCATAAGAATTTCACAAGTCTCCCTGTATTGAAAATATTGGAATTATCCAGGCATAACGTGACATTTCTTTCATAACATTAAACTGGTCGCGAGACACTTTGAGCAATTGTACACATTGATTTGAATGAGCCACATTTCCAAATAGAATGTGGTGGACATGTTCATCTTGGGTAGGGCAAATATGAAATGCATAGAACACAGTAGGCACGCACGCGACTGTAAGGACACTGAAATTAGCCTGGGCTTATAAGCTACCTAGCTGGAAACCTGGCAGTCCAGGCCATTTGAATTCCAGTGTTTGCTTACAATGGCATACCTGCATAACTATGTGTGCTACTGCTTAAAAATTCTCTTCATATTTTCAAAATGTCTTAAATATAAACTGTGTAGCACTGTGCGTACACTCCCCTCTATGGAACCTGGGAATAACTTAAGCTGTGAACATCGCTATGAATAAGAAGCTAAATGAATTGGAAGCTGCAAATGAGTGGCTAAGTTAAGCCACATGTGACTTTACCATTAGTTTGGGTGACATGGGCGACCGTGCGCAAGGAACACAAGGACAACGAAATCCGTAAACACAGTAGCTCAACCTGCTACTGCCCCAATAGGCCGCATACACCAGACAGTGCTGGAGGAAAGCCGCTAAAATCATCAGGGAGCGCAGTCACCCAGCCACGCTGTGCTCACCCTGCTACTGCCCCCTGATGGTGAAGCACTGACCTGCATTTCCACATAAGTGTGAGGGAGGTTGTACTCAGGTGGTAGCTTGCGGTCGTTGTTAATGAGATGATCCAAAATAGAAGGACTCAATATAGGCTGTAGGCAAAAGGCAGTCCAAGTCAATTAAATGATGACATTGGTACCTGATTGGGTATTTAAAATTCGATTTATTAAGCAAAAAGCTTTGTTCAAAGCACAAAAAAGTATCCAGAGCACATGGAGTCAGAGTGTAAAGTCAGTCAACATCCAGTAACCCTAAAGCAGGTGGGGTTACTCAAGGATCTGAGATTTGAATTAATTAATGAATGAATGTTACATTCATATGGTGCTTTTCAAGACACCCATAGCACTTTACAGAACCAATGGGGAGTGACTTCAACCACAACCACTGTGTATCACCCAAATGGATGATACGACGGGACCAATTCTGCACCAGTATGCTCACCATACAGTAGCTAAGGTGGTAAAGGGGCAGGAGAGAATTCATCGATGAAATATATGGGATGATTAGGAGGTGAGATTTCATAGGGCCACAGTGAGCGATTTTAGCCAGGACATCGGGGTACCAGCCTTACTCTTTCAGAAGATGACCTCAGAAAGTCAGGACCTCGATTTTACGTCTCATCCAAAGGACGGCACCATTTTTACAGCACAGTGTTCCCCGTCACTGCACTGGTGCATTGGGATCCACAAAGACCACAGGATGGGCTCCCCCTGCTGGCCACACCAACACCTCATCCAGTAGCAACCCAACTTTCCTAGTTGGTCTCCCATCCAAGTATTTGCCAGGCCCAAACCTGCTTAACTTCAGGAAGATTACCTAGTCTGAACTGCAGGAGGTATGGCCACTAACATTGGCCATGGGATTTGAACCCATATCCCTTTGGACACAGGCTCCCTAACCTACTGAGAGGGGTGATGTGTGGCTCAGGGGGTTAGTCTTCTCTTCATGTGATAGGAAAGTTGCCAGTTTGAGCTTTGGCAGACCAGCCCCCATTGAGCCCCTGAGCAAAGCCTGAAATTGCCTGAAAGGCTCACGGGCGACGGATAGATGGCCTGACTTTGTACTCGGAAACCAAGCATCACTCGCAACTGTATCGGTGTGTCTGTGTGTGTCTCATAGGACAAGATGATATACATGAAAAGAAGCACATTCCAATGTACCTGTACTCATACTTGTGCAAATGGCAAATAAAGGGTCAGCATATTTCAGCTACACAATGCCCCATGAAACAGACAAAAGACAACTGCTGCTGTAGATAGCTTCCAACCTGTGTGTCCAGGAAGATCACGCTCTCCTGGGTGATGTAGAAGTCAATCCCACTGCTCTGGTTGCCTCCCCTTTCTTTGATCTCCTGACTCTGTGCCCTGAATACATATGCCCTAAAAAACAACATTACAATTTCGTGTTTGTATTGTACTACCTACACTTAATACACAGTATCATGAAAAAACACACCGCACTGCACTCCAAAAATGACACTTATGGAATCGTGTGCTTCCATAGTGGAGTGGCGTCCTGATTAATGAACCAGTGTCCCGTCATGCTTCGGGACACGTATAACAATGCTACGTGGGCCTTGTTAGTCTTTTTTCCTAAGATGGCATGAAGAACAGATCGGAACAGAAGGACAGACAACGGGATTCCCTAATTTTAATTAAGAACTAACTAAAGTAATTCTTGTAGATAGAATTACCTTGGATCATCTTCAGGTAAGTTGGCAGAGAGCAGTGACATGACTGTGGATTTGCCGGTTCCCTGTAGCCCGATAACACCCACCACCAGCATGTCTGTCTGGTCCCGCAGATACTGTGGAGCAGACGCCATAAAAAGTTACCCCACCTACATGAATCATTAACCGAGTACACAACACAGAGCACACATGAGATTGTCAGCTACTAAAAGCTTATATACAACTTAAGCAGGTTGGTATGCTGCTTAAATCAGTCAGTACTCGTTTTAAAACAGCTTTTTGCTAGAAACCCTCTATCTTTTAGAGTTTCAGAATGTAATTCATTTCTAAACTGCTTAATTAGTCAAAAGCATTTAGTAGGCCATTAAATTGTATTGTGAAAAGAGCATTATTACCTCATAAGGTATAACTTCCACCCATCCAATTTCATGGGGTATCCAGAGCCTATCCCAAAAGCTACAGGCACAAGGCAGGCTATAACCCATGATATGGAGCCAACCCATCACAGGGCACACTAACACACCATTCACACAGACACAAACCTACAGGCAATGTGGTAACTGATCACCCTCAACATGTTTTTGGACAGTGGAGGGAATCTGGAGTACCCAGAGGAAACCCCATGATGACGAGGAGAGAACATGCAAACTCCACACACACGGGGCCATGGTGGAGACTCGAACCCTGGTCCCAGATGTGTGAGGAAACGGTGCAAACCACTGCACCACCATGCCACCCCGAAGGTCCCGTCAATCATTTTTAAAATAATACAATTTATATGCAAATAGATATTTATACTTTATCCATTTTTGTTCATATTATCATATATAAATAATACACAGATTTACACTAGTTTTTAAACAGTAATCCATTAATTAGGATGTGAAAAAGAAAATACTGACCATAATGATTATTGGCCAATACGCAATAAAAACATCAAATAAAACTGAACAATTAAATACATATGATGATTACTAAATCATACATACCTGGAGAGAATAGCAGATAAACAACACATTTCTTGCCAAGCCGTCAGACCCATTGCTAGGGGGCAGGACTATATTCTTTGGCTTTTCATTGGTTAAATTAAAACTAATCAGATTAGTCTTTATACATATATGATGAACATATAAAAATATGTTACTAAAAGCCATTATCAGCATAAGCAGCAGATTCAGTAAGTGTGTCCCTTTACCTCCATAGCACTGTCACACCAGTTCATCTGGTCATCCACAAGCTTAATACTGTGCTTCATTTTCTCTGGTGGTAGAAGTTTGGTTTGACCAATCACAGCTGTTTTAAAAAAAAAATAACAATTCAAGGTCTTACACCGTCATTTGTTACTTTAGCAATTATGGACATTGTCAAGAAAATGACTAATATGCAGAAAAATTTAAAGAAACATTCATTATTCAAAATACAAACCTCATTAAGTTATAATTATTTGTAGTTAAGCAGTTTGCCCAAGAATATTCCCCATGTTTTTAAACATTATGGCACCTCATACTTCAGGTAATTTATATAGCTTCATTTACACAGCCTTTACCAAAGTAATTCCAAAAGAGAATGGATGCAGTGTGCAGGAGGTTACAGTCTGGGATGTTTAATATACAACAATTTAAAAATGCCATAAATATCAGTTGTCGTAGAAACTCACGGTCTACTGCACTACTGGAAGCAGCTGGTCCCATGCCTCGATTCTGGATTTGGTACACAGGTTGGGTGGGTCTCTGTCCCTCTCTCTCCAATTTAGCGGCTCCTAGGCCAGGAGCTGAAGGGACCAAATCAGGGGATGTTCCCGGTTTTCCTCCATCATCCCGTGTCTTAATCAGCATGATAGGCTTCTCTAAAGACGGGGCGCCGCCGGGGGCAGTCGGCGTCGGCTTAGTCTGAAACAAAAGCAAGCACTGAAATAAAAGTTGTGTGCTCATCCATGCAAAATCCTCTGTATACCAATCAGTATTTGCATCAGAATTTACTCTGGTAACTTGTGTTAGAATAGAAATCACCTGTCAATGACTCACTGTTAAGAGTATTACTGAGACATTTAAGAAACTATTACTGCTGATGGTCAACGAAATTAAATTACAAAACCTTTTCACAATCACTGAAAGCAAGTGCATGGTTAGAGATTGTCCACTTTACCCTCTCCCCTGGAGGTTTTGCTAGGATAATAGGAGTCTTTGGCAGAAGAGGACCAGGTGGCTCCACACTACCATCCTGCAGAGAATAAAATAAACACTTTATTATTACATTATGTATTAGGTAAGCACTGGAACAGGGGTGCACTTCCCAAAAGCTATCGATCTTAGCAAATAACGAGCAGGATAACAAACGACGTAGGTAAAGAACCAGTGAGAGCCGCGTTTCCCAAAACCCTTCATTATTCCAGAATTAACAGATTTTAAGTAGTTTTTTTTTTTTTGCTGGCTTCTCCTTTGGGGAGGGCAAAATTCCGGTGTGTTCCTCTTTTCAATTTATTCTGCATCAGACCAAGAAAGGTCATTATATCACCCCAGGCCAGCCTGTATTTCTCTATGACGTGCAGCTTGACTTCTTGGACGGTGCTCTCTCAAACGTCATCTTCGGTTGACTTGCACAGTTGACTTATGAATTGCCGGTTATGAGGGGTGATTTACCTTCCTAGTTCAAAGATTGTGACTGAAATTTTAAGCTGTATTGTTACAGGTGCACCTACAATACGTATATGAACTTATGTAAAGTCAATTCCAATTTAATCCTACATCCTTATATTCAAATTCAATTGTGCAATTCTGAACGGTGTTTTCAACCAATTTTATGAACTGAATTTGATTTTCAATGTTATTTTCAAGTCAGTGTCTTTACATACCCTTCGCTCGCGGGGGGCATACTCCCGCTCTCTTCCCGGACCAGATAAATTCTGTCCTGGGGGTCCAGGCTCTCTGTCTCGGCGTCGCCTTCTTCTCCGTCCCTGTCCGTAAATACCAGGCTGACTATGTCCGGACTCGGACATTATCTCCTCCACAGACAAATAAATAGAAAAATATACATCGGTTAAAAAACAAATGGTATTAAATTTCTACAATACATCTAGAAACAGGACTGCGTGACATTTTATATTAATAATGTTTAAGTACGCACAACAGATGTCACTAAAATGAAAATCATTTTTATAACTGATGAACTACATCATTCAAAGAGACGCGTTATTTCAATTTTCAATTACTATAATACATGCAATATGAGACACAAACTACACCTGGTAAGAAGACACTGTTTTTCGGTATTTTATATTAGATAAAACTATCAAAGTATCACGTATTTTCTATTACCTTCGCACTGCGAACTGAATTAACGTTTGCTTTACTCAGAGATTCTTCTGTGATGAAAAAAACGAACGCCTTCCGTGAACGGTGCGCCACAATTTACTTCCGGATGGAAACAGGGGCTTCTCCTCCAAAGGGATTTCACAGTTGTAACACAAACATAAAATCTTTTAAAACATCTGTTAACTAAAAAGTCAGGTCGTGAAACCAAAAGTCAAATTTACGGATTTCCTGCTTGTCAATTCCTGTTATCAATGCATAGGATCCAGATCAACGGATCTGTAAATATAACATACTGCCAAAAGGCACCAGTAAAACGATTTCACAGAGATTCAAGTTAAACATGCTCACGTGTATATTTCGTATTTATTGTTAAATATAGTACTTTTAAATAATATAAAAAATATAAGTTATTGGCATTCTGTAATATTTATTACATCCAACAGTATTAAGGAGGACGTTCCAAAAATTTAATTGTGCAATTGTTTTGGTAATGAAGATGCAAATCTATTACTCAATGTATCTTAAATGTAATGGCATTAAGGAAAGCGAGCACAGCCTATGTAGTTTTAGAAATGTTTAATAAAGGCTTGTGAGTATAGATATTTCAAGTAAGTTATTCTTGATGTACAGAAACTGATCGACTTGGGAACAAACCTTTTATGACAACATAATACCAGTATATTATAATTACATTGTAAATGCTGACTTGGTTAGTTTGAAATATCATTCACTGATTACATGTAACTGTTTCACCACAATCCCTGCTGAAAAAAACAGCATAGACCAGTTTAGCTGGTTACCAGTATGACCAGCTTAATGATTATACAAGCATATGCTGTATGTTGATGCTGGTGGACCAGCACAACTATGTTGGTCTGTGCTGTTTTTTTCAGCAGGGATGACCCCACACCGCATACAGATCTCTTCTACAGATATTCATACCTCATCTAGACCAACCAAACATCAGTTCTTTGGCTGCAGAACACTGGGAAAACTCCACTAGGAGGACCTCCACTGTTGGACCAAAATCACATGACCTCTACTGTAGGGCCACAAATCACATGACCTCCACATCTAGCCTGGACATGATGCAATTGAAGAGAACTGTAGAAGAGTAGGCTGGACACGTGGATGGAAGGACATTGTTTCCTTTAAAATTATGAAGATGGATATTTCTCATTATATCTTACATAGAGCTGAGAATTTCATACTGAAATAGCAAAATTAAAATATACTATTGGCATCCACCCATTTCCAATGTTGCGTTAATATCACTGAAATAACAAATATATATTTTAAAAGAAACGATTAAAGTCAGTTCCCAGTGTTGCACTAACGTCATATCCAGCGCTATTGTGGAGATCATGTGATTTCGAGCCTCCTAGTGGAGGTACCACTTTCATTCCTGAAGTTTGCATAATGTCATGTCTGGGCAAGGTATGGAGGTCAGGTAATTTCTGGCCCCACAGTGGAGGTCGCCCAGTGTTCTGCAGCCAGATCCACTTGGGGAGAATCCAGGGAGAATCATGGGATAAACACATTCAATTTCCGATCGCTGATGCCCTGCTTCTTGAGCCCTGAAAGTATCCTTGGCTGATTTTACTCACAACTGCGTTCATCCACCCCCAGTCCATTAAGGCAATGGTTCCCAAAGTGGGGTCAAGAGATGATTTTCAGTATATGTGAATACCATTTAAAACATAAAAAATATCTTATTTTAATAATTCATGTTAAAAAATATAAAACTGTAATAAACTAATAAAAATAATACAAATCAATGTATAAATTAAATGTTTCAGGAACCTACAATCTTTGCCCTCACACGTCCCTTGAAGTGATTAAACTACAAGTTTACGACATATAGCAACATCAGTTGCAGCTCAATTTGCAGCGCCACAACAGATATGGGACAAATTATATTTAACTTTTGCAAATGAGCTCAAATAATAGGCTTTAAAATGTTCTCGCTGCTGACATACATCATATACATACAGATCGCAATTTAGTGTCGAGGATCTCCAAGTGGCTGTCTCCAAAATCATGGCCAGACTGGACTTGTGCTAGAGGTACAATGCCCTCCCATTTTACTTGGTAAGTTTAACGTTATTTAAATGCCAGGCTATTATGAAATTCTTTAACTATGGTTGTTAAACTATTGTGTTCTTTTAATTATCAAAGTTATCAAAGCAATGTATCCATGTATAACTTGGCCTACTGGTGCGTGTGTGTGCCAAAACCTGCAAGCTTCAACTACCCAGAGGGAGTTGCGAGTCTCTGACACTGTTTGGGGGTCACGGGCTGAAAAATTTGGGAGCTCATACTTAAGGCACACCGACTGGGTAGGTGTTCCTGTCAGTGTAATTGCACCCCAGTAGTGATGTTAGGGAGTCAAGCTCCGCCTCCTGGCAGTGGGAGACTCCTCAAAACCTGAATGTTCCTGGATGTTTTTTTTTTCAGAGAACCTGTTGCCTGCAGAAATCTGCTTACAGCAACATGGGGGTGGGAGAACTGAACTGTTTACATAAGCAATAAAGGTAACACCAACTTTTCAACCTGGGAGGCACAAGTGGATTCTCCTTTTGAAATTCCTAAACTTACAGAAGTATGTGACTCTGTGGGCCACTGGGTGGGGGGGCTGAATCCCTCATTGGGGCAATGCGGCTGCAAGCACAAATGGACTGGCTGTGGCAGGGGGGCCATGACAGTCTTTGAAACCAGTCCAGAGACCAGGCTGGTACTGTATGCTCCACCTAATTTTCTAATCTTTTTTTCTCACAACCTTGCAAGCCCTTCCAGAATACCCCTCCAAACTCATTCCCTATATTACTGTATGTCTTTCAGTCCCAACTGAAGGAGGTAGTTTTCTTTGTGTCTACTCCTAAACAAAAACATGTCTCCTAAAAGCGACTAACCAAAATCCTGTTCCCCGCTGGGCCCCATCTGACGTGAGTCTGCATGTTTTCTCAACCATATACATACTTGTTTGCATGATTTTCATACTTTTCGGAAGTCAGTAAAGCATTTCCTGTACGTCTGATACATTTCTTTTATTTTACTATGGGAAGAGCAGGGCAGTTTCATTGTTCTGTTTTGTTGGCAACAAAGATGTATCTTGGGTATGCTGGCAAATCAAGTCCTCCTGATACAAGGAGATTAACACAGTATGAACTCTGCTTCAACTAGTCAATATCTGACTATTGATTAGCTCTGTAATGTGTTGATGCTGGGCTAGAATAAAATAGCAGTCGTTAGCGGCCTTTGGTATAGGTTTACATAGCTGGAAGCAAGAATGCACCGGTGATATTTTGACTTTCAATATTCTCTATTTTTCGTTTTTTTTGGGGGGGGGGGGTTCCAAACCACATGTATTCCCTCTCCCAGGAATATAATAACTGGTGGTTTTTGACAGATGACACTAAGCTTTTATAGAAAGGTCTTTTAAATCCATATGGGTACAAGTGCTTCAGAATAGGGTTGTATTGCACAGATAGCTTATTAAACATTTTATTTCAATTCATTTCAATTTTATTTGTACAACACATTTTCACAACATTACATTGTCTCAAAGCGCTTTGCATTATCCCCACCCAAAGCCCCCAGTGAGCAAACCAGAGGTGACAGTGGCAAGGAAAACTCCCTAAAACAGGGGTGGACAATCTTATCCGCAACGGACTGGTGTGTGTGCTGGTTTTTGGGGTAACCTTTAGGTCAGCTGTTCAAACCCAGGTGTGAGGACTCTTCAGCCAATCAGTCCTCTAATTAGTAATCTAATTAGAGAGTTGCAGTGAAAATGCGCACACACAGCTAGTGGCCCCTTTTGGATAAGATTGGCCACCCCTGCCCTAAAATGAAAAAACCTTGGGAAGAACCAGACTTAGAGGGGGAGCCTGTCCTACAGGGGGCAGCAGAGGAAGTCAAAAGAGCAAGATGGTGAAGTCCCAATTCACACTGTCCCAATTGTAAAATTTGAGTCTCAAAGCGGAGGGCAGGCAGGTAACTGTCTTGTGCCGTGGGCTGCCTGGGATAGGCTCTGGATTCCCTGGCAACCCTCTCTAGGATAAATAAATGGATGGATGGATGGATGGATTGAAATAATTACAAAGGAATTTGTTTTCTTCATCATATAATCACTACTTTTGCTTTTAAGACTATAGAGTAGATGAAGCAGAGCACTCTGGCATTTTCTGTCAGGGATCAACCTGTTGAACATTTCAGCAATTTTTACATCGCCATCATGCAGCACACTAACTGTTGTTACTGTCATTAGCTTCAAGCAAAAAAAATTGAAGTTATCAATTTAGTGCTCTGGAAAGGAAATATCTGTGGACCATTTATTATACCACATGTATTTAAACTAATTAAAATTAAATTATTTATATTTGGTCCTATTACATACCTAAAATACCAACTTCAATAAGCATTCACTTGGTGGAGGTGGCACTTAGGAAGACAGAAGTACTGGATTGGCTGCTACCGTCCTATCATAAAGTAAAGAAAACGTCTGACTTGGAACGCTGGGAATTGTATGCTTCCAGTTGACTCCGCCTCTTCCTCTTGCACCGGAAGAGGAGGAGAGAACAGGAAGATTAAAAAAACAATAAGTCTTTGACGTCTATTTTTTAAATTCCCGAGGTAATATTTTGATCAAGAATGATTTATTTTGAACAGTTATGAGGAAATATCGCCAAGGACACACTAGAACCGATCATTTGGTCAAATATTTTCTAAATGTGTCAGACTAGTGCCATTCATTTGCCGCACGCCGTACCAACGCTGCCCCACGTCAATGAACGCAAAAAGCGTAAGGTCTGTTTAAGAAAGATCAACCTTCGCGACATGTCATTGAATTTCCCGTGTCCTGCCTGTGGACGTGTGTTTTTTATGTTTATTGCGATACAGATCCTTGTGCGTGTGCCTTGACTAAACAACGTGCGGTGTAGAATCAGCTTACCTTGACACTGGCTTCTTGGCAGTATGACACAAGCATGGTACGATCACTTAACGTGATTACTTTTGCTAGTACTAGTTGGGGGCACAACTCGCTAGATCCTGCCCAAATAAATCCTCTCTGCGGATTCAGTTTTAAATTTGGATTCATGTAGTACTATGCGGCACAGTCGTCTGGCTCTGGTATCTGGTGTTTGTAGGAGGTGCGTAACGGAGTTTATCGTTTTCCTGGTTAGTTGCATTCGGCTGAAAAAAAGAGTTAGAAGGCAAATTTTATATAACTTATTCTAAGGGAGAAATGCAATTTTATCAAGTGATAGTCTGGTTCTATGTTGGGCATTTGGTTTTAGCAGTGTTTAGTGGTGGTTTTAATAATGTAGATATTTCTTACTGTATTTCTTGTCTTGTGCAGGAGTGTGTATGTCACAAGTGGAAATGGAATATCCTGCCGGTAAATCATATGAATCCACTGTAATATAGTGTAATGCGTTCAGAACAAGCTTATAGTCATGCATGTCTATCCGCAAGTCAAATAACATGAAATCATAAAATTTTATCTTATTTAATATCTGATTTTTCTCAGTTCAGTGTCCTCCCCTAATTTAGATTCTTGCATAATGCCAGTGTGTACTTCAGTGAGGATGCCTACATATATGTTTCAGTGATACTTAGGAGAGTGCTACCATATTACCGAAATGTAATATTACAATATTACATTTTTATGCATTTTTATGCCTTTTGTTTCCTCTGACAGTTTTCCGTGCACTCCCGTAATTGAATATGGAGGAGGGGAAAGGAGCGTACTTCATAAAGAGAGAAATAGAAGAATTGCCCTTTTTGCTTGACTAGAGCACATAGGTAAGGTTATATTTTGCATGTCAGATATAATTTTTAACTGCTGGTTTCAAGGGACTGTGAAAATCACCAAAACAAGCTTGTTTACTGTGCAGATTAAGAACATATTTACAAATTGTTGATAGTGCTGTGGTTTTATTTCATAGCTGGTTGGAGGGAGGTAATCTGGGCACAAATACCCAATACAGTCAACTGAAAACATTTCCTTTCCTGAGTCACTTCTTTGAATTTGATATTTTTTTCCTCATTGCTGAGCTCTTTCTTGTTTGATGTAATGATGGACAGGTTGACAGGCAAGATCAGGCAGGAGTCCCTGTGGACTGTGATGTTTGCAGATGACACTGGGACCAGCTATGTTATACGGGCTGGAGATGGTGGCACTGATGAAAGGACAGGAGGCAGAGCTGGAGGTGGCAGAATTCAAGATATTAAGCTTTGCATTGGGAGTGACGAGGATGGACAGGATTAGGAATGAGTATATTAGAGAGACAGTTCAGGTTGGATGGTTTGGAGACAATGCCAGAGAGGTGAGACTGCGTTGGTTTGGACATGTACAGAGGAGAGATGTTAGGTATGTGGGGAGAAGGATGCTGTGGACAGATCTGCCAGGCAAGAGGAAAAGAGGAAGGACTAAGAGGAGATTTATGGATGTAGTGAGAGAGGACATGCAGGTGGTTGGTGTGAAAGAGGGAGGCCTAAGACGAGGTTTATGGATGTGGTGAGAGAGGACGTGCAGGTGACTGGTGTGAAAGAGGAAGGCCTAAGAGGAGGGTTATGGATGTGGTGAGAGAGGACATGCAGGCAGTTGGTGTGCAAGAGGAAGGTCTAAGAGGAGGATTATGGATGTGGTGAGAGAGGACATGCAGGTGGTTGGAGTGAAAGAGGAAGGCCTAAGAGGAGGTTTATGGATGTGGTGAGAGAGGACATACAGGTGGTTGGTGTGAAAGAGGAAGATGCAGAGGACAGGAAGAAGTGGAAATAGATGATCCACTGTGGCGACCCCTAACGGGAGCAGCCAAAAGAAGATGATTTTTTTTCCTCATTGCTAAATTATTGTAAAAAGTTAGTACAAGTTCATGGATTAAGTTATTTCTTATAAGATTGGGAATATAAAGACTAAGATAATTAAATGGGGAAAAAGACATAAATGACTTTTGGAGTGCACTGATAATTCAGTGTGGAATGCTTTGGAAAGTGAAAAACTATTGAGGTGCCTGATTTGTGTTTTTCTGTGCCTGTTGTCATTTTTCTCTGTAAATGGTAGGACAGAGAAGGAAATGGAGGTGATTTCTGACCCTGAGGTTTTCCTGGACATGGACGTGGGAGCAGAGGAGGTGGTGATGGAGGATGAAGTTGGAGCTGAGGTGGTGCTCCAGGCCAGTGTGGATGACGTGAACAGGGTGCCTCCTCGGGTGAGTGGCCCCAAAGTCCTCTCACTTTGAATGCAGATGAGTACTGCAGTCACATGTCGCGGTTTTGCCCATTCACAGGGTTCTCCTAAAACGCAGACGCTCCTCCTCCTAATTATTATTATTATTATCATTATTATTATGATGATTGTTGTTGTTTTAAATTTATTGACGTGTATGATTGGCAAAAAAGATAAATAGGGAATGCTTTCATTTTTGCTCAGGCTTTGAGTTTTTCCCTGAAGCTCCTATAAACTGATGTTTGCTAACAGCAGGGTGCGGTAAGAGCAAGGATCCCCTGGCAGGTTTCGAAGGGCCAGCACTTCACAGGGGCCTTTGAATATTTAAAATTCATATAATTGGGTGGGGGGTGGGGCAAGGTGACAATTTGCCAGGGACCCCAGAATTTTTAGCTATGCCCAACTGCCAGTGATGATGATATATACATTAAATATAAAAAAGATGTTGATTTGATGTACACTTTGCCTTGTTCTATAAAAACACATAAGGTTTATGAGTTAGTGGCTACAGACACTTCATGGCGTCGGTGAAAAACCCACCTCTTCTAGGAAATTATTCTACATATGAATATTGAATAAGCAGCACCCAGATACTGTTGTAAAATCTACTAATATTCTTGGTAACAAGCTACTCTTTTAAAACACTACACTTCAGACTTTGGCTGAGATTTTAAATGGATATGTATAAATAAGTTATAGCTTATAAACTGTAATGTTGAATAGAACTTTGTGGAAATTCTCATGTGTTCTAGAGCTGAACCTTCATTTGCATCAAAATTTTGTTCAAAAGTCCAACTACCATGTCACCCTGTGTTCCATATTTGAGCACCAGTGTAGAGAAGAAGTTGCATTTCTGACTTGTATACGTTTGATCATTCATTTTTATCTTTCGGTCACAGGACTTGCTCAGTGCATCAAATCTTGAGCAATTATTGTACCCTGAGGACTCCAGTGAGGATGAACATGGCTTTGAAGAACACAGGCTTGCTCAGAGTGAAAAGGACAACATGAGTGCAAGCTGCTACCAGGACGGCTGTCTATGCTGGGAGTGCGGCAAGTGCTTCCAGTCTTTGCAAATGTTGATGCACCATTTCCGCACGCATAAGGCGCAGGTGCGCTGCAACATGTGCCGTGTGACTTTCCGACGGATGGTGTCACTTAGCTTGCACCTAGAGAATGTCCACAACAACATCGTTCTCTACTGCACTGCCTGTCAACTGGCTTTTAAAAGCAAGTGGGAGTTCAACAAGCACCTTGAGAAGCATGGTGATTTCGAGTTGACTCCAGTGGTGGTGCGATCTCTTCCAAAGTCACACACAAGTTCAGAGATTAGCGAAGAGATCAAGTCTGAGCTTGCAGGCTTAGCCACCAAATTGGAAAATTGTGAGACCGACTCATTCAGTATTCCACCTGGGGAGGATCTGGGGAACTCCATCCAGGAGTCCAGTTCGCTGCCTGCTTTAGTGGCTAAAGACCATGCATACGATAACAGAACAGACAATGGAACGGTTACCACCAGCTATGCGCTACGCGTACGCCATACGAAAACTGTCACCATGGTCTTTCCTCGCGAAAGTTTGCCTGAGAGTGCCCACCAGAAGAAGGTCCAGTTCTTTGTGTTCCGCAACGTGGACCGGGACCAGGAGGGGACTGAAGAGGGAGGACTAGATGAGAGGAAGGAAGTGTTGCAGGAAGAAGGGGAGGAAAAGGATGTTAAACCAGATCGCTCTTCTTTAATCCCCCCACTTCCTGAGACCTTAGCTTCCTCTGGCTGTAAAAACCCAAACAGCCAAGTCAAGCAGGAAGATGTGATGTCTGACAGTAGAGCCTTGGTGTGGGAGGGAGCTCCAGTGGAGGAGGAGGATGAGTTGCTGGATGAGAACCATAGTGATGAAGGTCAGTCTGTACATTCCCAAAATTCAGACTCTGACTCAGACGTGTCTGAGTCCTCCACAGAATCTGTCAGTAGTGGTAACTCCAGCGGTTCCTCCTACCATCCTCCCCAGCGTAGGGTGAGAAAATGCAACAAGAAGGTTGCTGTTTGTTCCATCTGTAATGCCGCCTTTAATGACAACAATGCCTTGATCGATCACAATGTCAGGGCCCACCCTTCTATCAGGCCTTCTCGCATGTATGTCTGTGACTCCTGCCGTGAGGTCTTCCCACAGCAGGGCATCTACAGCAGCCATCAGTGCCCCATGAAGACTACCACCAAAAACCAAACACCGCTATCTGTGCCTGCATCAACCTCAAATTTTTTTCCTGACCCTGCTTCTACCCCCACCACTACAAGTGGACCAAATGCATCTTCTTGGAAAGACATCACGTCCATCCCTGTGATGACCTCTCGTTTGAGACCAGCTGTTACATCAACAGCCACGAGCGTTAACTTGGTGACGTCTTCTAGCAGCCTTGTCTCCATCCCCAGCTCTAATCAGGGCTCCTGCGATGTTGCAGTTCGAGAGCCCATGCGCTTGTCTGTTCCCTGCCCTCTTCAGAACCCCACGTTAGTCTGTCCCGTCACGGTGTCAAGTGGCTCTGGTCTTCAGTTGCCAGGCATTATGCTGCCAAGCTCTACACCGTCCTCTCAGTCGGCCTCCATGCCTGTTATGGCCACTGTCGTACTTAGTGGCAGCAATGCAGTGGGCAGAGTGGCACGGGTTGTCCTGCAGTCTCAAGGTCTTGCTTTTCCAACGCCAACTTTGACACAAGCAGTATCCCCGAAACAGCCTGTAAGGTTTTCCTCTGTGCCCAGTCAGGTTAAGACTGTAAGCCAGACTCAAGCTTTGCCGTCAGTGCAACTTACGAACCTTTCACTGAGAGGTGCAATTCAGCCCCACACACTCATCAGATCGTCCCAGCCACCTGGCCCAGCTGCCACTCCTCTCTCCCGTCCACTCACTGTTTCTGTTCGTCTCCCAAACCCAGCCAAAATTCCCATCTCCCTCCCTACTCCAGTCCCAGATTCTGTCCCTCTTCGTAACCCAGCTCCTGTCTCTGTCACTTTCTCTAATTCAGCACCAGTTTCTGTTCCTCTTCGTAACCCAGCTCCTGTCTCTGTCACTCTCTCTAATTCGTCCCCAGTTTCTGTCCCTCTTCGTAACCCAGCTCCGGTCTCTGTCACTCTCTCTAATTCTGCGCCAGTTTCTGTCCCTCTTTGTAACCCAGCTCCGGTCTCTGTCACTTTCTCTAATTCGGCCCCAGTTTCTGTCCCTCTTCGTAACCCAGCTCCAGTATCTGTCACTTTCCCTAATTCAGCCCCAGCTTCTGTTCCTCTTCGTAACCCAGCCGCAGTCTCAGTCACTTTCTCTAATTCGGCCCCAGGTCCTGTCCCTCTTCACCCGGTTCCTGCCTCCCTCCCGTTCTCTAACTCGGCTCCAGTCACAGTCCGATTAAACCTGCTTGCCCCAGCCCCTGCTACCATTCCGCTTGCAGCCCCTATACCTTCACAGGCGTCTCCTGGTGCAACAGAGCCCCTGAAAATCTTGGGCCTTTATGTCAACTGCAGCCAGGAACTGGCCCTGCAGCAACGGCTTAAAAAAAGCTGGCGATCCAAGGGTCTTTTCTTCTGCCGCCAGTGCGGCGCCATCTCACGGCAGCCATCTCTGGGTGTGCGGCATCGCTACCTTCACCGCGGCTCTCGTCGACACCGCTGCCACTGCGGCCGGACTTTCCTGCGCCGGCTCCATCTCCTCCGCCACCACGTCCAACACGCTGAAGCCACCAGATTTGTCTGTGCCCCATGTGGCCGGACGTTCGCTGGTGCTCGCTGCCTGGCCCGACATAAGCAGGGTCGAGGAGATAGGGGTAGGAAGCGGAAGAGGGTAAGAAAAGACTGCCAGACCCCGTTCTCCTGTGACTGTGGCCAGCTCTTCCAAAGACCAACAGCTTTTCTGTGGCACAAACTAAAGAATCATAAAAGTCTAAAGTGGAATTAGACTACAGAGCCACTACTCTGGATTTAGCGATATGTGCAGCTGGTAGAAGTCTTATGAGATTTGTAGCATTTCTTTCAGTAAGAATAATCAGTAAGAATAGACATTAATTGGTTCTCTTTTTTATGGCATACTTTACTTTCTGTTTTTTGATTCCAACAATTAAAGTGTTACTTTTCATTTCACAAATTATTGTTTTTGGGTTTCACATATTAATGCGTCAGAGCAATTAAAAATTGTTTTTATGGTCTGCTAGTTATGCTCAACTGAAGTCTTTTTGTTAATGCCGTTTTCAGTATCACTGCCATCGAAAATAAAGTGTAGGAGATGTGTGATAAGAAAAAGCCAAGTGGATGGTTAAAATACTCTTTGGTGGACTCGTAGGGGCGAGTCCATGAGATGCTTTCACACCGAAGTTCTGGAAGCTGGTCCCAGTTTACAAGTTCCTGGTAACTTATGTAGCTCCTGGCTACTTCTCTGTGTCATTTTCATACCGCACAAGAGGAACTGGAACTGGAACTGTTGCATCTCCCATGCCTGTTTAGTGTAAAAGCTCATAGATTAAACCTCACATGTAATTTCATATGAAACTACACTGCCACCCAAAACAATTAAAAAATAGTTCTGGAACTGCTTCTGAGCGACTACAGTTGGGCTGAGGTCCTGTGGTGTGAATCCAGAAAAAGGTTTTGGTTCCTGAAAAAAAGTTCCAATATGATGTGTGGAGAAAATGTGACGTGGAGTTGTTACTGTGGCCTGAATGGTCCCTATTGGTAACCTTCCAATGGAAAAGGGTGCCATTATAATGTGCCCCTACATGAGGTGTCCCAAAGGGTGCCCTTTCCAGTAAGGAAATGGGATGCAGTGCACTAAAGGGAACTCCTAAGTGGCTAAATAACATGGTGACGTGCCGAAATAGGTGCCCCTGTAGTGGATAAAATGTGATGCAGTGCCGTATTGGGTATCCATCCATTTATAAGAATGTGGGGAATTGTTCTAATGGATGCCTAAAGTGTGATGTAGTGCCATATAAGGTGCCCTTACAATTGGGTAAACCTGAGGTGCCTAATGGCACATTTTAAATCAGTGTAGTTCCCTGTGTGTTTTTATCACAGAAGTGTAGTTATACTTCTAGTATAACTCACCTAATAAAATGACATTAAGCAGGGATGAAGACTGTGTAGTGTACCAGAGTTGGGGGTGCATGTTTTTATCTTTTTGGCCCTGCCCTTCAAACACCCTGTGTCTGCCAATGATACTACTAGTAAAGTTCACCTGGCTAGTAAAAAGCTGAGCAGTGCAGTGCAGATTTCAGGTCTGTGGGTATGTCATGCCTGTAAATGACTGAAAAACCTCGTCAAGGGTTGCCTGAGAGGTATTAATGGAACATAAAGCACAGTTACTTTCTTCTGATACACACTTGGCATCCGTGCTGTATTGCAATAAAACAAGTTCAAAGGGGTACTTTTCTAAGTAAATATAGATGGGTGCGCACAATACCATTTACCCAAGAGAAAAAAAATCACTGAGGAGAAATAAATAGCTATTTGCAGTTTAGTGATTTAATTTTTTGCAAAAGTTATGCTGTAAACGTTTTTATTGCAGCTCTGCAGGATCACCTACCCCAGCAGAATACATGCATATATCCCCATATTTACATGATCTACTGATATATTTGTACAAATGGCACATAGCCAAAGTGAACAATGTCCATGCTGCACTCCAGTTTATTGTTAAAAAAGGTCAAGGCAACTGTGAATGAGTTTGCTATGCAGACAGCCAAGCAGTCCCATGTTTATATGAATGCGATATTTGATTAACCATCGTTTTAATCTAAATGACGTCCACTGGCAACATCTTCAGTTAAAAAAGACAAAAAACAAACAAAACACCTTACCAAGAATGGCATTCAACAGATGTTCTTGGACCAATTAATTGTAAACTGTTAAATTTATTTGAGAAAAGATGAAACATTTAGCGGTCTGAAAACTTTTAAATGTAATCCGGGTAAATTGCGTTTTACTGCCACAAGTTGTATGAAAACTTAGATGAACGAGGTTATATGACGCAAAAGTGAAAGATTGGATTCTGTAAGTATAATTTCTGTTTCTCCACAAGGGGGAGCCACTATTCCACCTGCCGTTAGTGTGCTGCATCTCCAGCTAGAGGAAAAATCACATTCATCGCTTAGAGGACGTGTATCACACTGCGGGAAGCAATTTACACAAAATGCTGCAAGCTTGTTTTTATGGTTTGTTTTTATGTGATAAAAAAAATTATAAATAATTTTTATACATCACCAAGTGTATAGCCTGCATACACTTATATTGTATAATTTTTTAAGACATAGTTGTTTTATGTAAATGCTTTTGCCAAAGCATTTTGTTAAGCAAATGTATCTCCACCAAGATCTGAGAGGATGAAGGAACAATCCAATATGTTTCTTCTCTCAATTGCACACTGTTCTTACAACCTTTGATCCCTGAGAGAAAGCATAGCAAGAGTCCGGAGTATACATGTGATTGTGTTCAAGCATTAAACTGAGCTGTTTGAAGAAAATGCAGCCAGATGTGAAGCTTTTCATCTGTGGCGAGTAGCAGTACATTTAACATACCTTTAAATAAAGCTGATAAATATTTTGTTAGTCCATGTTCATGAAAATATGTCGCCTTTCTGTGTTTGGTAACTTCATGTGCACCTACTGCATTAGCCATTTGCACTGGAGACGACGCACTGCTGTCATCCACATCCTCCTGCAGAGCATGGTGTGCTAAATGTACTTTGCGAGCAACTCCAGGCATCACTGAGACATGACGAGCGTCCACAGTCTTATTGCCTTTTTGGTGCAAGTCACCTGTTGAGGAAATACAGAAAAAAATCACAGTAAAAATGATACAGTGGTCTAGCTGTTCTCTTAGATGAACTTTTCCTTTTTCCAAATACTGATCCATCTTTCATAACCATTTAGCTGGGACTGGATGGCAGTGATTTCTGAGTCTAACCCAGGAAATACAGGTTAAGAGGTAGGGGACTCCCTGGATGGGATGCCAGTCTGTTACAGGCACATGCTCAACAACCTGTTGTCTATGTCACTGTGGCACTCAGACGGCCTATGGAAGCTGCGGCCCAGCTCATCCAGTTTGCGCTCCATAGAGATGATGCGCTGCTCCAGTTCTCGGTACGAATTGTTCCAGTTGGCGCTCAGGTCACACATGATCATCTGCATCTGCGCAGGTGAAAATGGGGGAAGGCCGACACTGGATCTTAGTGCCCGTGGTTTGGTTCGACATGGACCAATAAAGCAATATAAAGGCACATTGCTGTGGTATAAAGCAACAGTATTTCTGAAGAAACTGAAACCAATACATGAAAAAATCTTAGGCTGACAAGGAAAATTATGTTTAAAACAAGGTGTGTTAGCTTAGCCATTTCAAAACCTCTCTTAAAGTCTCCCCTAGTATTTGCAGTTTAATGCAGAGTTCAGAGTCAAACAGGGAACTTAGAGTCTTATCGGGTATTCAGAGTCTAACAGGGAACTCAGGCGAACGGAGAAGTCTAACAGGAAATTCAGTGTATAACAGGGTATTCAGAGTCTAACAGGGAACTCAGGGGAACGGGGAAGTCTAACAGGGAATTCAGTGTAAAACAGGGAACTCAAGAGTCTAATAAGGGTATTCAGAGTGTAACAGGGAACTCAGGGGAACGGGGAAGTCTAACAGGGAATTCAGTGTATGACAGGGTATTCAGAGTCTAACAGGGAACTCAGGGGAACGGGGAAGTCTAACAGGGAATTCAGTGTAAAACAGGGAACTCAGAGTCTAATGGGGGATCAGAGTCTAAGAGGGAACTCAGGGGAACGGGGAAGTCTAACAGGGAATTCAGTGTAAAACAGGAAATTCAGAGTCTAACAGGGAATTCGGTCTAATAATAAATTTTACCTTGGGAAGGTCCACCATTTCATTAGCATTGTCCCTCAATTTTCTCTGTTTCAGTCGTAAGTATCGAAATCTGTCAAAGTGAAGGAGGAAGTGGGCAAATATAATTCTTGAAATCTGTGAAAATACCATAAATTTGTGTGATACCACCAAAACAATAAAAGCCAAACTATGAATCTAACTATACATTTAACTATGAAGAAATTGCATCGGCGTGCTGTAGCAAATCAAACAAACTCAGAGAATAAATAAATAAAAACCAATAAACTAACCTTGGCGTCACTATTTATGCAATAATAATTATTTAAAAACAAGGAAAACCAAGAATTTCAGCCTTATTCTATATACGATTATGGAAGAAATTTATGTACAATTCAGTCTATTTATGGACAACTGTGTCCATCTGCTCCAGGGGGCGCTGTCCTGTATTGTCTCATTCCACCTCTGTGTGCTAAAAACCAATCCTGGGGATGGATCCTGCCTGCTGCTGTCAGACTCCACCACGCCTGGTTCCACGTGCCCCCCCGTCATAACACATCAGCCTGCCATCTTTTAAAATACAATCCACTGCTTTCTGTTCTAATTGCACATTATTTATTTGCACATAATTTATTTCTTTTCTTTAAATATTTATTTCTAGTATTACAATATTGTGTTTTTTAGGATATTTTATTACTGTGTACTTTTTAAATTTGATTGTGCTATGTTTACATCTTTGTTTACATCATTATATGTTTTGCACGATGACCACCGTCTTTGCACCTTCTTGCTTTGGCACTATATGAATGCTCATCTGTGCACCGTCTGACTGCTGCTGGACGCACCAGAATTTTCCCTTGGGATCAATAAAGTCAATCTTTATCTTAATCTTTATCAGATTTGGAAATTTTCAGACAAACCATTCCAAACTGTTATGGCACAGGTAACAGGGTACTGTCACTGGAAAACTGCTTTGTGTAAACAAAGGCTCACTTTTATTTCGCCTGGCTCTGAGTTAGACTCTCTTCCCTCCGAGGTCTCGCTTGACTTCACATCATCTTGTGTATTGAGTATTGTGTGTTGAGTATTGTGTGTATTCACAGACACTGAGCTCCTGTAATGCCCATGCGCAGGGTCCTGCTTCAGTGTGATGCATGAGGTTTAACGTGTTTAAACATCTGCATTTCCTGCTCCCCCCTGCTCCCCCCTGCCCCCCCCCTCCCCACTTCCTACCCTACGGAAATCATCCTGCATCACTTGGGAAATAATCGGTGATTATTAATCTCTGTTTCAGATGCTTGCCTACCTGGGCTTTTGAGCCAACTACCTGCTCATTTTTTTATGCAGGCAAGTTGTCAAATATTCAGCAGTGACCAGATTTTGCAGATTAAATCATACTGCGTACATTAAATACTCTGTCCTCTAAACATACATCCTTACAGGTAAATATGTTTGGCCAGCGAAGCGTGTTTATGGCAAAAGCTAAACTGAGAATGACAGTAATACATAATCAAAACAGCATATCATGTATTATATAACATTATATATGACATGTGATGCGGAGAGGAGATTCACCTTTGCCTTAAACATTACATGAATGTATCAAAAACGTAATAAATATGAAATAAATATACACTATTACTTATGATGCAATATTAGTAGATTAATGTAAAATAAATATAACAAGGAGTCCCTCTTCTGGTTAGTGTTCATTATGTATTATAAGAACCAAGGAGTGTCATAAGCTGCATTAGACCATAACGTTGGTAAATACTGTTTTCTTATTGGTTCAGAGACGTGGGTGTTCATTATTTTCATATAACCTCACAGGTAGTTCCGGCAGCCTAAAAACAGTTTAATATTAATGCGTTTTAATGTTTTATTAAACGTGTTAATATAAAAACCTGTGTGACTCATAAATCAATCATTATCAGCATAATTTTCCTTGGTTTCCCTGTCTGTTGACGGTTTCTGTGGTAACCTAACAGACTTGCTGCTTACAGTGAATAGCCTAACAAGACATTCTCTCCTTACAGGGACTATATTTTTAAGAGCACATTTGAACATTATTAAATGCGAATTGAAATGATTTTCTGTTGAAATATTAACCGTGACTAATTTATTCTATTACTATGTTTTGTTTGTAGTATAAAGAGGATAAACCACTTTGGCTATACGAAAATAATCAACTCCAACCTGATTAGCGTAGGTTAGCTTGGATAGCATTACACCAAGTGGTTGTTGATAATTTTCATAACTGCACACCTCGTCATGGTTTATCCCTTATATTTCAGTGATGTCACTGACCTGTAAACTTGTAAATAACCTTTACTGACAGACTGGTTTAGTTTAAATCCAGTACTTAAAAACATCTGTTCCTACAAGAATATGTACTGGCACTAAGCGTTGACCTTAACGATGGGCAGTTTTCAGTTAATCTGTTAACGGGGATCAAATGTAATTCCTGGAATTCTGAGCCTTGGGGGAAAACTGTAGAAATTCCCGGATTCGGACTGCTGCACGGTAAGAACAGCGTCCCTGTATGACTCACACTCGGATTGCCTCCAGCAGATGGCGCTGTTGCTGGCGGCACTCGCCGCTGGCCTTCCTGCGGGTGTCAGCGCGATGCAGCAGCCAGCACTCCCGCAGCACGTTGGCAGCCGCGTGGCGAATCTGCACAGAGAGACACGAGTTAGCATCAGCGCCATAAATCACAATAAAGGTAGATACGAATGGAGTCGGGGATTCCGGCTCGTGTCTGGAAGGTCATGGGTCAAATTCCAAGGGATGTAGGCTGACCCCGGACGGCTCACTCTGGACAAATGCGTCTGCTAAATTAAAAAAAAAATCATTCATGCTGATGTAACCAGAATAATGAAATTGTTCAGTTTGGAATGACTGTGTATAATTTTCATTACAGGGGGTTGTATGTAATGTGAGATTTGTCTCACTTGTACTCCAGTCTAGACAAAAAGATCTGCTCAATAAAGTAAAGCTAAGATATCTTGCACCATTTTATGCTCCTGCCTCTTGGTTTAGTTCTATCAATGTATCAGCCTTAGTATCTGCTGCCCTCTGGAAACCAAAGTTACTCTTAACGTTGTGAGTATGAGTGTTATGATCTGGCCCAAGGGAACCTCCTCCAGATGTGTACTCTAATTCCCGTCAGTGTGAATCAGTGAGAGAGGTAGAGGGGCTGCAGCCAGGATCCCCCCACCCCACGAGGATGTGCCCAGTGGCAGGATGTGACTGAGCTCAGGGAGGAAATGCTGCATCATGACTGTCGCCCCCCGCAGGCATCAAAGAGACGCGCGGCAGCAATAAAATGTGAGGACATATTCCTTAGATCTGTCTTATTGCTACTGCACCGCTCTGTCACATGGTTGTGACCTGGGACGCCTTACAGAGTGCAGTGTATTTGTGGTTTTGGCCCAAATGGCCGCCGGCACTGGGGCTCCGCTTGGCCGACTGGGCTGACTGGGCTGTGCCCCCTGCTACCGGGGGTTCATCTCCGCCCCATGTACACAGATTTTACACATTCACATCGGAAACTCCCACTTTCCATGCCCCCCCCCCTCCCAAATCCAGGCCAAATCCAACAAAAACAAAAAACAATGTAAACCGTTTTGGCTTGAGTAGATTGAGAGAGGATTGTGAGAATTGTTTGGACTTGTCTTTGACTTCTGTAGCCTGAGCCGTCACCTGCGCATCACAGGTGTCCTTATCTACCCTACAGTCACCATTTCAGATCTCCAGTCACACCCTAATGGAATAGATTTGGACCAGTGGGCTTTTTCCTGTATAACCTGGAAAGACCTCCCCCCATCTCTTTTCATAAACGGAAAATATGATGGCATCTTCCACATGGCACGTCTATTTCCATCCATCTGCTCCTCTTTCCTCAAGATAAGCAAACAGATGGATCCTGTCCGAGAGCGCCCCCACCCCCTCTCCACTGACAACTGCACGGCAGGACACACACCGCCACACCGACAGGTCTACTTTCCTGAAGCCAGCTCAGTCTAATATTGACGTTCTTCTTTTTTCCTGACATGGACACCATTGTTTCCCCTTTTCTGTGCCCAAACCAGAGCTGCCCCCCCTTTCCCCACACCAGTCTGCCTTTCCGATGCCCGTATATTATAAAAAGACTCCTCACCGTCACATGCTAACCCTCTTCCTTTCATCCACTAGCAAGCGGCCTTTCTTGTGGGAAGACACTCTACTTTGATGGCTGCTTTCATGACAGCTGTAGCATTTCTGGGCTTTTCTCTGGGCTCATTGGCTGTTATCATTTTTATGATTGGGGCAGTGGTGGCCTGATGGTTAGAGATGCACACTTGTGGTTGAAAGGTTGCTAGTTCAAATCCCCAACCAGCAAGGTAGCACTGAGGTACGCTGAGCAAGGTACTACTCCCAGGGCACTAAATTAGCTGCCCCTGCTATGTCACATATGGATTAAATGCAGAGGACATATTTCATTGCTGTAATATGTTAAAAATGTCAGTTTTTCATTTCAAATGTGCTTTAAAAACGCCTCTCAAAGATGAGTGAGATGCATCTTACCCGTTTGGAGATCTGAATATCCATCATAAAGTAATGCACATGCTTTTCGCCCTTGTTCAGCGCCAGCTTCTTGGTCATGACGGCCACCAGCATGGCAGTACAGGCCACTCCCTGAAGACAAATACGCAAAACAACCCCTTCAGTCAGAACAAGCACAGCACACTTTTTATTGGTTCAAATTTACCTCTGATCACACTGGGAGGGTAACAACACTCTAACCCCTAATCTCTAAGTTTCCAGCTACAATGACATCTCATTAGGTCACATTTCATAATAACCAGCCATGCATTTTCTCAAACCACTTGTCCTGTTCAGGGTCACAGGGCATCGGGAGTGTATCCCATAGGCTACAGGCTCAAGGCAGGGAACAACCCAGGATGGGGAGCCAATCCATCACAGGGCACACTCTTCCCCTACTGGGAATCTTTTTGGACTGTGGGGGGAAATTGGAGTACCCAGAGAAAACCCCACGATGACACAGGGTGAACATGCAAACTCCACATACATGGAGTCATGTTGGAGACTCAAACCCTGGCTCCAGATGTGTGAGGAAACAGTGCTGATCACTGTGCCACCATGCCACCCTTAATGTCCCCTCAATCATTATTAAAATAATACAATTTATATGCAAATAGATATTTATACTTAGTCCATTTTTGTTCATATTATCTCATATATAAATACCATTCTGATTTACACTTAATTATTTTAAAATAGTAATGCATTAATTAAAAAGACACAAAAAAGCAAAAAAACCTCTGTATCTTTCACTTTCATTACCATTTCGAAACGATATAAAAAATATTGTTACATGGGAGAGATTGATGCAAAACCTCAACACTATACTGGTTACTTGACTCCCCTCCAATACTCACACTGGGGGCCAAAATTGTGGAAACATATTCAACTTTTAGAGACTGCAGAACTTCACTCAACTGTTGCGCTAGTTACTTTTTTAATAATTCAATGTATGATATTTGTAACATTCTTTGATTGTTTATAAACATCACCACCAATATTCATGTAGTAATTTTTAAATGTCAAAAATGCTAGGTGTTTCCACTAGTGTATGCAGTCATAAAGCATACATTTGAACACATAGCAGTTTATATAAATGACATCTAATTCATAGAATATCCATCCATCCATCCATCCATCCATTTTTTATAACTGCTTATCCAATACAGGGTCATGGAGGGTCTGAAACCCATTCCAGGAAGCACATGGTACAAAGCAATGGATATCCCTCCATCCATTCATCCATCCATCCATCCATCATCCCCTTCCCTTTAGACTTATCAAATTCACTGTCACAGTAATCCTAGAGGCTAACCAGGGCCCTAAGTGTGTCTTGGTTTTCTTGGTTTTCTGTGTATGGCTCTGCAGTGGATTGCCATCTGGCCCAAAACATAACCTGCTTGATGCTTGTCTTTCCTGGATAAGAAAATTATTATTTCATAAACTATGGTGAAACTGAATAAGCAGCACCAACATTTGTTTTCAGGAAACTCAAGCACTGAGCCAATAGTGTATCAGAGATGTTGGGTTGCCTCTAAACCCACATACAGTATTTTCACATCTTTCTTAATAGTGCTTATCACTGTGAGAAAATGGTTGAATTTCTGAATCCCAGTTTCTAACAGTATGGGTGGCATGCAGAGGAACTAAACTGGAAGATTACCTGCACTCCTTTTTTTGCTTGAATGAGCAAAAGAGAAAAAGAGAAAGAATAAGGCGTGATTAACAACTGGCTAAAAAGGCATCCATTCTCCCCAGCCCCGATCAGACCTGCTGCCTTCATTTTCTAGTTTTTGTTTCCACAATTCAGTTAATTAAATTATTTCCATTTCAATGGTTAAATTGTTACTGGAAAAACTCCCTGTATGTCACAGGAAACGGTGAAAGACACATTTGGAATCACAGATGGCATCTCAGCACCAAAACCGGAAGGAAATATTTCACTATTCATAGACCCCTAGTCACACATGACAAAGGACACGAAATGTTGAACGGACAATTTTTTTGGACTGTAGTATTATAAATAAAATTGGCTGAATCATGCAGGAAATCATGCATAATTTGCTGGGGTACAGACGCTGTAACAGGAAGTGAGATTTAGTTGCTAACTAGAAAACTCAAAGATCTGTGCCGGTGAGCAGATTGAGTGGGGAATAGGGCTTTTTGTGGCACAGGTTGGCATATCCTCATTTTGAGGCAGTGCCAAGTGCCATAAAGCTCCTAAAAATGGAAATGGTGGAAAGTTTTCTCTTAAAAAAGGGGGGAAAGCTTATAAAAACAGAAGTAGTGAAAGTGGAGTGTAGGCGTATTTTCCACTGTGTCACTAAGGTATCTCTGCCCGGCTTTCTCCCTTTGTGATATTGTGACTTGCGCAGGTTATCAGTTCTAATCAGAAGCTGACAGGGCAGAGGTGAGGCTGGGATCTAGCCAACAAAATGATAATAAGCACCTAAATTCACCCCCCCCACACCCACTCCCAAAACAATCCCTACTATTGCCCCCCACAAGCTGGGGTGTAGACCTGAAACCTTTGCAGGACTAAGCCGCCTGGCACTTTCCCTAATCTCCACAAGCAGCCTGTAAAGTGTTGATGACCTTTCTGAGCCTAACAGCCTAATGTTCCATGGCACCTCCCTTCTTTGTGTGCTCTTTATTCTGGAGATCTTGACAAAGGGCAGGTGGAGTTCACAGGAAAGCGGTTATTAAAATTAAATACTGTATCCTAAAACACGTCAGGAGCAATTACTCAACATAATTACTTTCTCTGTGCTATTTTCTACTTTCTTCTGGGAAATGTTGGTTAAAATTATTTCTTTTGTTATTTAATCAGTTTTTTCCTTATAATAAAAGGAATAAATTCCATGAGATAAATCCCCCTCAGTTCTGCTTCAGCCGCTTAGCTTGACTAAAACACGTACTGAAAAGGCTTTATCCACTCATATTCGATAACCACTTTCATATCGCTCCACTACAGTCACTGAGACCAGCGTCTACTGCAGTGTTTCCCAACTCAGTCCTCGGGGAACCCCAGTCAGTTCACGATTTTGCTCCCTCCCAGCTCCCAGCCAATCAGGAACACCGAATACTTGGTACAGGTGTGCTGGGAGCTGAGAGGAAGCAAAAACCTGGACTGTCGGGGGTTCCCCTAGGATCGAGTTGGGGGACACTGGTCTACTGTATGTGTGTATCAGAGCGACTGCCACCCCAACAGAAGAGTTCCTGTTTTTTGGGGAAAAAACTCACAAAATCTCACACACTTTTTTAATGTCACAACCCTCTGCTCCCAGACATCATCATTATGTATCTTTATCCTCCTCATCATCATCATCATCACCATCCATATCATCATCAGCATCATTATCGTCATCATCACCATCATCACTGTCATTTCACCATCATCATCTTCATCATCATCATTATCATCACCATCATCATCATCATCATCATCCCAGACATCATGATTATTCATTATCATCACCCTGTTACACACATCATCATCATCATCATCATCACCACCATCATCGCCACCAAACCAGCCAATTACCATGACTCCGGCGAAAAGGCACACCATTTTCCCACAGGTGGTCTGCGGAGAAACATCTCCATACCCCACGGTGAGGAACGTGATAGCGATGAGCCAGAGGGCAGTGTCCATGCTGCCAGTGGGCGCCTGGATCTGCCTGGGGGGGGGGGGGGGGTGACAGAAGGGATTAACTCACTGACTGACCCCTGCTTGTGCCTGCAAGCATTACTCATACTAGTATAGTAAGGCTATAGCAGAATCTTGGAGATACGCATAATGAGTCTTTAAAGTTGTCGTATTAAAAACATAAATAACAGGGGCATGAAGTATAAAGAAACCAGAAGTCGCTGAATGGGATATTTTTTGAGTTACGACTTTGATGGTGCTTATCTTCAGATATAGAGTTACACCTTAATTCCAATTTCCAGCTAGATCCCATCTGACCACAGCCACTCCCCTCCGCTGATTCATCTACCTGTTCACATATATTCATGGGTAATTATATACTGCCGTTCATCGATAACATTTCTGAGTCAACAGCATTACCCAGCTGCATTCTTCACAAATGAATCACAGAATATATTTCCCAAAAAGGTTCTCCTAAAATTGACTTTTACAATGCTTTGTGCTATATCAAATTAGATTGGGAAATTCTTACAAAAAAAACGTAAACCTCTGGCATTTGCATATTAAACTTGGTTAAAAATACATGGACATGCCGAACGGACAACCTACTGATTTTAATAATCTGTAACTACATTTCCACCCACCTTTGCTGCTATATTTATATATATTTATATTTATACTTATGTCACCTGCACTTTAAATATAAAGCTCTGTCATCACATGCACATGTATAGTTTTTTCACCATAAATTTATTTCCTATATTAATACTTCTGCATTCCTCTTATGTATAAATTTTTAGTTATTGTAACTTTCAGTTTATTGGAAGATTTTTAACTTTTGACTTATTCTTAATTCTATTTTTGATTTGATTTGTACAGTCTAAGGGTCATTCAGGGTACATCTCACTACATGTTGTACTTATATAATTATGTATGTGACAAATAAAGTATCTTGTATCTTGGACATCGGAAATAATGGACAGCTGATAGGCAGACCCACACTGCACAGCTGCTGGTTCATACAAGGAATTCAATGAATACAACAGAGAACTCAAACATTTACTGAGGGGGGCCTCAAATGGCTTACATTTTTTTAGACAAATAATACTGAACTTGACTTCTGCTTGTACCTCTCGCAAAGTGTGAGCAGCCAGGATGCCGTCAGCCAGAAAAACAGGATGAAAAAGAGCAGCGTTCGCCCTGGATATTTGTTCATGAGCACCTTCAGTACAAAGCGGAACGTGAAGTTGATGTTGTTCAGCGAGCCGATGCTCCTGTAGGAGGCGCTCAAGAGCACCTTGCTGTGCAGCAGGATGGCCCTGTGCACCAGGTACAGCCGTAGGAACATCAGGGACGACAGCAGCACCTCTGAGTCCAAGAGAGCTCCTTTGTGCTGTGCTGAAGAGCAAAGACGAGAGGAGAAGTTGCTGCTCGTCCCCTGATGACTTCCTCCATTCTCATCGACGGCTTTCGCGGAGGCATCCACGCTGGACAGCCAGTAGGTGGCGACAGGGTGGATAGCACATACCACCAGCTCCAAGGAGATGCCCAGCACTCGCTGAGTCGTCATGGCGATTCGCCAGTCCACCTGGTTGTGGTCGATCGAAAATAGCTGCAGGAGGTCAGGGAAGCAGAGATCAGGGATCAGGGATAAGTCATGCGGCTCTTGGCAGGATGGTGAGGAAAGTTCGACAGTGTTCGATGCAAGTTTATTTTCCCAGCCCATCACAGATACAAATTATACTGAAATCAGACTCGTAGCTTTGAAAACAGCCTTTTAAAAACACTATTAAACATTAAGAAAATTGTATTATATGAACCTTGACCAGAGAACTTCCTTATTTCATGGCCCTCATAAATCAGAGAAGTATTCCTCTTCTATATGTGTACATTTCTCAATAATCATTTGATACTACAGTTGAGACTGTTATCAACAGCAGAATTGGACTGGGGTGAAGGGTGCTGCACATATATAGATTCTGAGTAATGGGGTTCATGGGATGAAGTGGGACAGGGTTTCAGCCGGGGAATGTCACACCCCAGGGACAGTGGCAATAAATTTTGCCTGGGGGGGGCACAATAAAATTTGTTGAACAGTGGACAGCCCACTAAGAATTCCACAGATTCTCCTGAATAGCCATTGTGAAATTGATTAGTTTTATGAAAAATTGTACGGGGCATTTCTTATAGGAAGCAAGAAAATTACAGTGTACCATGTGTAAATTTAGGGAATTTAAATTTAAGGAATTGCAGCAGCTTGGATCGAAAACTGGTTAACAGACAGGAAGCAGCAGGTAGTTATTAGAGGCACAATGTCATAGTGGACCTGCGTTCATAGTGGGGTACCCCAGGGCTCAATTTTAGGACCATTATTGTGTATAATTCATGACATTGACACCAATATATACAGTAAACTGGTTAAATTTGCAGACGACACCAAGATGGGTGGTGTAGCAGATATTGAACTAGTAGCTCAGAGGCTACAACGGGATCTTGATTTAATTAGCAACTGGGGTGATACCTGGCAGATGAAATTTTACATAGATAAATGTAAAGTAATCCACGCAGGGAGCAGAAATATAAAGTACAGATATTTTATGAGTTCCACTGAAATAAAGGTAGCTGATTATGAGAAAGACCT
>JAODKC010000137.1:2526508-2551912 GCA_026777985.1 Mormyrops attenuatus
TATGAGGAGAGGTTAGCTGAGCTGAATCTGTTCAGCCTCAAGCAAAGGAGACTAAGGGGGGACATGATCCAGGTATACAAGATTCTAACAGGTCTAGATGCTGTTCAGCCAAATAGTTACTTCAATATTTGTAATTCAATTCATTTGTAAATTTCTTATGTTCTTATGTTCTTATGTTCTTACGAATGGCAAATGAAACTGTCTCAGGAACTATTAAACGAGAACCTAGAATTTATGCCTCTGAAAACTGAGGAAAGAAAAGTTTTTATAATCACAATATCAGCACCAAGATGGCGGTGCATGTGTGTGTAGTGGCTCCTAGCTCTCCTGTTTGGTGTCAGTCTTAGTTTTGTTGAGCATTTAGTTTAAAATAAGTTAAGAATAAGAATAAAGCTTCTATTATTGAAATATGCTTCACATATTTCGGTAATTTTTTAACAATATCACATAGGTCATAATATTTTCATTATTTTCCTTACAATTTTATAATCTATAATCTTGCATTTCCACTTTAGGATTTTTTTTGGGTTGCTTTTAAAACGAAGACAAATCCATTTAGGCTGGTGCTCTTGCATGCCAAGCTTCAGAAGCAGGGAGGGGCCCCAGTGTCACAGCAGATGGGACAATGGCAGCCTCTGTTCTGAGGAAGATGAAACTCAAGAGTCGTGTGACAACCGTGCCTTACGACACTGGGAGGCCAAGTTTATGGCACTTATCTAAACACACTGTGAATTCTTCCTTTCGACTCATCGGGTTGTGACTTGGGTGGTGCCCTTGCTAACTTAAGAGGAAAAAAGAGGACATTTCTTCTTCTTCTTCAGAACTCACGTTGTGTCCAAACATGACGAACCTGCCAGCTGCACCACGGTACTTAACTCTTTGCAGAACCCTTCTTCGCTCTGCGCCCTTCCACGCTTCCCGATTCTGTGGACCTCACAGCAGCGTCCCACTCATAGCTACAGCCGCAGTCTCCCACGAGGAGCAGTGGCGTCCATTTCAGCAATTGCTGCAATGGCTGCTACCTATCCCAGATCCATGTTTCTGGAATCTTCATTTTTTATTTATTTACTAAGAAGGTGATTTATAGCTACTTTTATGGTGTGACCTGTAGAATATTATATGCCCACGTTTGGCACTGGGTCCTACTTAGGAGCAAATAATTATACAAGATCCATTTCAGAGCTTAGCCTTCTCTACGTGTGGGGGAATTAGCGTAGCAATGTCCGAGCCGAAAGTGGCCGGGGGGGCGGGGGGGGAGGTGTCTTCATATTCTCAGCGAATTTGCAGACCAAGACCGTGGTAAGATCACACATCACATGTCCTTGTGTGTCCTTGTGCGCTGAGTGCAAACCCACCTCAACCCGATGTGCGAGACACATGAGCAAAGGAATCACCCTTCCTTTTGTTCGAACTGCTATCATGAAATCCCAAGGACAACGGCGAAGCCTTTTAAGGTGGAGTGTCCCCAGACATTTGACCAGCCACAAATAAATCTATGGAGACTCACCCTGATGTCCTTAATGTGGAAGGCCACGATGAGAATCAGCAGGCAGCCAGTGGACAAGCTGATCAAGCCGTTGATGATAAAGGCATAGATTGAGGTCTGTACAGGAAACCAAGAAAACAACAAAACAAAGAGAAAAAGAGCTTTAAAATATTCTGACAAGTTTTTATTCGGTTATGATTCTCCCATATCTGTACCTTGTGTGCGCTGGAATGCCAAACAGGCAAATTGCACTTCATTGACACCTTTAACTAGAATAAATGACCGAATAGGTAAACAGTGACCTGAAGGCTTACGAAGCCGCTGAGTATGAGTATGTAGCCTCGGGTCTGTTTAAGCCACCCGAAAAAAATGAAAGAGTGACTCCCGGTACACCAAACTCTTCATAAATCATTTATACAGAATTATATCACAAGAGTACACAGCAGACGGACATTTATATTAACTAAATAATAGCTAAATATAAGGCATTTTATTCTTCATATGGATTAATGCAGTCATTAATTTTGATAGATAATTTGTAGTATATTTACAATTCGATACGATTCAAAAATTTACAAACACAAACTTTAATTTTTCATAGTTTTATCTGCACATAGCTAAACTACTAAATTAGCCTACATCAACATGTGTATCCACATGTACATTTCAAGCCTGTGCAAACTCTTGAATGCAAAGCATATGGTATATAAGGAAAGTGGTGAATAGTTTTTATGAAGATGTGAGTAAGAAACAGGAATGCCAGGGGTAATTTGTATTCTCAGTCCATGCAAATGAATACATTGATAAAGCCACAACACACAGTAAATATTAACTTGGTGGGATGAAGAGGTTATGCATTTTAAATGAAGTGGGGCAAAGGTCAGATGATCACCAATTTAAGCTACATTTTATGAGTAACATTATGAGTAACTCTGTATGTTAAGCATAACAGCCATCTGCAAATCTATAGGCAGAGGAAGATCCTCTGACAAAGATCCGGAAATATAACACAGCTCGGAAAGTAGTGTGGATAGAAAAAAACAACAAGGCTCTTTTTAACTCAAATGCCTGGTGTCTGTTTGTGCCACTGATGTTACAGCAGGGCCAGTTTAACAGGGGACAAACTAATGTCTGTTTTTTGCACTTTACAGTTTCAAGAAATAATTGGTGAGCGTCAGACACAACTTTAAGGGGAATTTTAACACAGTGAAGTTCGGCTATTCTGGTATTATGTGACGCATCTTGGCAACATATAGCATTTTCCACAATTTCACTGTTAGTATCTGCATCATGGCTATTTTTATCCAACGGTAATTAACCTTCACATAAGTGTCATGCTAATTTGAAACTACGTTATATCGCAGTGGCTGTACGCCACGTTGATTCCTTTTGTATTCTGTGTTGTCCTTCCATTCCTTTTCGATATACTGTTTGTCTGAAACTGGCCTTAACTTGTTACACCTGTGTGACACCAAAGCTGTTTACCCAGGCTTATCTTGTAGGAGCATGACAGTCCTGTCCACTCCTCTGCACTACCCAAAAGCAGAAATGCCCATTCCGTCTCAGTGCCTCTGCTGAAGTCAAAATTTGGTCAGACGGAAGGACATTTTTTTAGATGTTTTTTTCCATGACTTAGGTGGTACGTTAGGCAGGCTAACCTGAATGCCCCTAGACATTACCAATATGCGTTTAGTAATAATTAAACTATGCTGGAATCCCTGTGATAATAAATGTAACATCTCAGAACAACTACCATATTGTTTTTTTTTTTTTTTCCCCGAACGGCTCAACATGCTGAAGTGTTATCAGAATACTATAGAAACACATCCTCTTGGCAAGATGTTACTTCTGACGTGCTGCAAGTCAGGAAACCAGTGTAGATTACTCGATAGTGATAAAAATAACCCTGATCTCCATCTATATATATTTCAGCAGATTAAACGTACATATTATCACAGGACAGTCACGTCCGGCAAGTAAAACTAGCCTATATCACTGGAAATGAGCAGAGAACCCTGTTTAACTGATCCGGATACAAATTAACATACACATCGTCTTTGGGAGTAAGTGAACTCTCACACCACGGAGACGCAGCACTTTCACATCATTAGAGGTCAAGATACTAATGCCTCATTCAAAACAAACAGCACTTATACACCAAATGGTGTGGAAAGATACAATATGACCTTGGGCATTCCACCTAGGAAGAATAATAAAGTGTGGAAAAACAGCCTTCAAGAGCCCATTTCCATCCTGACCTGCCATTTAAAGAATGGCTTTTCCAGGAGAATGTTACGCTTAGGTACACTGGCATGCTGCTGGGGAGTTTGCAGAGTGATCACCTATTAGCAAGCGAAATAAAGTCAGCGAATTGCCAGGATAATGTATAAACACTTCATAAAATGTCATCACTTTTTAAATGAAGCTATGGAGGATATCACTCGTATATTTTACAGCAAGTACATGTGAAACTGCGGCATGCAGAGAATGTGGCTTGGTGTTTCGCTTGCTGTGAGGAAGTTTTAAATTACACTTGGGTTAAGGGGTCACTTAAGCACAGAAGCGTCACTGGGGATTTATGAAAATGGGGCTTTTCTAAGAGGGTCTGATTTTATTGAAAATGAATGAAAACACACTATTTAAACTGATGAGTGTACATTTACTGGGGTGGAGGATCCTGCATAAGGCCATTACAGACGCACAAAGAAACACAACCTTTACGAAAGGTGTTTTATTGAGATATCAGCGTTACTTGGCAATGCATCTTTTTAAGGTGGCTTGACCCTATGTACACTGCAAATTACAGTATCTCATTTAATAATTCCAGAATACGATATGCTGAACAAAATGTTTTATGTTAAAAATGATCGAATATCACTTATTGTCTGTTTACTTATCTATGTAAAGAAGTTACTCAGTCAGCGGTATCCCTTGTACTTGAATCATTAATTTCTTAGCATGTCATTGTGTTTTGTCTGGTTTGATTTTTATGCATTGTTTTGGATTTTGCTATCCCTCTGTGTACCATAGGACTATACTACATTTTAGAAGACATTTTCATTACCGTATGATAAATGATAAACGTTTACTTCTAAACAATTTTTATCCGACGGTTTGCAGCCTAGGTATTTCTTTTATAATGAGACTTGCGTATTAGCTTTAAAGCTTGAAAGCTTCCAATTTAAGGGGGAAAGGGAAAACGACAGGGCCACGCGACTGTCATAAATGGTAGGCCTGTTTACTGGTTTTGGCAATTCGTTGTGCATGTTATCTGGCGAACTGCTGCCTGTGAGCTGATGTGCATGTCTGACAAGTGAAAAACGCTGATCCGCGAGGATGGTGGGAGATTACTCAGCATTACAAAGCAGAGATAACGCCATGCAACTGAGAACAGCGTATGTCCAAGAAGCAACTGCATTTTTAATACAGAATTAGCTTGTTCTCTAAATATACGGATAGATTATCTAAACTCCCATAAGCTGCATAAACTCACATTCTATGCTATGACTTCAATCAATCGGGGTGAATGTTACCGTACTGGCCGCTAATGCGACGTATCACCATATATATGTTACCACTAAAACCACTCCATTTTATTAGTTGAACATTAACAAAACGTATATTATTAACCTAAAATAATTAACAGAGCGCACTATAAGCATATCCGTCAACATACGCATTTTTGAAACACCGGCTTCTCCTGGTTTAGTTTTCAGTCTAAGAGCTTAAAGATCGTTAACATACAATTACAGTATGGGAACTGTATGATATCCAGACCTTACGCCATGTGCTTCTCGGTACACACAGAGATATGGATTTGTCAGCACATAAAATTTTGTCTTTTTTATTCTGGTACTATATTTAACATGATACACTGTAATTCGGACTGGAAAAAAGCACGCTTACTTAATTTACTATATGCTAAGTAATTGGGGACGAAGGCTGAGTGAACCCCTGAATATAATAATATATAATAAAATAGTTCATAAAATACTTCACATCATCACTGCTTTGGAAATGCTGTCAGAAGTATGCAGATACACAGCGTTTCCTCTCCGTCCGTCACGCAAACTTGTAAGCAGCAGCAGGTGGAGACCGAGCACAAGTTCTGAGGAGATAAACTGTTTACACTCAGTACATAGGCCTAATGTAATAAAGCCTCTGCTGAAATGACAGGGCTTTTTTGTCTGACCGGTTAGATTGCATTAAGATATTTCGGCGCTTCTGAAATTGCAGGCTTACACTTTAATTGTTTGTGAAGGTCTATCAATTTAAATTGTCTTAATCTGATCAAGCGTGTAAGATGTTCACCTACCGGTCGGTATATGACAGGGCAAAGCTCGGCGTGCAGTATCATAAGCAGGATTCCCAGGATCGCAGTGCCCAGTGCCCAAGCGCATAAGCGCTTTTTGTCCTCCAGTAAAAACTTTCTGTCCCGCAGTCTGTACAGATTATCCCCTTCAATGGGAGTTATTCTTTTCCCTGGTTGAGACAAGGGCACCCTAATCTCCGTCATATCGCCTCCGTTACTATTAAGCAGCCCATCGTAATTTTTGTTGTCCTGTTTATAATCAGCGTACAGGTTGCGGGCCGTCATCTCCATAGCGCGTCCGCATCGGCTTCCCTTTCCACCTTTCGACTCTTCTTTTTCTTCGCCGTCGTCTTCTGCTGCTTCGTCCTCTCCTTGTCCGCCCTCCCCTCCAACCGAACTCTCCCCCGGGTTGAGGGTAGGCATAGCACGATAAGCGACTCTCTACCACACCTTCTTCTCCTCTCCGCAGGTCACCAAAGAGCTGAGTTTGGAGAAAGACCGAACGCTTGCCTTCAGACCCGGAGTCGGCGTTTTAAGAGCCGCGCATCTGGCACAGCTGTGCGGCTCTTCTCATTTGCATAGGTTGCAGATTGGAGAGAGCGCCTATCTGCCGCCTCTTCTTACTTCTCTTTTCACGGATACTCACAGAAAAAACATTGTTCTGCATGAAATGGCAGCAATGTTTTCCTTGTATGTGTTTCTCAACTTCTTTCGACACCAGTGACAGTAGTTGGTTTGGATTAGTGTGTTATGTGTAAATGATCCCCTCCAACCACACACACTCGCACAATTAATATTTTAATTCTAATTAATACTTTTTGTAGTGGATATTAATTTTTATCTCTGTCGGCGTTTGTTAATTTCCCTGTCTATCATCTGGACTCTTCGTTATCTGCATCGCCATATTTTTAAAACGCGAAGGAATGCTGTTCACCGTCTCCTTAATTTGGTTGGAACGTGCAAATAGAAGGTGGCGACATATTACTTCTTTCTAGGGCTTTAAGAAATGGGGGGACCGGTACCCCCCCAATGTTTCATTATTTAATTTGGATTCATACTCATTCTTCCCCCGCCCCTAATAAATAAAACTTCGTATTTAAATTAATACGATGGGTCCCTCTCATACATCGTTGCATTGTGTTAATTTTTTGTTATATCCGAATTATTAGAGTTACTTTGAATATCTGTCATTTCTTGGTATCGTCATAATAATTACAAACTACCAGTTAGTCGGTCGAATCAGTCAATAATGTAACATCCAGTGAGCGAGTGACATCTGGTGGCGAAAAGTGTCACTGCCTTAAGGGAATTTAGGTCGCCTGAGATAAAATGTGCATTTTCGTACTTACAGTGATTTGTGCCTGAAAACCAAACAATGAGTATAACTCATGTGCTGGAGTCAGGAGATGAGTACTGTGAATCTTACACACCACAGAAGCGTCCTGGCCATTTACACACTACTGTATTTACCTTTGTACTGAGATCATGCAGCTGACTTAGAAGCATAGACTTCAGCAGGGGAGAAATTTCAAACTCTATCTGGAAGCTATATACTGATCCCAAACAAACAGAAAAAGACCAAAACAGTTGTTCTTAAATTTCCTGCAGAGTATTTTTTAGTGCCTGTACTTTCATTAACTGTGTTGGTATTAAAATCCAGAATCCTTTACCCTGATTCCATCTTAAAGCAGATGCCTGATCTGAATGGAAAAAGCAGTGAGGTTAATAGAATTACAGAAGAAGAGGTGTCTTATACATCCAAACATCACTAATGGATGCTACACAATGAAATCAACATGGTCAAGTACACTTTTTACATTTACAATGATGCCATTTAATGATGCAAAAAAATGACAAAATAAGAGTACAAAGAAGAGGCATTCTTCAAGTTTGCATGGCTAGCAAACATATTTCATAAAATGCACAAAAATAAATGTTTGATAACGAAGGTTCAACAAAGGCCACATTATTATGCAGTACATAAAAATAGGATATCGAACGTTTAACATAATAACAAAACTGCTTATTGGAATCCAGTGTTCCACTGATTGCAAGATACAAAGTGCCCTTAAAACATGTTGTACCGGTCAGCATTTTACAAATTGCAGATTCAGATCTTGCGTCATTTTCTGCTTGTGAAAGTATGAGAAAATCCACAGTACTGCAAAGAGAGCAATTTTACAATAAAGGCATGGTGCAAGTGATTGAATCACAGCTATAAAAGACACTCTCTCGTAAAATACAAAAAATAAAATACATTTTATATGCGTAAAAACATTAAATATAGTAAGTGCACATAACAGATCAATCACACAACTGAAAAATAAAATTCAGCATTTTGTTTTTCATGAAGGCAATTAAATAAGTTACAACAATAAAAAAAACTGCAGTGAAATTTAGAACATCAGTTTGCTTCAAGTTTGTCAAATTTGCACATGAACCATTTTGCATATTACAAGTAAGAGGTATCATTAAGAATACAAATATATAAATGTGTACAAAGATAAAATACACATAGCTACAAGCAAAAGACCAAAAAAAAAATTTCTATTGAGGAAAAGCTCATAGTCATGGCATAGCCAACAATCTGAATAGAAAAAGAAACATAACTATTCTTGAGAAACAGTGTCAGTAAGAACAATTAGAAAAATACTGGCCCAAAAGGGAATCAAATAATAAATTCTAGATAATTCTACAGCAATGGAATCGGCGCAATTTGAGGCACATTTTGTAGAGGTATCAGAGTGTATCTTATAAAAGGTGCTGGTTGACAAGGGCATGATTAGATATGCATTTGGCTGAGCACACAGCTGCCACAAATGACAGAAGGCATGACCCACATCTCACTAGGCTTTCACTGTGCATTTAGGGGAAAAAAGTTTATTTTCCATGAGGGTGCGGAGTAGAAGTGCTGGTCAAACGAGGCCAAGGCGAGTCAGGATTTCATTTTTGTTGTTTCTCATTACATATTATTTAATCTAGATACCGTGGCTAATAGCTACACAGCAGTAACAGCTAATTTTATATTCAAAATTAATAGTAAATATTGAAGCTTGCTAAACAGAAAACTGGTCATAAAAAAAACAGGCAGCCGTAAAGTGCAAGTCCAGTTAAATGCTTGATTAGTTTCTGTAGTGCTAGCTAAGGTGTAGCATTCAAAGAGGACCCCATGAAAAGGGCAAAGCGCAAAAGACAAAGGCCGAAGAGAATTAAACATCATGGCATAATTACAGGTAGTCTGCACTGTGGGCTGTCCTTGGCTTAAAAGCAGTATATATAGATGTAACAAATAAAGATAAATGGACCACAAACACTATGCTATTCAATGACGCATGAAACATTCTTTAAACATTTGACATCACTTGATGTCACTTAACCAATCACGGAATGATACGCTAAGAAGCCGTTGCTGAAACGGTACCTGATGTTGTTTGGTTATGACGTGTGTTTTTTTTTTTAAAAAAAAAGAAAGGTAAAACACCGATGTAAAATATCAAGAAATGAGAAGTTCACAGCTTGTCCTGTTAAAAAACAGTGGAGAAAAATGGCAAAACAGATCTATTCTTTTGTGCATGCCACAGGGTGCAGTGTGGCTTGGGGAATGATGAACTGCGGAGCTGGCTTTTGGAGAACGTAGTACCTCAGCATTGGCGCCGAGGATGTTGGGACAACTGCTGTGAGGACGACGGGGCTCTTCCTCTTATACTGTGACCACATAGGTGCAACATGGTAGAAGCACGGGAGGTTGGGAGCCTAAGGACAGAGAGAAACAACATGGGATGGGTTTAGCGTCGGTTGAGTATTTGTGGCACACGTCGAGCGATGATATGATGAATTGATGATTCTGGCATCAATTCCACAGCTTTAATTTCTGCCCAACAACAAAGAAAATAATTTCCATTGATCCTCTGACACCCGAAGAGGTTACTGAGAGTTTTAATCCAGGACTTTCTTTCTCATTGCACTTCTTGGTATCTTAAAACTCATCCCCAAATAAACTCCTGCTTCTCTTCCTCCCATCCACACATCACTGTAATCCATTTCATCACTGAAGTGTGGGCGACACTTTCCTCCGGTGAATTGGGCTGGATAAATGGGGAGATCTAGGGAACCAGACTCATGTTATTCATGTAATCCCGAGGGATTGGAGGGGGGGCAGGAAATGACTAGGATAAGCAGGCCTTTCACTGATGGCTTTTTCGGAAAAAACTTTCAGTTAAAAACCAAACCGACGATAAAAATCCCTACACTGTGTGGTTTACGCCAACCGAAAAAGTTTTACGATGAATTTTGTTTGAAGTCGAATCAAGAATCAGTGCAGTTCTGATGGTTGGCATTAAGCAGTTTTCAGGGCAAGATTATAGGAAACAAATCTTTGTTATTGTAGTGCTGTTTTACAGGTAAAATAAATATGGGTTTCATATTTTGTACAAGTTTTATATGCTTGATGCATGTTTCCCTTCATTATTTCCACTTTATTTTGAGATTTTCTTTCAGCTGTATATATATACACACACATTTCTGGAATTTAATTTTACTGGGTGTACAAATAAAGTTTAATAGCAATTTGGCTTGATGAAAAGGGAAAAGAAAATATAGGTTTTGCACCTTTCCCTAAATTTATTAAGGTTATGTTTACGTATTGCACATTTAAGAATTACATTTATTGAAATGAAATATTAGATCAGAAGTTATGGCTTGCTTTGGCCTGAGAGTGATTATGATTTCTTGGACCTTCAAGCAAAATAAAATATTGTCACTATGAAGATTAAAAGGTGTTTCACATTCAAGCCAAATTCAGTGATAATTAGAGATTTTATAGTGAATAACAAGATTGACCTGTTATTTTCAACAGAAACCCACTATAAAGTAGTGAGCCTGTGCATGTGCCCAGAAGGTTGTGGGTTCAAATATCATGGCCAATAATGTAATAATATCACCACTGGGTCCTTGAAGAAGGCCCTTAACACCCCCCCGCGACCCAGAAGGATAAGCGGTTTGGAAAATGGATGGATAATTGGAACCAAGAATCGAAAAGAACTGGATTCAGTAAACAGAACTGCAGTCAGATTTGGAATCAATAAATAAAATCGAGAGCTGCTTATATTTTATTTTAAGGAAATTACCTTAATGATTTCTAAAACGATTCAATGTATTATGACAATTACTTTCCTTTGATATCACTACATAATTATGGGAGTGGTTTAAATGATCACCAACAAAAATGTGGTTTTACACTGTTCAAAGGTTTGATGGAATAACAGCGTCACTACGCTATTCGCGAGCAACTGAAGAGGGAACGGACAAGCCGTATTCCGGATGATGGGCCGTCAGATTAGGCAAAATCACCGTGTTGTCTAATCATGTTTATTAAATTACCATTAGTACGGACAAATATACTCATTATTAAAGCCATGAAGTTTTCTGCCTGATACCTTCGAATCTCCATTGAATAAATGTTTGAGAAAACGCTTCGGCTAGAATCTGGGCTTATTCCACGATGCCAGTGTGTGTTCGTGTGCGTTGAGCATTTTGGGACCAGTGTTATTATCGTTGACTAAAACTGAGACGAAAATGGGCATTAAATAAAAGAAAATATTTTGTGAACTGAAATAAAAATGTAAACTATATTTACCATGTCAGACTTCAATCAGCAAAAAGTGTACTGCCACATCACCGTCTATTTACCTTATTTATGCACAATATCTCCTATTTTAAAAGATGTTGTGCTTGCCAAGGTGTCCCTTTCTTCATCGCCACTTTACTGCTTGCTTCCATGATTTACCAAAACAGTAGCATGTAGCGCTCCACTAACCGAATTTAATAAGCATAAAGATGCACCGAATTTATACAGATTATACAGAATTTATACAGATCTGGGCATCACAATACCCATCCCATTAATATTTTAGACATACTACTAATCTGCTTATCGATTGGTTGCTGAAAATAGTGAAAAAATGTAGTCAGTAGTCATGCATTATATACACCAGCTAACCAGGTCCGGCACTGGTCACCGCTGCTATCTAAGCAATTTACCTGTGATATTCTGGCCTTTGGTTCCTGGGGCTCCCTGATTCTAGGCCTCATGGCAATTCCCAAGGGTTTGCCTGTTGTGTTCCCATCCTTCTTCATATCCCTCTCTTCCTTTTCACCTTTCATTTCTCTCTCTTTCCCTTCTTCTTCATTGTCACTGGAGGCAGCAGATCCACAGTCAGAGGAACTGGCAGAATGATAGTCGGAGGTCTCTGGACTGCCCTTGTCCATTTTGGCCATTCCTTTGTCTTCTTGCACTTTCTCCTCCTCCCATTCCTTCTCTTCCTCAAAATGGGCTACAGTGAAGCACGGGGATCCCTCCCCCAAGCTAGAAAAAGTGAAAATGTTTACAACATACAATCTGATGAATGATATGAGCAAAAATTGGTGTCAGCAAAACCTTTTCCCCCCCTCACACTTCCTCTATAAAAATGAACATTGAGCTCAGCAATTAAGTCGTTTTCATCATCATTTCAAATACTCCTTCACTTGTCCTGTTCCTCATTCCTATCACCAGATCAAACAAACTGCAGAAATGAATCACTTCCTGTGTGTCTCAGTTCTTTTGGTGGAGTCGCATTAAAGAGTGACTCACCGGGCACACACTTCCCCAGGATCGATCCACATGCTGAATTCAAGGGGCAAGCCCAGATCTGCTGACTTGAGTGCACATTCTTCACAGGCCTGCTGCAATAATTCATCACAGGGTCCAAATCTGTTTATCCTGATACACCTAGAAACACAACACAGGGATATCAGTTCTACACCACTCAAGGCTAACAATCAAGGCTACATTATTTTCACAATGTTTCATACTGTATTCTTACTGAATTTAGCTGATATGCTGTACAGCATGCAACACTGTGGAAAGCCTGACAAATAAACATTAATAATAACCATTCTTATTGCAATCATCTTGAAGTCGATGGTATAAAATTTGAAAAACAGTACTGATGTTGATCTGTATTGTCAGGGGTAAGTGGTCCAAAGAGATTACAGACAGTAAGTGATGGTGTTATGGTCAGTATAGCACTGCTTAGTTTCCAGAAGGCTATGCTTCTTGGAAGATACAAGGAAACAAATTCCTTAGTTTCTTGTAAAGCCACCATTAGGTTTAATGGTATTTCTGCATGGCAAGCTTAAGGAAAATAGTAAACTTTACTATATGGAAAAATAATGGAATCAACCTATGTTATAGTTTCCTCACAACCAACCCATCAGCATTTGGAGATGGAAGGAGGTTCCCAGTTTCGTTCAAGATTCCCTGGTTTTATTACCTGAACGCCTGCCCCCTGCTGGGGTTCTCTGGGTACCAGTGGCCAGTAAACTTGCTGCTCAGGAGTTCTTGAAGTCTGGCTGAAAAGTGAGCAAGCCTGTCGTTATCGACGCCTCCCCGGTGCTGGGCGAGGCGCTTCAGGAAGTCCACCGCCGCGCTCACTTCCCTCCTCATTGCCCGCTGTGGAGAGAGACGCCACCGTTTGGCTGACTGTTTTCCTAATACCTATAATGCAGACTGTATGGTTGCATTTTCTCTAGCATATGATTGGAGCTAAATGAAAACCAAAACAATTTCCTATAGATTGTCAAAATACAGTATACCTGCAAATGATTAATTTCTGAATATTTAGTAGCATCTTTATTAATGCCCAAATGAGATACTGGGCAAAGACTTGTGTTCTGCACTTGAGTTCAAGAGCTTTCAATATAATTATAAATACACAAATAAATAATATTGTGCAATTATATCTAAATATTTCTACCAAAATTTCACTATACGCGAGAAAACCTTCCCTGTAACTACGAACTCTTAAAGTACTGCTTGGGTTGCCGTTCACTGTGTACTGGAGACACCAAGGTCGGAACAAACGGCAAAACACCATAAAATGATATCACTTTAGCTGTTAAATGGAAACAGCTTTGCAAGATTATGCATTTTCCACCTCAGAAACCACAGCACAGAGCTCAGCCTCTTCCTGGAAATGACTTTTAGACTAGGTTACTTGTTTCAGCTGTTCCAGAAATTAAGGCCATAAAAGTGTGAGCCTATAAAATTGTATGTCAGTCCATGCTTAGTTGGGACAGAGTGTTTAATGTAAACAGCATTCTGATTTGCTTCTTGAATCAAATGACATCTTGGCTGAATAAGCATTAATGAGCATGTTACCTGTTAAATAACACGTCCCACAGCTGACGAACTCAGATCTGAGTGGGCATCACAAATAACTCTAAACATCTGCCTAGGCACAAAGGAAGCATTTGTATCTACTGCAGTGTGTCACCTTTAATGGTATTTCCATGTTAGGCTCCATATTGGACATAAACAGGCTAAATTATGGTTATAGGATTCACTATACCTGGCTAGGTATGATGTTCTCCATGATCTATCTATTATTTATGTCTATGATTAAGTGTGCAGATTTCTTCCCCCACAATGGAGCACCAAGTCCATTTTGTCTTAATGAAATTTGGGGATAGCCCGTGGTATTAGAAATTAGAATTTGGTGATTAGTGATTATTGTTGACACACCACAGCACACTGTGCACAACAACAAAATGTGTCCTCTGCATTTAACCCATATGTGACATAGCAGGGGGCAGCTAATTCAGCACCTGGGGAGCAGCGTTTGGGGGTGGTACCTTGCTCAGGGAACCTTAGAGGTAGCTTTCCGGTTGGGGATTTGAACCAGCAATCTTTCAATTACAAGTGCACATCCCTAACCATTAGGCCACCGCTGCCCCAAACTTACACAGATACTTACACAGATGAATGCCTCTTAGTTAAGCTTATAGATTCACCACAGTGCACTGAAGTATGATAAAGTGTTGATATAAAGATTCAATACAGGAAGCTTAGCAAATTCTCTACTGAAACAATGGGTTTCTCTCTCAATTCGCAGAATCACACTGCTTGTACAATATACTGTTACAATTTTATATTCATATATCTATTAAATGAACACAACCAACATCTGCTCTCCATCACTAAAAGTGTTTGCTTTGTTCTCAACATGTCACCCTTAGCATGGTTTAAAAAAAAAAAAATGACATATCATAGACGACTTCTGGCAGAAGCTGACAGGGGTGGAATGGGAACAAAAAGCAGCCCAGGAATTTGCTGTCAAGGGGCACCAATGCAATCTTTTGCCGTGGACTGGCGGGGCACCATCTTGTTATATTATTCTGAACTCGATCAACCGGTTGCCCACCAGTTACATACAACATTATCTATTAATTATCTCCGGTGATCAAACTAAAAAAACACGCTGAGAACAACCGGAGTGACAGGCACCCCAAGTATATAGGATATTGTGGTAGAAAAATCCATGGTTATGCAAATTCAATGCAAATTCAATCAGTAATTAATAATAAAACTAATGATAACACTGTTGATTCAACTATGATGATTATAATGATTAACTTCTGCCTTGAAACATTTAATAGACTAAACATATAATGCAATAATGTAAGCTTGCTGAAGTAATAGGTTTTCATTCTTAGGTAAAAGGAAATAATGTATTTTGGTATGATAGCTTATTCTGCAAAAAGGACCGGATAAAGGTACAGACCTGACCCGAGAAGTAAGGCTGCTGCAGAAACCAGTATAAGAAATGCATGTATGTTAGTGGTCAAGGATACGTGAGAAGAGAACGAAGGAACATCATATGGTAAGATGAAGAACTCAACTTGTTTAAACAGGGTAATGAAACCCCAAGAATGATCACGAATAGGTCGACGCTGCCTCGAACTGATAATGGGCCCAGTTTAACATTAGTAGCTAGAGTCCACAGATATTCGACCCCTCCTTGAACTGTCTGTAAACTGGCGCGTTTTTGGCTATAAAAGATGTATGTATTTGTTGTTCGGGGGACAGAGTGCATGACGCATCAGAAACTGCTGAGTGCCTGTTCCCCCAAAGCTTCGCAGTACAATAAAGTTTGTCAGACTCTTAAACAATCAACTTTAGCAAAATTTCTATGACAGTATACAATACCAGGGCTCAGGGAGAAAGACCGGCCAACTGGGAAAATTCCCAACCTTCCCAATGGCAAGTCACACCTAGGAAGCTGATTTCACTGGTAGATCACGCGAGAAGCTTGTTTTCAGCATAACATTGTCTGCACTGGTTGTATCTGTGCACTTTAAGAATCCTACTGCTCCAAGTAAAAGGTTTTCTCCCTGGAATCATACATCATCATCCCTCAACCCTACCCAGGATAAGTGGCTGGAAGACAGATGGATGGATGGACTGATATATTGTTCATGTCAGGAATACATAGCTTCCGGTATCAAAATGTTTTTGCATAAGAATATAATTAATTAACATAGTTTCTATTGCTGTAGTGATGAAAATCTCCCAACAGTGTAACATGTGAACCAACTTTGTTACATACAATGTAGTTCAATGTTTGTCACTTGTTGAATATGGTCATGTCTAATTTCAAGAGTTAAGAGATTCCCATTTAGCAGATAGAGCTTGTGTTTCTGCAAACCAGGACTCCAGAATTACACTTCTGAATGCCTGGCACTGAATCTTCACTTCTGTTAAGATATATCTGTTCATAGTCGTGACACATCTAATGATGTATTATTGTAGGTGTAATGGTGGCTCACTGGTTCGCATGGTTGCCTCATGCTTCCAGGGTAGGCGTCTTAACCCCACCTTTCTTCCGGGTGTGCGGAGTCTGCATGTGTCCAACACCCCCCCACCCATCATGGGAGTTTCCTCTGGGTTCTCTCTCTTCTCTGGTTACCTCCTGCAGTCCATAGACTGACACCTGGAAGATGTTGTGTAGCTCTTCAATATGTACTGCTTACACTTGTACCTGGGCATTTCTTGGAAGCTCAGCCTAGCTGCACTTATGCCTAGTCAATTCCTCAACAGCCGTATGTTTATACTGTGCTATTTGAATCACCTGTAAGTCAATTTGGTTGAAATCAATTTGGTTGAAGTAAAAATAAATGTAAATCTATAAATTGACTGTAGTGTATGACTGTGTGCAAGTGCCCGGTGTGGGGTGACACCCCACGTCTGAGGTGTACCCTACCCCTGTGCCCAGACTCCAGCTACCTGTCCAGAAAGTGGTTAGAAGCAAATGATGGATATATCGTGGCAGTGCTGAGCCTGATATACATCACGAAAATCACATTTACAGTAAGCCAAAGTTATCCTCTAGGCATTTAGGTGAAGTAAAAGCAGGGCTTTATTATAACAAAGGATGAGTTAATAGTGGGATGATTAAAAACTGTAGCATTAGTAAGGTTTAGAAACTGACAATTTTACATAGGTTGTGTACTTTCTTAAAACAATATATAAGCTATAAACTAAGCTGTTAATAAAACTGAAAACGTCTCAGCCGAAACAGGCGGAAATTGAGCGGTTTTAATGCAACAAGAGACAACAAAGGAAGCAAGTCATAAAATTCAGTGCGATGATCACAGCACTTTAACTCATTTGTGACAAGCGAGAGCATAACTTTCATTATAGATGAATTTCAAATATATCACTGAGAAAAATCATGGTATAAGTACATGGTAACACATTCTATACATCTTAAGGAAAAACAAGCCAAAAGTTGTTCTTTTCAGCTCTAACCCCACACCAGTGGGTTCAGAGCAATTAAACTATGCAACAAAAACAGTCAAAAAAAGAAGGAATGTCCATTATTAAATAAATAGTTCTTACCAATAATCAACAGGTATATGAAAAGCCCAATGTAAATGAGTGGCTTGTTTCTGTGGTGGTTCTTTCTGTTTTTTTGCTACAGTCCAGATATATATCACCCCCACCGGCGCACTATCTTTCTGAAATCCACGCCGTCCCGCAGAATAACAGCACTACGCATCCGCTCTGAGACACGTACTTACTGTAAGTGCAGAACACGTGACTCACTTCCCTACGCAACCGCGTGACTCACACACGCCCTTCGAGCGACGGCCTGTCACGTATCCCTCGTCACGCATATATGGAGTCGACCGGAACCGCGCAAGACGCCTGTTACCGTATTACTACAAATATAGGGAATTTGGTGTTTTATTGTACTATGTAGTTACGATAGATCTCGACATAATATTAACGCTAACAGTTGTGATGAAAACACTGAATATCTCCAGTTATTTATGCGTTTTAAAATTATTTATACACGCGAATTACGTTTAAAATATGTCGCAGACTTCTAATATTTACGGGATGTTACGTATTCGATGCGTAGTATTGCCTCCACGTTTAAGAAATTTCGTTATTGTGTAGTAGTGATGCAATCTCAAGTAAGAGAGAGGTGCTGCCGTTAATCACTTCAGACGTACTTGCTGTTCAGCAAGTGATTTGCGATTAAGACACCTTTGACCCTAATAGCTATTCCAACTATTGTTGCATATTGGGATTATTCCAGTAACCTATTTTACCTATCTTGTCTGAAGACTTATGGGATCTAATTCTTCTGTGTATCCTTTGTTTTTTTGTTTTTGTTTTATCTTAATCTCTTCCTATACTTAAGCTCTATGTGTATACTGTGCAATCTATGTTTGTAATTGATGTTCGCTGTTTTTTTTGTTTGCTGCTATAACGAATTTCCCAGCCGAGATCAGCAGTTTCTGTCTCTGTCTGTCTATGTTCAGAAGCAGACATATTGCTAATCATGATGAGTATTTCAATATGGGGTGCTTTGATTTTAACAATGCAATAGACAGGCTTGTAAAACTACTATTACTTCTACTACTGTCACCATCATGATAATCGTTTTCATGTTTACAGTTTTTGTTGTTTACTGGCAATCGTTTTTATCCCATTGTTGCTATATCAAATGTTTGCAAGGTCTGCAGTTGTGAAAATACGCTTGATTACTCGGCTGAAATTTCAGCTCCAGTGTGTTCCTGGCAGAGATTTGTGATGGTTTGACAGTTCATTAGAAAGGCTTGGGGAATCTTTATATTGAAACGAAACATATTAAATGTTATGGAAGAGTTTCCGTAAAAAAAATCCTTAAAAAATTCGTCTTATTTACATGAAGAACACCCGTGAATACAATTTATTTGCAAACCTGTAAAGCAGTGACTTGAAGCTGTGAAACTGTTTAAATATCTATCCATCATCGATAATCACTTGTGCCATGCACCTTGCATCTAACCCAAGAAGCAGGGCAAATTACAAACACCATTTCCTTTAAACATATTTTCTTTTTTTCCAATTGCCAGGTTCAATCCACACAGACATCAGGAAAAAGCTCAAAATTACATATGTACAAAACCTGGTGGGACTCAAACCACACCTTGGGAGTGAGGGGCTTCAGCACTGCTGATCTGCAGCAATGTATTGAAAGTATTTTCATACAGGCCTATTGTAAATTAACGTTGGGTTACAGTACTGGGCAAAAGTCTTGGGCAGTCAGAAGAAATGTTTAAAGCTGTTAGTAGAAAGTGCACATTTGCTCAGAACAAAACACAATTTAGCATTAAAACATATGCAAATTAAGAGTAACACAAAAAAAATTCTTCTGTAATCCAGAAATTTCCTGATAACTTGCTGGACAATTAGAAGAACATTGCTTCACTTTCCAGACCTCTCCTCAGGGCCACCCCAGCCTTTTCATGCCTTTATTACATTTCAGCACCAGCTCAATTAAATAATTAACTTAGTTAAAAAAGCCAATGAGATATTGATTACTTATATGAGCTGTGCCAAGTCAAAAAATACATGGGGTGTATTGTGTGGTTGCTGGAAATAATGGGGTGATTTTAGCAGAAGTTTTGAAATGTCTAAGCTAACACACTTTGACAGGCATAGTTTATAGCATGGTTTTACACCAACATAAAGATAATTTAAACATAATTTTCTTTGCCTGCCTAAAACTTTTGCACAGTACTGTATGTCCAACCGACACCTACACCAGCACTCTGTGAATGCGGTATTCTGATAAGTATTTGTGAAGTAAAACTGTAAAAGGCAAATATCTCCTAGGGATGTTTGCATATTCTCTCACTGCACTTTGCTTTTCTGAGTGTTGTACACTGCCAGCCCAACAGAGGAAGAGGAAAATTGGGTTTTATTTAACAAGAGACAGAAAAGTAAATGAGATAACCACTTGTATGCTGGCTGCTGTCTTCATGATTTGGTATTTTTAAAATAACAAAGAAAACTTTTCTGTGGGATGGATATTTGGTATTATCAGAAGATTATATAGATCTAATCTGAACATAGTCATAAAATAGATATGTGCACTGAAAGGAAACATAATTGGACTATGAAAAATACAGCTAATTATCGGTTATTTTGTTAAAGCTACAATTTCCTTTGCACACAGTAGTTTCTGATCAGGTTGATTTTGATGGGTTCATACCTCTTCAGAAAGATTGCTGTGTTCCTTCATGATACAAAATATTAAATTTAAAATTAAAAATTAAGTTACCCAAAGCTGGGCTGATTTTTTCCTCATTATAAATAATACGATTTTTAAATTACCTGGTCCAGCATAATTAATTGGAAGATGTAAGGATGGATGGATGAAAAATGACTTTAAGGTCAATGACAATGACTAGTAATGACCAGCAGGTGGCACAATATTTGTTTTTATATCCCTTGTACAGTATGGCTTGCTTTGCTTCCTTTGTTTCTCCCTGCTTTTGATTTCTGCACCTCAAATCTATGTACCTAATGCAATTTTTCTGTCTCCTTGCTCTTGATTAAAACATGAACAGCCAAAGGCCAGCAAAACATTTGCAAATCTCTGAAAATGAATCCACAAATTTTGACTAAGCCTTGTACTACATACACTTTTTCAGATGTTTATTAAGAAACACTGCAGTGAAATTACAAGGTGACATTAGGTTGTACTTAAGCTGGCAAAAGAAAAGTGCATTACACCATTTAGGCATCCCACTCATCCTGCACCCACCCCCCCCCATGCTACCCAGTCACATCACAGTATCTGTCCCAAATGCCAACTCAAGAGGAAATTACTGTAAAGTTAATTTGTGTCTGAAAGCGAGAAAGAGAAAGCAAGAGAATTTACCCATTCAGCTGAATCGTAGTTTCCACAGAGACTAAATCAGCTGTTAATTGTCACATTGTATGGTCATTTTTTAAAAATACCAAATAAATCTTCAGCAACTACAACATCTGACTGTATTTTAGGGAAAACATAAATCTGTTGAAATTGTGAAAACTGATTGTTTTTACATTTCCCATGCCTAGTTAATCTCTCTCCTACTTAAAGCCGGTCCTTGTCTTAGCAGGTAAAAATAAAGAGGTAATTCAGTATCTTAGGTTGCCCTGGTATTCTAAAAGACTGAAGGAAAGGTATGGAAGGTAGCTACATGTCCCAGTTTTCCTCAAAGGCACAAAAGGGGGAAACAACAGCAGGTTCTTTGTAATATGAAATGCTAAATGTAGCGAGAAAGGTCTGGATTACAAATAAAAGCATAAAACTTATCAGTTTGCTTTAGAGGATCAATCAGTGCTAAAGACCGGAACGAGGTCTAGCTATGCTTAAGCACATTTAGTCATTTTCAGCTTTCTCATGTAGCAACGCTGCTGTTTTCAGCCAGCCTTGTATCAATACAGCCTGCATGCACACACTCCACACGTCCAGCTTTGCCTTTAAATTACATTGATTTCTCTGTTTCACAGCCAGCCTAATGCAATCAATACCCCTGGCTTCTCAAGATCAGTTGCCGTTGAGCATCTCTTTCCCCCAAACACATATAGCTATTTTTCTCCGCTCTCAAGCACATGTAATGATTGTCCTTGGGCAGGAGATTAGTTTATCTGCGTTAGGAGTGAAATGCCTTTAATGGGATTGTTCACCCTAGTTGTCATATGGTTATATATGTAGGTGGCTTGACTGTTTAACCAAGGTGAAAGAGATCTCTGTACGCCTTTTCTCTGACCTTTAATATCCATCAATACACACACACTATGTCAATACTGGTTTATATTAGCACAAAAAATTTGGCAAAGGATTACTGTTGCTTTGTGACACAAAGCTGAGAAGTTGGCACAGTTTTGGAAGGAGTTTCTGGAATCCTATGGAAGATCCAATATACAGCTCTGGAAAAAATTAAGGGACCACAGCAATTTTTTTAGTTTCAGTCATTTCTCAATGTATGAATATGCTTATGTGTAAAATATACATTTTTTTTGTAAACTCCAACCTGGCTCTTCTATGTTTCTCACTGATGAAGGGCTTTTTCCTTACTTCATGAGACTTCAGTCCTGCCTCTAGGAGCCTGTTATGAATTGTCCTAGCAGTGCATCTCACACCACTTAATGTTTCCCATTCTTTTTGAAGGTCACTTGACATCATCTTCCAATTCACGAGGCACTGTTGGATAAGTTGAATAAGTTGGAGAAGATCTCTGGCATTAGACAGTTGCTTCCCCCCTTTACCTGGCTAGTTTTTGGTCGCTCCCAGTGCCTCCTGCTTCACATTGTTCTTGTTTACTGTGATCTTGGAAATTTTGAGCCTGGAAGCAACCTGCCACTCAGTGTAACCTTCTGCCAGTGGAACGAGGATTAAACCAGGATTTAACAATGCCAATATTTAAAAAAATGTGGTCTCATTTTTTTCCCAAGCTATCTCTGTAAAGGGTAGCAGGAATATAGATTCAGTTCCCACCTCTGTTTTTGTGTGTGCTTTTCGTAAGATCTCCTACAGATAAAAAATCTGCAGTTAGCCTAATTGACGCCTCTAATTGGCGTTTGGTCATGTTTGTTATAGACTCCATGGTTACTGGTAAGTATTTATGGATAATGCTTGGATGCATATGCAAACTTCAGTCAAAGAATGTGGCAGACTTCCTTCATCCTCCATTGTTCACGCATATAGATCTTTACTCGTCAATGTGGAAGCTGCACTTAAGTGTTGTGATGTCACAAATGCTTGATTCTTTTTTCTGTTGCATACTTCTTCACACCTCTTTTGCTGCTGAGAGCTGTGATTGCCGCATGCCAAGCAGGTCAGGCCAGACCTCCCATGCCGAAGGCCACAGACTCATCCTAGTCGGTAGAGGCAGTCTCTTCAGCATGTTCTGGGCCTTCCCTGGGGACCCTGCCCAGTTGGACTGCCTCCCATGGGAGTCAAGCATGCAGTTGGCATCCTTATAACAGGACCTTAATTGGCTCCTCTCCATCTGAAGGAGCATCAGTTCCATTTCAAGATCCTTCAGGACCAAATTCCAAAGTCCTCACCCTGTTGGAAAGAGTGAGTCTGGCACCCCTGTGGAGAAACCTCATTTCAGCCACTTGTACTCACAATTTTCTTTTGGTCATTATCCACAGCTTAAGATCATAAGTGAAGGAAAACAGGGGACACAGACTGATTAATAAACCGTGACCTTCCTCCAGTGATTTAGTTCCTGCCTCCCAGCCATGGCCCATCCTATGAGGAGCAGTCCTGGCTGTTCTTCTGCCCCCCAACCCCCCAGAGCAACAGAAAACAATTTTTGTCAATTCATTTACACTGCATTGACAAAAGTATTGGGACACACCTTTTAGTTATTGCATTCATGTGTTTCATTCAGACCCATTGCCACAGGTGTATAAAATCAAGCACCTAGCCATGCAGTCAGGTTTACAAACATTTGTTCGGACTGTCATAGGATGCCATCTTTGCAATCAGTTGCTAAAATTTCTTCCCTGCTAGATATTCCACAGTCGACTGTAAGTGGTTTTATTGCAAAGTGGAAGTGTTTAGGAACAACAGAAACTCAGCCACGAAGTGTCAGACCACATAAAGTAACAGAGCGGGGTCGCCGAGTGCTGAGGCGTGTAGAGCATAAAAGTCACCAATGCTCTGTTGATTCAATAGCTGCAGAGTTCCAAACTTCCTCTGGCACTAACCCCAGCACAAAAACTGTGCACCTGGAGCTTCATGGAATGGCCTTCCGTGGCCGAGCAGCTGCATGCAAGCCTCACCTCACCGAGCACAATGGCAAGCATCGGATGGAGCGGTGTAAAGCACCCCGTCTAAAATAAAACCCTTTACTTGGCAAAGGATCTTGCTAGCCACATAAATATTTAAATATCTCTCTACTTTTTTTAAAAAAAAAAAGTAAAAAAAATATTTGCTCCCATAAATATGTGCAGATCATCAAATGGCTGATTCGAGTTATTTAAAACAGTTGTTATTTAAAAACTTGCTGGGCCTCAGTCCTTTCCCCGTCCATTTCTTTTGTCAACAAATGCAGTTCCAACACAACCTTCTTCAACGTCCCCCCCCCACACACACCAGCTTAAACACCCAGCCACTGCTGTTTGTGACCTGACACAACCTCCAGTCTGGGCACCTGTGCCAATGTGAGGCTATTGCTGTTAGGAATAACTTAAAAGGCTACACAGAAGTGTGAATGGCGGCTTTGCTTGTCACAAGGCAAACCAGGACAATATCAGGCATCTCATTTTGGCATTAATTATCACCTATAAAGTAGAGCATTGTTGCAAACATGTGCTCCTCACCAAATGAAGAATCACATTTGTCAGATTCCCTTTTTTAAAAGAAATACCATATTTCCGGTAATAAACTGTATTAGGTCAGAAGTTCAGCAGTAGGTCCGTAGTTTACGTTTCACACATTCAGGGAATTATGACTATTCGAAAAAAATCTGTGCTATAACAATCTAGAAAAATACAGCAGTCGTAACAGGACATTCCACTCTTACATGTGTAAAATCACTCACACTGTTTGGATACTAATTTGCTCTTACACCCACTATATTTAAACATGACATACATTTGTAAATGTATAATAAAACATTTTTGCAGAATAACTTTTTGTCAGTGAAAAAAAGTCAGTGTTTTGTCAGTGAAATAAGCAAAAATATAGTATATTTTAAACATTATCACATGCATGGCTATATAGTATGTGCCATGTGCAGAAATTAACAGTTTTAAATAGGTAACAACAGCTGTTGTTATTTTAAGAGAAATAAAAGGAAAATGCAGATAGGACTGTAAGACACTCAAGAAAATATTTGGCCAGCACTTGGGAGGGGGTATTAAAATGGGGGATTGGTGACAATCTAACTCTCACCTCAACCTTGAACCAACCAAAAGTCTTTCCCTTCCCCCATCCTAGTATCTCTCCCCCCCGTTTGTCCCCCTTTTCCCTTCCCCTCCCTCCCTTCCTCCCTCTTTATGCCTTTTGCTCTCTCTCTCCCTCTCTCTCTTTCCCTCTGTCTCTCTCTCTCTCTCTCTTTCCCTCTCTCTCGCTTCCTCTCCCTGGTAGCCTGCTAGCGCTGTTTCATGTCTGCGATAGTTCAAGGGGGTGAGAGACTGAAATAGGGAGCGAAAGGGGGTGGGAACGAAGGAACGGGGGAGGGAGAACCAGGAGAGAGCATTTCGAGTTCAAGTGCATGTGTAGGTTATTGTTGGAGCTGAAATGTTCTCATAAACAAAGGGGAGATGCGACACACAGCAGCAGTGGAACTAACTGAAAGACACCATTTTTCAGACAAAGGGGATGTAAAATGAGGGGAAATAATACAACCGGAAGCCAGGAGAAAAGAATCTACCCGGGGGGGGGGGGGGGGGGGGGGGGGGGGGGGGGGGGGGGGGGGGGGGGGGGGGGGGGGGGGGGGG
>JAODKC010000137.1:2552012-2592229 GCA_026777985.1 Mormyrops attenuatus
TTTCAGACAACGGGAATGTAAAATGAGGGGAAATAATACAACCGGAAGCCAGGAGAAAAGAATCTACCACCCCCCCCCCCCCCACACACACACACACACACACACATACATACTCCTCCTCTTTCACTCCCTCTAAGATATTCCTTCATGAACCCCTCACCCTCCCCCCGTCTCCTCCCTTGCTACCCTGCGCGCACACGCACACACACACACACGGAGGCACACACACACACAGACGCACACACACACACACTTGCTGACTCCCTCCCTCGCTACCTTGCTCTCTGCTCTCAGACACCACACCAGACTCAGACTTTTTTGTAATTCCTTTTGCTCTCGAGTGTGTTTGCTAGTGCACAGAGAGACTGCTCTACACTACTCCTGTGCAGGGTTGCCCAGGGACCAAGGCAGGCCCGTGCTGCTCCTCTTTAGGCAGTGATACCTGAACATCCAGCCCCAGCAATTTAATTTTTTTTCCTGTAATTTTCATTTCAGATTTTGTGATTTTTTTTTCCCCAAGTATTTTCTTCTACCCGGCTAAACCCTTCCCCTCGTCCCCAGATGCCGAAGGGAGGGAAGTGCACAGGGACAGTGTCGGTGGACAAGAGGAGATGTGGGAAGCAGAAAACGGAGGAGGAAGGCAAGAGCGTGATCAGAGTGAGGACTGGCACTGGGCTGCGAGATGAAGAGGGAGAGACGAGAAGAGCGAGAGGGAGGGAGAGAGACGGAGCGGGAGATGGCCAAATGGGAATCAGGCAAAATCGCGGGAAAGGAAACAAGAAAAAAATGTCTAGACTCATCCAACCTACTCTGGTATTTTGCCTCTTTCATTTTCTTATTTGACCGTCATTCATTTCCTAATGTTCCTCACCCCTGAACACGCATGGTTCTCTTCTAAACATCTGTTTCCTACATTCGTTCACCCCATTCTACTTTCCTCCTGTGTTTAACTTCCTTCTGCTATGTTTCCATAATTTGTGAAAAACAGGATATTCTGCATTTGCCTACTTCGTAATATAAACGTTCTTGTATATTTTCTATATCTTCTTGTATGGTTTTCTCCTGTTCTCATTTACACATTGTGTGTTTGCATTCACATTTCTCCTTCTGGATTCAAATGCTCCGCACTGGAGAATTATAAACTTACTGCATTTTTTTTATGGCTTATTTTTTGAGAATTTTGTCACGTGAGAGAGAGATTGTATCTGTGTGCACTCTAACATGAGCCCCAATTCTGGGGCCCCGAAGTGGGAAGCTTTAAAGGGTGAGAAATAGGGTGGGGGGCTAATTTTTCCTCATTTCATTACTGAACTCCACACTCGTTTGTTTGTGCGTGTGCGTCAGCGTGTGTATGTTACGTGCGGGAAGGGAGGCAGGTTCATATACGGTGTTACCGTTGATGTGGATTCATTCATGCAGTTTTCCTGTTGTTTAAAAAAAAAAAGAGAGAGAGACCTTGCACACAAAATGTAGCCCCGTTCTTGGGGTGTCCCCCCTTCCTTCTGTCCATAAGACGCTCTTCCTCTCATCTGTCCTCTGTTGCTTGCATTGCGTGTCGCTTACCCATCCATCTCCTTATAGATTTAATAGATCGCCATTACAAAACAACAAGAACTGATAATCTCCAAATGTCACGTATATGTGTATATCTATATAAATATATATTATGCAGCCTCCAGATAAGGTGTTCAATCTACAGAATCTCTCTGCCTTGTCTTATTTATCTTGCCTCGCATTGTTTGATTTATATGGCCATAGATCCCTGATCATCTTTATCGTCAACCTCCTGTGTTAGTGGCATACATGCGTCGTTGCTGCGGCATTCCTCGGGCCCACGTACGCCGCTCGCCTGCATCCGCTCGGAAGCTTTGTGTCGTCTGAAGGCACGCTGGCACACAAAGGCCGTGCCGGGTGTCGCGTCGCAGGCACATGCCACCCGCCAGAGGCGGAGGACCGCGCTGCGGTGATTCCCCCAGCAGTGCGAGTCACTGTACCGTAATAAATCCCTTTCAGCTCCTACGGAACAGAGATCTCAGAGATTCTATACCTCCAGATACATAGGTGATGAGACTGGGGAAAGTAGAGTATAGTTGCAGTAGAGGTGAAAAATAGGTGACTACCCTTCAGTCAGCCCTCTACCGTAGCTGTTAGCAGCTTGTAATGGTCAGCCTGCACCATGCTGTGGTGTACAGGTCATATCAATGCGGCTAAAAGGCATGTTAAACTATGTAAGGCTGCTCTCTGCTCTCTGCTGAGCTCTCGGTTGCTGTGAAGGGTTTAACACATCTGGAGCTAATACTACATTAAGACAACTTAACTTAGTTCATCACTCATCAACATTGTGTGTGAAAGTAATTATATTTAGCACATAAGACTTAAAGATAGCTATTTTCCTATTTTTTCTAAGTGAAATTGCTGCATCTGAATTGTTTGTATGACCAGAAGAAAGCGAGATATCATCTTTGTGTTTTGAATGTCTTCTTCTAGGGAGCACGTTTGGTCAATAATCACTCATATCATGTACAAAAGAGTAAATTACATCAGCTATTGAAATAAATACCTAAAGTGGGTTAGGGAAGAAGATTCTCTCTGTAGGTCATGTGCTTCCTAATCCATCCATCTTCCATTGGCTTACCTTGAGCTGGGTCACAGGGTCTGGAGCCTATCCCAGGCAGCACAGGGCACACAGCAGGAGCACGACCCGGATGCTCCCTAACGTCAAGTTTCAATCAGGAATAACATGACAATTCACAAGTAACAAAATGCATGGTGAGCCATATGAATCCACTCCGTGTGGAGCAAATTTTCATGAAAAGAGTCTTCGCAATGTGCTAAAACAAAGTGCCCAGCCATTTTGATTGCAATGGGATCGATATGGCTAATGTGTTTCACTTTATGAAACATTACTCAGCAGGTCTATGAATTATGCAGCGCTCCGGGGGGTTACTCGCTACAGGCTATGAAGCACAGTGCAGGGGAAGCATGTTATCATCTCCCATAGACTCTGGCCCTCATGGTCCATGTTAAGCAAATCCCACTGGAGTCGATGAACCAGACTGTGTCAGCCTGCAGTCCGCTGTCATTAAATAGACCGGGATCACAGAGTACCCCCTCCCCCCCTCACAAGGGGTCCCTGCAACGCGTCCTCTGCTGTAAGTGTTGCCCAGGTGATGTACATTCATTGACGCTCTTAAAACTTTTTTAAAAATCAAAAATTCAAAAATCACTCCTAGTTCACACTGTTCAATATATGCTGCGACACAGCAATATCAGATGGTTGTAACTTTTGGTGTTACAAAGTTGCATTGTTATACCCAAGTACTTTTTCCAGGGGCTCTGGGTTCCCCCCTGCATTCAAACACATTTCCTGTCTTGACTGAAGATATTAACCTGCAAATGGTTCATACGTGTGTTCCCACGATGGAGGGAGGCTGTAGGTCTTTATGTGCAGAATGACTAGCTTCAGACAAGTGCAGGGGGAGTAGCAAATGGAATGCATATGTTGGATGGTTTGCAGGTTTCGAGCCAAAGAAGCAGATGCCTCTATAGGCTGAACAGCCGGGTCTATCTTGAAACGGGTGCTCCTGCAGGCCGAACAGCCAGGTTTATCTTGAGGCGGATGCTCCAGTAGGCCAAACGGCTAGGTCTATCTTGAAGTGGATGCTCTTATAGACTGGACGTCTGGGTCTATCTTCAAGTGGATGCTCCTATAGGCCGAAGAGTCGGGCCTATCTTGAATCGAGTGCTCTGATAGGCTGAACAGCCAGGTCTATCTTGAAGCAGGTGCTCCTATAGACTGAACAGCTGGGTCTGTCTTGAAGCGGTTGCTTTTATATACCGAACATCTGGGCCTATCTTGAAGTGGATGCACCTATAGGCCAAAGAGTCAGGTCTATCTTGAATCAAGTGCTCCTATAGGCCGAAGAGCTAGGTCTATCTTGAAGTAGGTGCTCCTATAGGCTGAACAGCCAGGTCTGCCTTGAAGCGATTGCTCCAGTAGGCCGAAGAGCCGGGTATATCTTGAACCGGATGCTCCTGTTGGCCAAACAACCGGGTCGATGCTTCTATAGGCCAAACAGCTAGGTCTGTCTTGAGATTATTTCCCTTATTTGTTTCTTTCCAATTTGCCCTAAGAAATCATCTCCTACTGGTCAGTGACAGCAGCCAAAGCTCAATCTTAATTTCTTGCTCTATAAGTTCCTTTTAGGCAAGAACTTACTAATATTACAAAGTGGTACTTATTATCAAAGTACAAAGTAACAAAGCATTGTTTAGTTTATATGAAACTATTATTATGGTTTTATGCCATCAAACAAACAGGCATGCAAATACATATACTCTTTGGTTTGGTTATGGATTTTTGTGAACAGTTCTTAATCAAACATTTCGTAAATAAATGCTGCCAGTTGCAAGTTGCAATATCTTCAGATGGAATAATGTTGCCTGATTTATACTATAATTTTGTCCCTCTATGAAAAATTTTATATTTTTTCCCTTCTTTGATAACTGGGTTGTCAGTATGGCCCCCATGCTATTTATGACCAAGAAAAGTCTTAACAATATAGCTTAGCATTTATTTACCGTCTGTGTTTTATACATATGTCCTTGCTAATCTAGCTCCTCACTTGTCTAGCTCAGTGTTGTGGCATTCAGAACAAACCTGCCTAGAACAGTTTAGCCTGCGGTCAACAATAGGCACACTGTAATGCTTTGCAGTCCTGAGTCTTGCAGGAGATTATGTTTGCGTGTGTCTAAGTGTCTTGTGTTTCAGTCCCATTATATGATGAAGCATGAGATTGTTTGCATAGTATTACAAGGAGAAAGGGTCTCCCATAGTCTAGCATGACACTGTGGCAATGTGTGGGTTAATGTCTGCAGGCCCTAGGAATGTGTTCAGGTCGGCAGTGAGAATTCCTCAGCCCTGCGTTAGTAGGTCACAGCACTGACACGAGACTGGCTCTTATTTTAGTGTGCTGTCTCGCTGTCTCCCTCTTCCCTTTGCCTGCTTGTCTGTTCTCTTCCTACCATCGCCCTATAATGTATGTCTCTTTTCTTCCCCATTTCTTTCTCCGTGCCTGTTCTGTATAGAAGCTCCTTTCCCAACCCCGCCTCTCCTCTTGGAGCCTGGGGTGCTGGGGGTTGGGTAGGAGAGGGAAAAACAAGAGGGGCCGTGTGTCCTTCTAATGCGGTGCAGTCCATGTCTTGCCAATGCTTCTAGGGATGCTCGTCATGTTTGGATTGTCTCACACATTGCATGGAGTCTGCTTGGTTGCTGTAATTTGGGAAATTATCCAATCACTCAGCCACCTATTCAACTCTGTCCGACTTAAGAATCTGGCCTCAGTAGTTCACACCTTACACCTAATGTTCCAGTTGTACTCTAGTGTCAATGATCTAATGCTTTAACCCACAGACATATTAAATAAACAACTGACAGACAGACCAGCTGTCAGTAATGTGCTTGCCGGTTGACTCTTAAAGCAAGATGGACTCTAACTAAAGGTCTTGCTCATGGTAAATAACAAGACAAGCACCGTGAAGTTTATATGCTCTGTGTGTGTGTTGCCCTTGCTGATTGGCAGCTGCTTGTACTGACATGTCCAGCTGCCTGCTATTGTTGCTGCCTCCCTGTGTGCCAATGCCAGGCAGCCAAACAGAGAGCACTAAGGGTGGAGGGGGGGTCAGGCTGTCGATGGCAGGAGCTATAGAGCATCACGCCAAGCTTCTGAGCTCCCCCGAGGAGCGTCGAGAGAGGGAGAAAGGAATGTGAAGCTCAAGGGTGGCCTAAGAGACCTATCACCAAAAATAAAATATATATACAAAACTAAAAAAATCATATTTACACATGTTTACACATCTCCAAAGCTTGGGCATGTTTCCCTACTTACCTTTCATAGACATGTGCCGCCTTGCTGCTTGAAGACTAAACTTAAGGAACCATAGTGTCTCCCAGCAAAAACCAGTCTGAAACCACTGAGCTGCATGTGGCTTAATTAAGCTCTTGTTCAACAATTGAACTCTGCCATGACGTCTACTGAACTAACAGATTTAACAGCACTGAAATCCACAAACGTGCTATTAAAGCAGATCTCTAAGACCACTTGTGGCATCCCGTCAGTCCTGACCCAGGCATAACTTTCTGCAAGAGGCTACCGTGAACCTCTCTGCAGACTGCTTCACTCCAGTCCAGACGTAGTACTAAGGATCAGGAAACATTTGTGAAATGAAAGCGGCTTCAGTGGCTTAAACTTCAAAAGGTAGTTAACAATAAAACAGTGGTGGGTAGGCCTAGCATAAACACTACTCCGGCATTGTTCAGGTCTACAGTGAAGCTGAATGCCACCGGTGAATTAATCTCTTAAGCTGTGGGTAATAGTAGCAATGCAGCGACAACGATTTAGAAGAATGCCATCATTATACATGAACTAAATCCCTTTTTCAGATTCTGGCATGTATATATGACACAATAATTGGACAGTAATAGACCTGCTGTATGAATGGAAATTATACCCTTGCAGGTTAAGTGATAATAATTTGAAGGAAATCTTAGGAAAGGCCCGATATAATCAAAAGCGAAAATGTACAAACTGCATTCCTTACTTTAAAATTAAAATAATCCAGTTTGAGTAGGATCCATAACATATGAAGTGTAAAAAAAGGGTTTCCTTCATCTGGAGCAAACTGTATTAGGGAGGCTTTTTCAGTAAGCGTCAAAATGTTTCCAGATCTTTGCATTTCACGGTTGTAGCATGGATGTCTTCAGAGATGTAAAGCAGTAAACCACTAGGCACTTGCTGTTTGGTCTTGCTAGAATAGGGGTTTTCATTTAGCCAGTAAGTTACATTTATAAACACATGAAGTATCAGAGTGAGAATATTTCTATAGATTTAAGAATTTTTACATGCAGCTTTATTGGGGGGCTGGTGTATTGTCTCAAGAAGTGCACTAATGAACTCTCTGTGGCGATTCTAGGGGCTGAAAAGTTGGTGCATAGTTCGCTTGGTGGGGGATGGGCTGGGCAGGTGAAGGTCGCTTGTTGGGGTGGGGGCCTAGCCGTGTGCTCGGGGTTAAAGGTGAATCTGTGCTCAGATGCAGTCTGTCTGGCCTCCCCAGACAACGTGGAAGGTTGCAGCCAAAAGGTCAGAGGTCAAGGGTAGGGAAACACAACACTTCCCGTTCCCCTCCCCCAGTCCTGTTCGCTTTCATTCTTTCAGTATGTCTGCCTTAAACCTTCATTTTGCATGTACAACACCTCACATCTAAGTGTTACCGTTGTTTATCTTTATAGGAATTTATTCATTCAATGAAAGACGCATCCTGTAAAAATCACGTACAGCCATCCAGCTATAAGGCAATAGCTTATGATTTTAACCTGCTACCTGCGGGGATGCGACTGTGAATTTTGTCTCTTAATTCATAGCCCATTTGCAGATAGTAATTTAATAGATAATCAATAACATAACCAAGAATCTTACCCTTTTTTATTTTTTAGCATTAATCCAGCAGTATGGCTGTAGGGCTCATTCAGTCCGTGTTTATGCAGACAGCTACCCCCTGAGAATCCACCCCCCCCCCACTTTCCCCCCTTTCTTGCTCACTCTATCCCATTTGGGCTCAGTATTGATCCGAATACATTTGCGTCCCATTGATCTGCTAAACTGTCCGCCAGCCCCTCTGCTGCATCAAAAGAACAGAACTGGCACACAGAAAAGCTGGAACGGGCCCTGCGCGGATGCAAAAGTGGCTCGGACCCTGGTGCAAATGGCCCTGTGAACTCGCTACAAGGTCGCAGCCTAGCAGGCCACATGACACACACGGCAAGCATCTGCAAGGATGCGAGATGGCTCTGTGTCACCTCATGCAGCTGAGAAACAGACAGGCGCTATGTGCGCAAACAAACACGGGAAGAACAGCAGAGCTCTGTCACCAAGTACAACCACAGAATGCCTGGCCTGAACATATACTCTAACCTTAACCATTCTTATCTTTATTATCTTACTCAGTTTCCCATCATATAAAGCAGTGTTTCCCGATCCGGTCCTTGGGGACCCACGGTCACTCCTTGTTTTTGTTCTCTCTGAACTCCCTGCCAGGCAGTCCGCATTTTTACTCCCTCCTGGTTCCCAGTAGAAAAAAGGTGGAAAAAATCTGTGGGACCCCGAGAACCAGATTGGGAAACATTGATATAAAGAATAGTTTTGCTTAAAAGGGTATCACCCTATTCCTATTTCAGCTAACTGTACATTTTTGGCTATCTGTTTATTTTCCGTTATAGGACTAAATGAAGACAAAATTCAGAACAATTTTAAATAAGCTTCTTTTAACTGTATCTAAAATCTATCAAAGATCTACAGTATTTTGAATGTAACAATGGTTCTTTCATGTCATGTCATTTTTTGTGCATTATGTTTTTTATGTGCATTGATTTTCATGAAGCAGGATTTCACTGCTATAGTTACTCTGGTGTTTGGGAATGGTGATGGTGCAGTGACACAGACAGCTGTGTGTTATGCGAGGAAAGATATTTCATGGACTCAGATTCTGGTTCTTGGATGCAGCCGTTCTTGGAATTCTGCACAAGATTATCATTGCATATAGTAAAATGACCTGTCAAATAAAATAATCACCTTTGCAATTTTCATATATCTGAAATACACTGAAACAAACTGAAAATTGCAGTTAAATGACTGGCCGTTGCAGTGAAGTGCTGATATATGTGAAAGGTGACGTGTAAACAGATAACAGCTTTAGCAATCTCTTGATCAGATTTCTTTTCATGGACATGTACTTTTTTATATGTTTACAATATAAGCTTGTGGTCAAAAAAACAAAGAAGGTGCATGAAATGGTAAGAATGAATGGACCTATAATTCTTATTCTGTCCAGGAGACCTCAAGCCGGTTTGGGAATGCAGGTGCACATCGACCTTCTCCCAAGCCTTTTGTAACTCTGAAGTGGGACTGAAAAGATTTGATTGACATCTTGCCTGTACCCCGCCCCCTCTTTCCCATTCTCTTTGGTGGTGGCTGTGTTTCCATGACACCAGACTGTTTAGTCTGCCCTTTGACCCCTTTGAGAGGTTCTGTGGTCAATCAGGCATTGCAAGCAAGGGGCTAATGGGGGGCGGGGAGGGCCTCTGTCGCTGTAGAAAACGAAGCAAGAATGGTACTTATTTACATAGGCAACATGAGACATAAAACTGCAGGCAAACTTTAAATAAAAAATAGCAGCACTAAATATTTAAACAGAACATGTGCTTAGGAAAACTAATTAGTCAGCTGAAAACGAAGCAGCACTGCTCATAAGCGGGGAACGTTTCCACTGGAACTGATAACTCAGGGGCACAGATTACATTGTTACCTTATTTTGTAGTAAATAACATAACATAGCATGTTAGCTGATAACTTAGCATATTAGCAAAGTATTAGGATAAATGCATATTGGCCCACGAGAGTCTTGGCATCTTTGCAAATCTCCTAATTTCTCATTATTTGGTGACTTTTCATGCAAATGCTGTGTGTCTGCGGCTGTAAAACGCTCGCACTTTCCAAGCAGTGTGTTCTCTGGAATGCGCTGTCGCCCACCCCCAAATCTCACTAATCTTTTGTTAAACTAACCTTGCCCCCTCCCTTCTGACAGCATCCCTTTTCCAAGACTCTAACTACAGCCTCCCCTTCTCTGTGCTCCCGTCTCCCTGCATCGCTGAAGGACTCCAGGACAGCACCAGTGAAGGGGGCCTTGCCACCCAGGTAGCGATGCGACACGTTTGCATGTTCACAGCCTCACTCACCCGCAGTGGTGAAGAGGCCCGCGCTGTAGCCATTGCAACACTGTGATCCTTAAGTACCTCCTCTTACAAACACTGACTATGAGGAATCCTCCCTTTCGGGAATCTACTGTCTGCTGTTGGATAAGTGTCCTTGCAAAATGTAGCGTGGGTGTTGCTACTGGAGATGAAGCCTTTCTGGGACGTGCTAAAGTCAAGCATTGATCATTTTTGATAATACACATTGGCAATAGGTTGTCTGAATGGACTTCATGCTGCTAAATTGAAAAAGGGGTTAATAAGGAGTATTATTTAAGGCTACAAATATTTCTGTACCTTGTTTGCCTCTGCTTCTTTGTTCTTTTCTTTATTAATGTTCATTGTATTGCTAGTTACTTTAAGTGATATTTTGGATTCAATGGATTTAACTAGATGTTTATAGGTGTGATGCTTCAGGTGGGTTTGCCATCAACGTGAATCTACCCATTAGCTAGAAATAATAATAATCATTTAAAAAAAACCTAATGAAACACGAGGGAACTGCACAAGTTTTTGATATCTATAGTAAATGGAATGTATTTTGTTATTCTTATTTTGAGCCTTCTGCTAGCATCAGTGTGCTAAAATCTCTGGTCATGTGTCATTTAATCTCTGAATATTTTTTTCACTTAAAGCATATTATACGAAATAGGTGTCATCCAAGGATAAGTCTTTAGTATTCATCTAAAGCTGGAATGAATCTGCTGCACACTGCCATTTATTCATCAGATGATGCATCAAATTATACCTTCTTTTGTAATACATAATGAAAATGTATATGATCCTATGTCTGTACAATATACCACCGTACGGCTGGTTTAGAAAATGGCAGTGACTGCCTCAGTGTCTTAGTCAGTGTTACTACAGTTTAGTTTTTTTAGTTTTTATTTTTATATTATTTTCAATTTTCATTTGAAATCCAGTTTAGTTTCAGTTAGTTTTCAGTGTGATTTAATTACTTTTTATTAAAAAAAATATATTTCTATTTATTCTTTTGTATATTAAGTTTTAGTGTACATTTTAGAATTTTAATTTTTAGGGATACACTGAATGTTGTCGAGTTATTTTATGTGTTCAGAGAATTATACATTTATATACAGTGCAGATTATGTACTAATGTTCTATAAATGGCCAAAACATGTTCCAGGTATTATTAATGGTAATTAAAGATAAGTAAATCATTACTTCAGCTAAACAGTATCAAAAACCGTAAGATAATGTATTTGACATTCGGTGTTATTTTATGTAAGTTAGTGTCAGAAGCGGTATTTGTAGTTTTTGGGTAGTTGGTTTGGTTTATTTTCAAATGTTATTTTATTTCAGTTTATTAAAATGTTTCCTTAGAGTTTTAATTTTCATTAATGAGAATAACCCTGGTTATATAGGCATTTATTTGTTTGCTCGTTTGTTTGTGTGTTTAATCTGGGAGATTTCTGAGGAATCCGGTTCCTTTAGTATCATTTTGCCTCTGTAAAGGAGAGTTAGATTGGGGGATAAGGAAAAGGCTTTAAGAGTCACTGTTGTCCTCTTAGATAAGTAAAGCCCATATTTTGTAAGAAACAATCCGTTTTCAAACTTGCTTCTATTAAAGCCATAGGCAAACACAAAAGTGTACTATTTACGAATACAGTGAAGTGAAATATCACATTTAGTCTACATTTGTGTTCCCAAAAAAAGTATAGTAAGCAAGCCAAAACTCCCATTTTCATCAAAATGATTTTAAGCTACTTTCTGTTTTCCCCTCTTTAATTTTATCAAATGATGGGCTAGCTCTTTCTAGTCTTTTAGGGTACAAACCCCTCACTTAATGATCAGTAATATGCAGGAAAAACGAGTACTCATTTCAGGCAATCAAACCAGTCACAGAATGAGCTGTCACAGAACATAAATGCATGTATTAAGCATGTGTACTAAACACAAGCCATATTTATTTCCTACAAGTATTTAATGGATCGTACCATTTCGCAAGTAAATCTAAATAAATAATAGTTTACTTACGTATCAACAAAAAATCCAATAAATGTTATAATAATATGTTTTAAATACAAAGGGAGTAATTAATTAGATATTTATACTCCCAATAATAGTGTTATTTTAGATCCTATTGTAGGTATTTATAATAAGTATGAAATGATCTTTGTTTGCTTTTTTTTCATATTTAGTCTTGGGTAAATATTTCCTGTTAGAAAATGGTTGTGTGAACTATAATTGTTTGATTAACTCCAGATGGCTGGTTATATGCACAATCTGCTAGCTTTAGGCTTAGACATACTACCAATCAGACAACTAAAGGACAACTCCTAAAACAAAGGTGTTTCCCGTTGATGTTGTGAGCTGTGTGAGGTCCCCACCCTCGCGCAGCAGCAGATTTCATAGCATGGGCATCGACCGGCTCCCACATTCATGTTATCACTGAGCTGGCATAAATGGATATTTCCCAAGATTACCAGCAGACTGATTACCTGGCAAGATAAATCGAAATTCAGAGCAGGCTCGCTGGCAGCGATGGTTTGTTCCGAGATGGGAGCACGCGCGGGCAGACTGGCAGGGAGACACGCGGGCAGATTGGCAGAGTGACGCGCTGGCATAGGCACGGTCCTGCTGCATTTATGCGTGATGGGACTACAATAGGATGGAGGGAATCAGAAGGAGGACTGAAACATGTAAAAGGAAGGTGACCGTAAGATAATGGTTAATGGAATAAAGAGATGTTAATGGAAAAAGGAGAGAAAAACAGGAAGAGATAGGAGCAAAAGTCTGGAAAACATGAGAAGGCCTTTTATGAAGGGCATAGAGTAGGGGAGAGGGTACCACCCATGGAAACGCAGTGATATTAAGCTTGGAAGCACTGGAAAGATGCTGTTGGCATCACCATGGTAACCAGCAGCTCCCTTGTTCCTGAGTACCTGGGGTGGTCTGCCACCCAGCATCTTGACACGTGGCTTCACCTTCAAGGACTCAAGATTCACAGATTCAGAGTTGGAGAAAGTATTCAGATCCAGAGATGGAGAAAGTATTTCTGCTGCCTGTTCACTTAACTAGTCCTGAAACGATTTGATTTCATTGGCCCCTTTTCTGAAATAATTTATGTAATGCAGTAATTAACCTGAGGGTGTTATGTGCGGTCTGCATTCCTTTACACGGAGGTATATGAAACTGCTGCTATTGGTCACAGCTGAAATGATGAAATACATATCAGAGCAATCAGTCATCGCGTTAATTTATTTATTTTTTTTGTCTTGGTTGATATAAAATACCTTCCAAAACTTGGTGAACTCTAAAATATAATGTAAGCTAATGCTTTGTGAAGGTTTGCCACACCAATCCAGTGTTTTGTGCAGGGACACTGCAGTACAGCGTTATTAAACTGTATTGTGTGTGTGTGTGTGTATACATGGACAAAAATGTTCCCAGTCAATGACCACTGTTCTCAGCATCAAGCACAACAGTGCCCCCCAATGGTAATAAGACCACCTCTGTGACTGTGCCAGGAGAGTGCTGGAAACTCCACTGCTGATATCACGTAGCTTAGCAAGGTGTCTGGGTGACAAGGAAAGTTGCGCAGTGAATCATGAAAATTGATTGACCTTGATTATCAGCCCACTTGGGATAATCCCAGTTTTCGTGGTTTGGCAGTGCAGAATTGGACAGATAGGAAACGGGCAGCATGCACCGACATTTCAGCAGATAGATTAGATCAATATTTGAGGCAGAGTTGAATTTTTTTCAAATTTAACTAAGGAAATGGGTCAAAATGCACAGAAATGGAAAAGGCAGAGGAAGACTGGTGCTGTGAAAGAAAGGGTGAAGGACAGGGACGAGCCAGAGTGTGAAGGAAACGGTGAAGGACAGGGACTGGTCAGAGTGTGAAGGAAAGTGTGAAGGATGGGGACTGGCCAGAGTGTGAAGGAAAGCATGAAGTGTGAGGACTGGCCAGAGTGTGAAGGATAGTGTGAAGTGTGAGGACTGGCCAGAGTGTGAAGGAAAGGGTGAAGGACGGGGACTGGCCAAAGTGTGAAGGAAAGTGTGAAGTACAGGCACTGGCCAGAGCCAGGATGGTGTCGGGGAAAAACGAAGTACGTGTGTTTTGTCCAGTGACCAATAGAGGGCAACAGCAACTAAGAAATTGAAGGTGATTAAAAAATGTGTTTTATTTGGGCTTCAATCCCCTTCTTAATCGTCTCCCTCTTCAAATAAGCCCAAATATATAGCTGTCATCCATGGAACAAACTGTTTCGGGTGTTTAGGTTTGAATCATCTTTCGGTGTAAGAAATAGCCGTGTTAATTTGCCCACAGAGCTAGAGCATGCACCACTGCAAAGACAAGCTGCGTTTCACCCAGAGACTGTCAGTGCGGCATATTATGGTGGAGGGAATGTTCTGCAGAAGAAACGCTGCAGCCTGTCTTTTGTACTTCCGGAACAATGTTAGCCTGTTTAAAAACAATACAGTTTCTTTGTGTGCGTTACATAAAAACAACATTTGTTAGCAGCTTGTCAACAGGCAGGCAATAAAATGGTGTAATGGGTAAAGCTCTTGATGTAGAATATCAGAAATAAGGGTGGGACTGATGAATAGATGGATGGATGTACAGACATAAGGATGCACAGCTGGATAGACAAATACCAGCAAAGGCATTGCTTGCCCCCAGAGAGGCCTATACCGGGTGGAAGGGAGGGGCAGGGGGGAGGGGAGGGGCAACATGAGTGCACTGCAGCGTGAGGTAGTTGGTTGTATGGTTTCGCATAATAAACAGCTCGGAGATAACTGTACAACCTTCTAGCTTTCCCTGCGGTGTCACCAACACCAGCAGCCTGACAGAGAAATGCACTCCCCAACCCCTCAGCCTAGTGGACGGTAAGTAAGGGGCGGGTCCCCAACCCCTCAACCTAGCGGACGGTAAGTAAAGGGCGGGTCCCCAACCCCTCAGCCTAGTGGACGGTAAGTAAGAGGCGGGTCCCCAATCCCTCAGCTTAGCGGATGGTAGGTAAGGGGCGGGTCCACAACCCCTCAGCCTAGCGGAAGGTAAGTAAGGGGCGGGTCCCCAACCCCTCAGCCTAGCGGAAGGTAAGTAAGGGGCGGGTCCCCAACCCCTCAGCCTAGTGGACGGTAAGTAAGAGGCGGGTCCCCAATCCCTCAGCCTAGCGGATGGTAAGTAAGGGGCGGGTCCCCAACCTCTCAGCCTAGCGGATGGTACGTAAGGAGCGGGTCCCCAACCCCTCAGCCTAGCGGACGATAAGTAAGGGGCGGGTCCCCAACCCCTCAGCCTAGCGGACGATAAGTAAGGGGCGGGTCCCCAACCCCTCTGCCTAGCGGACGGTAAGTAAAGGGCAGCTCTTGTCATCACATTGCCATGTCATTTGGATGTAGTTTAAAGGGTAGCATATGAGCTGTGAGGTCACACCTGGGACACTTTCACAACCTTTTCTGTGTATTGTCTGGGAGCATCAGGCTATAGGAGTAGACACTGACTGTCTGCTTGTGCTATTTCCCATGATTTCTACATGAAACAGATTAAACAGAAAGACACTAACTTGAAGACACCCAATACTGTGTATTCTGTTTATTTAAAATTATTCCTTGAATTGTTTGATGTGTTTTTCTTGTCCTAATATGTAGTCTCTAGCCCTCATGTGTTGTTGTATGTCCTGAGGGTGTATTTGCCATTTTATTTCATTCATGTTAATATTATGGGTGCCCATTCAATAAAAAAACGTGCTTTTTAATGCATACAGATACTGCCACATAAAACCTCAGATCTGTCTGGCTTCTTGTTTAAACAGCCTGTCGTTGTTCCTATGTTTCGATCTCCAAGACTTTTCTTATCAGTGACGAAAGGGAACTTTCCCGGGTTGCTTAACCACAATTGCTTACCATCAAGAACTAATCTTTTGCGTTATATAGCCTCAGATAATACACTCCCATCCTGCTGTATGCGGTACCTCGTCGTAAGTATGTGCATTGTACCTGAGTGTCTGTGGTGATTGCGTGTCCCCCTCCTCCCTCCAACCACCTCCCCACAAGTCCCCCAGCGTGTCTGGCTAGTGGCTCAGACAGCTAGTATCCGCATTGCGTTGTACCTCTCCTGTAAGAAAAAAGGACTCATATCAGCATTCTGCGCTACTCTCCAGTCTACACGGGCAGAAAATCTCTCCGCTCCCTGGTGGAAACAGTGCACCCCTTGTCTGATTTTAAGAAGCCGTGTCATAATATTTTAGCGTCGGTCTCTTTGTCTCGTCGATCTTAAACATTTGATGTATGGCAGTTTTACACGATGCCCCAAGCAGGTGTGATGCACGAACATCAACTGTATCACATTTGTCGTGTCAAACCATGTGCAACCGACGTTTTCCTACCCTGACGTCATTTTAGTAGCCAATTAGTGTCACCGTCCTCATGCGATGGGATGGTTGCCGAGTTGAGTAAGTAAACGAAACTGCTTAGAAGCAGCAGCATCAGGACCAATGACATCACTGGTTCATTGAGCTGCGCCTCAGACCTGGGTCTCACACGTCGGCGCAGGTGCTGATGGTTCAGACCGATGGTCAAAGGTTGCAGTCATACTGCTGTGTGCTTGAATGTTTCCCATACTGGTCACAGCAAGCTGCCTAGAGTCCAACACCTCATAAACGGGATCGTTCACATGGAGGTTAGGGAGCTATAAACTACATACAGAAGACCCCCATTTTAACTTAGGATACTCCGCCAATAATTGCATAGGTAAATAATGCAACTAATTATAATAATTACTGAAGACAGGTATAGCCCATTTTGTGGCATTACGTCTACATTTTTATGTACACATCCCTTTCCCCTTTTTCAATATTTTTTCAATATTTTCAAGTGCGTGTAAAGCTAACTTAAACAAGACGCATTCACCATTGTTATTATTGAGATTATACTGGAATTGGAAGCCATCTCGACAAATTTACAAATGACAGTTTGTCTACATCATTGCCAGCCGAACAAAATGAAAAGTAGTCAGGGAGATTTTTCCCTGGCAAATGTCACCCAACCTCAATATAAGCAACATAATCGTATTATATTGATTACTGAGGCAGCTGCAAACATTCACCTTTACACCATGCCTCAGTCTATGTCAGCCCACATTCAGATTGCTGGCATTTTACGGTAAAGGGTAATTCTACTATGGTACTCAGAAACCTGGAAACCACCATCTGAAAGAAACAAGTAGGTTCCACAGTAACTACTGGTCAAGGGATTCTTTGATTGCATTTGGGAACTATAGCCAATTTCTTTAGCTAACACTGACTGCAATCAGCTGCCCATTAACTGGACTCCATCCATAGAAACCCTATGTTTAGCATTGTGGGCACGAAGCATGTATTTTAATGAAGGGGTAAATAATGCAGACTCAGGTGGTGGCATTCGATGAGATATTTTTGTCACTTCTGGCCTTGACGTACTTCTTATTCTCACTGAGATAGTGACCCTCCACCCCCCCACCTCACTTTCTGTTTCTCTCACACGTTTCCTTTCGCAGACACACGCAGGCAGCAAAAAGGGGAGCGAGGGAGACGGAGACGTGATGCCTGAAAAACGTGAGGGGAGCGAGAGAGAAAGGAAGAGGGGGAGAGCGAGTGGATGAAACAGCGTAAGAGCAGGAGAGGATGGAGAGAAATAAATGGAGATTTGGAGCACTGAGTACAAAAGATGGAGCGAAGCTGCACATGGAGGGGAGAGAGGCTGAAAAGGAGCAGGAATTGTGGCGAGAAATGTGGACAGAGAGTATGTGTGCGAACGAATGTGCCGAAGGCTCATTTCTCTGTGTCTGCATGTTTTTATCAGTGACACAGACTGACACGAGAGGACAGTGAGCGAGCAGACATCCGTAGGGCAGGCAGGCAGGTATAGCACCAAATGATGGAATCAATAGCCTCGTCTGCACTGAACCAGCTGTTTAGCTCGGTGTCTGGTGAAACTCTAATTGCTTGTAGCCATCCAGCCTGGCGGGGAGAACCTCACAGAGACAGAGGCGGGGAGGCAGAGAGGAGCAGGGGAGAGAGCAAGGCACAGCCTGTGTTTTTCTCCACTATTTACAGCCTCAAGAAATGAAGATAAGGAAGACTGGGGCAAAACAAAACCTTAGTTCTGTTTTGTTTTTGGACTAATGGGGTGATTTTTGTGTTTTTTTTTTTAAATTTTTTATAATGCAGCCAATAACACCGAGACAGCAGCAGCCAGGGGATGGAGAGACGGAGAAAGACAGAGAGAGACAGATAGAGAGAAAAGGAGGAGAAGAGAATCAGTTTCCCTTTTTTGTGTGTATATCTGTCTGGGTGTGTGTGTGTGTGTTAAATGAACAATCTGATTTGTGTCTCAGCAAATACTGGTGAGTGTGCATGTTACCTGATGGACAGCAAAGAGAGTAAAGCGCCCTTCTGCTTATTCCTTTGCATCATCTAATTTAATCTAACCCTTTAAATCTTTAAGTCTTATTTTCCATCCTTGAAAATAAATCTTTTTTTTCCTCTATCTAAATGATTTACTTCAGATTCCCTGCTCCTGCAATAGTCCTTATAGCCAGTGGCGAACAAGAAGTTCAATGAGAAGGGAAATGTTTCAATGAATGCTGGAAATAATTAAGCGGAGAATTAAATTCTAAAAAAAAAATGTACGTGTTGCATGCATGTCCTATTGTGCATTAAGGTTTGGCGTGTATCTATGTGGCAAGCTATTACATGTGCTGGTCATGGAGGTGGAGGATACTGCGCTGTACTGAGTCTAAAAAATAAACTGCAACATAAAAAATACAGTATTACTTATATGATTAATGCGGCGCCTAAAGAAAAGGGAAAGGTAATTGAAATAATCCTTCTATATTATATGTAAATGTATTGTAGTTGCACCTAAGCTATTTGTATTGAATTTTAAGGACGATACTGCTCCTTTTGTATGCTAAGAAAGTGAAAGATCACAGAAAATTAATTTGTACGCACCATTGCAGGACCACAAGCCGGCAGAGCGTCAGTCTGAGAGTCGACTGCTAGGTGGCGCTAACTCGCTTTGTGACTTCCAGGGAGAATGTTCACGTGTGCTTTTTTCCCCCGACTTCTCCGATTCTGAGGGTCTTCTCTGTCTTTCTGTGCTTTCTGCAGGTGATATTCCTGTGAGGCTGTCGGACATATTGGAAGCGTTTTATTGTGAATCTTCAAAATGGAACCGTGAGAAGCTTCTCAAATGTCCGCAGAGCGGTCCCCCATCTCCCAGTTCCCCCTGCCCCACATAAAACCCATACTAATGTCCTCATAGCGCACTGTAAGTGAAGGGATAATATGTAAATGTTCATGTCTGAGCTGTGGCGTGTCTTTCACAGGTGAATGAAGAGTGCTCAGACACAGTACATTACATGCCTAGAGTTTAAAACCATGCTATAATGAAATCCTGGCAAAAAACTAGATTCTACTCGTCACCAAAGAAGGGTGGCGTGAACGCCAGAAGTAGCAAACAGCAGTATAAAAATGATCATTCTTCTGAGAGTTGCAGAAGTTGACTGGCTTTGTTTGGTAGAAGAGATGGTATAAAAACAGAAAATACCCGTCTGTCATTTATATCTGTGCCCCACGGCATAAGATTTATTCACTTATATTTTTGCATTTAGCTTGATTTTAAACAGTACAAGTGAGTGGTGTACAAATTTGCACTTCTAAATTTAGCTATTTGCAACATTATACCACAAACTACTGAAAATTTCACACCTGGTGACAGTGTGCAAGATTGACGCTGACTGACAAAAGCACCACATTTCTCCGGTTGTGATATGTAACATTAAGTTTGTATTCTGTCCAAACTTTATGAGATTCTTGCCACCATAGATGTCAGATCTCAGTGAATCCAGTTACAACTATCCCAGGCTGGAATCTGCAAGTTACCCGCAGAACACTAGAGGCGCCAAACGTGCCTGGCTGTCCCTGAGACCCTTAACCTGTGAGGTGGCTTAAGGTCACAGGTGAGGGCCTCGGGAACAGGGCTGCATGTGCTCGCTCCGCAGTGGAATGTAAGCGCCAACTCCAGTACCAGTTTTGGAACATACCAAAGAGACTGGTATTATCAAAGGGTTGTGACTTTTCATAATGCCTTACTTTCCAGGCATAAAAATGTTTGACCTTTTGATGCGCAACTTGCTTTTTAATCACATGACTAAGATAAATAAAGAAAATATTTGACTGTTAAATAAGCAGGAACATCACCGATTGGTTATTGTGTTGTGATCCATCCATCCATCCATCTGTCCATTCATCCAGGGCCAGGTTTTTGCTACCTTTTCAGGTGTCCTAGGCAAAGCTTTATTTGGGAGGCCCTCTTGCCCAGGAGATTGATGATTATTTCACCTCCTCCACAACGCAGACAATTCAGGGCCCCAAGGCAACTTCCTGTTCTGCCCATAGCTAAAGCCAGCCTCATGTCCATCCATCCATCCATCCATCCATCCATCTATCCATCCATCCATTCATCCATCCATCTACCATAACATCATCATCATTAACTATAAAATTGTACGCATTTTGGAGACTGCTATGAACTGATCTAGCTATTTCTTCACTTAATATGCAGCAAATATGGATGTCTGTAAGCTTAAAAAAATATGAAAATGAAAACTGAATCTCACTTGGAGGTCCTTCCTGGGAAGTCGGTTGCACTGTCACTGAAGTGATCGTAGATGAGAGGTTTGTGCCTGCTGGGAGGCCCTGCATTCATCCCAATGAAACAGCGAAGCGGTCACTCTGCCACGCACACATTACTTTGCAGCTTCAAAGTAAATAAATAAAATTATCATTTGCATCTCAATCTTGTTTTCTGATGGCTAATGGCTGCCTATTGAAAGCAATAAAACTATAAACACACATTGAATCTATACTGAATTTAAAAAGGTGTCTGAAGGTAACAGACATTAGTCAGAGATATGACTGCCAGTAAACTGTAAAGCATTCACTCTGTACATATGTAGTATAATTTCTAAGCACACAGCACTAAAAAGTACATGATTACCTATTACTAAATAATGGGCAGTTATATGCAGACTCCTTTGTTTCTATATCTAAATCAGAAAAAAAATCATTGTTTCTAACCTATTTTAAGATTTCATGACCTATAACCTTTGTTGCCTATTGGACAAGTATGTGGGGGTCCCACCTGTGCATTACATGAATGTGTTCATGACACAAACATGAACACATTACTCACGGACAGCACAGACATAGACAAGCAAGGGATAGCTGTACAGTAATTGTTCAGTGCATGAGAACACTTACAGGATGGTAGCATAGTAGCAAAAGATACCAAAATACACACATGGATGAAGAGGAAAGTGTGTGACTTAGTGAAATTTATTTGAAGAATCATAATTCACCGAAGGAAAAAATCAACAGACATTTCTGCTAAAACTGGTTATAACATAGTATGATTGGTGGACTGTCCCAGATACTAGTAGTTATTATTAAATTACACAATAATCTATAGATTCCATTGTAATCCTACATGGTTATTTATCCAAATTTATAAATAAAAGTCATATAGAACACTATTCACAAACTGTGCCCTGTATTTATTTATTTATTTCTTTCTTAGTGTACTCCAATACCTGTCCTCATACATGTGATGCTGGCGGTACTCAGGAACAGTCTGCAGGCCAGTATTGATTGGCTCGTCTGTGTGGAGATAAACGATCGCATTAGTACCCAACTCACCCTCCCTCTGAAAATATATTAACTCCATGTATTAGGCACTCTGTCTGGTTACCATGGTGACACACAGAAGAGGGAGGGGCTGCAGAATGGGTTGAGGCAGTAGGTTTGATAGGTAGCCTGCCCCCAACCCCTTACTGTCTCTCACCTTTCTCTTGCTTTCTTCCTCTTTCTTCATCCTTCCTGCTACCGCGATCTTCTCTTTATTTAAAAGCTTATCTTCTGTTCCATTGCTGCCCCACATTTCCAGACCCCTACTTTTTCTTAATTGGTCAGATGTTTCCCTGTCCATTTCACTTCCTCCTCCCCCCGATTTCATTAGAGTGGCTTTCTTTTGTTCGATAACTCTGCCCTACATTTCTGCCTCTCTCTCCTCCACTGAAGTCCTGTCCTCTAGCCTCCTACTTAGCTCTCCACTCAGCTCTCTCACTTTTATCTCTTCCACGGGCTGCATCCTTTGCCCCCCCCCCCACACTCCAATTCTGCGTTCTGCAGCAAAAGACTGGTGCATTGTGGGAGAAATGCGGGAGCAAGACAATGAAAGCAAAGGAGGGAAATGAGGGTGGGGGGTGTTTTTTCTACCTTGTGGAGGGAACAAAGAGAGAGAAAATAGCAACTTAAAAAATTATATACGTATACATATATTATAATTTGGAATGCATCTCTCATGTAAAATTCCTCAAAAAGTGCTGCATAGAAATTTGCATTTACTTGCTAAGCTGTTAAGCTTTTACTGTTAATCAGCTTACAGTTTTTCCCCATTTACACTGCAGGCTAAGTAGCTTGCTCATGACAAGTACATTAGAGGGACACGTGACCCCACCCAGACTTGGGAGACCAGGCCCCCACCCTGGAGCCAGGCCTGGGGAGGGAGTTTGTAGGTGAGTGCCTGGTGGCCGGGCCGCTACCCATGGGGCCTTGCCGGGCATAGCTGGAAAGGGTTACAGGGGTCCACCTTCCTGTTAGGCCCACCACCTGCAGGAGGGGAGGTGGGGGTTGGGTGCAGTATAGATCGGGTGGCAGTCAAAGTCAGGGGCCTTGGTGGAGTTAGTAAAGTCAGCACTGCGTGGAGGTTGGAGACTACATTTGGACTGGCCGACTGGGTTGGTGGTCCCAATTTTTAAGAAAGCAGACCGGAGCATGTGTTCCAATTTTAGGGGAATCACACTCCTCAGCCTCCCTGGGAAGTTCTATGCCAAGGTACTGGACAGGAGGGTCCAGCCGTTGGTTGAACCTTGGATCCAGGAGGAACAATGCGGATTCTGTCCTGGTCATGGAAACCTGGACCAGCTCTTCACCTTCACAAGAATACTGGAGGGGTCAAGTGAGTTTGCCCAACCAGTCTACTTCTGTTTTGTGGACTTGGAAAAGGCATATGGTTGTGACCCTCGGGGGGGTCCAGTGGGGGGGTGCTTCGGGAGTATGGGGTATGGGGTCTGCTGTTGCAGACAATCAGGTCCTTGTATAAACAGTGTGAGAGTTTGGTTCGCATTGCCAGCAGTAATCCAGACTGGATGGATGTTGGACTCTGTCAGGACTGCACTTTGTCACTGATTCTGTACATAACTTTTATGGACAGAATTTCTAGTTATAGCCAGGAGGTGGAGGGAGTCCAGGTCGCTGGCCTCAGGATCACATCTTTGCTTTTTGCAGATGATGTGGTTCTATTGGCTTCATTGGGATGTGTCTTGCTACATGCAGTCGGGCAGCTTGTAGCTGAGTGTGAGGCACCTTAAAGTCTGAGGCCATGGTTCTCGATTGGAAAAGTGTGGATTGCCCTCTCCTGTTGGTGGATGAGTTACTGCCTCAAGCGGAAGAGTTTACGTATCTTGGGGAAATAGGGTGCGTGAGATCGACAGGCAGATCGGTGTAGTGTCGACAGTAATGTGAACACCGTACCATTCTGTTGTGATAAAGAGAGGGCTGAACCGGAAGGCAAAGCTTTCGATTTACAATCCTACCCTCACCTATGGTCAGAAGCTTTGGGTAGTGATCGAAAGAACGAGATTGCAGATACAAGCGGCAGAAATGAGTTTCCTTCACAGGGCGTCTGGGCTCAGCCTTAAAGACAGGGGGACGAACTCAAAGTAGATCCACTGCTCCTGCGCATTGAAAAGAGTCAGTTGAGGTGGTTCAGGCATCTATGTAGGATGCCTCCTGGATGCCTTCCTAGGGAGGTGTTTCAGGCATGTCCAACTAAGAGGAAACCCTGGGGTAGACCCAGGACATGTTAGAGAGATTATATATCTCGGCTGGCCTGGGAACGCCTTAGTATTCCCCCCATGGTGCTGGAGGAGGTGACTGCATCAGCGCATGTTCCCCTACCTGACCTGAACTGACCTGACTTTACTTGAGGGAACACAAATAATGTAGTTTTAAGCTATTATTTATGTATAAATTAACCAAGTGTTAGCTACAAACTGATCTCATGATTGTTTATTATTAATGAATTGTGACACATCTTTCATCTCAAGCTAGTACTGTATTTGTCACTGTATCTGTTAATTATGTAAATCTTTATGAAATACTGGAGGAACCACTGAAGGAAGTACTGTAGGATAAAATAATGAATAATATGTAAAATACTGATCTTATGTTTGTTCATCACTAATGAACTGTGACGCATCATTTATCCAAGCAGTTACTATATTTGTTACTACAGTATATCTAATTCTGTAAATCTTAGTGAACTACTGAAGTAACAACCCAACTGACACACTAACTTGGGCAACTAACCCAAGTGAAATGCTGATGTCATGTTTGTTTCATCTTAAGTAGCGACTATATTTGTTCATGATTTGTTCATGATTTGTACTTCAGTAGTAACTGACTTACTACTAGGCATTTGTGTCCCCTCAAGTAGAGTGTTACCCAATTATGTGTTGAATGGTGAAACAGGAGGCAGGGATTTGTTTTATAAAGTGTGTCACTTTTTTGACGGAAATTAATGGCTCACAGCGTAGCAGATATGAGGATTAACTCAATGGCTCTCATTTCACACATGCAAACTCATAGCATCAGACATTAAACAAAATATACTGTCCTACATCCCCTGTCGTTAGTTCTGCTGGTTTCCCTAAGAAGAAAATAAATGTCGATTATATAGAATTATTATTAGTTCAATACTACAAGGTTGCCGACTCTCGCATCTGGCATATCACTCACGCTTTCAGACTCTCACGCTCATGCAAGAAATCTTATGGTAATTCTATATTTTTCCATTATAAACTTAAAATTAGCGATATCTAGAGCACTGAGGTAGTTTGCAAACCCTACCGACTATTTACAAGGTAATAAAACTCTTACAATAATGAAACTTACCCTGCAGTAACACCACGACTCTCAGCTGCTGCCTTTCTTAGAGGCAATAATTTATGTCATGTGCAATAATTCATGTGCAATATTTCTCTTATACTTCTATACTGTGCATTTGTAATTGCTTTATGCTATTTATTTTTATTTATTTTCCTTCAATTTTCTTTAGCTTGTACAGTTTTTATTGAGGCTTCTACAGGTGGATCCTAATGTCATCTCCTTGCACTTGTTGTACAGTGACAATGAAGATATCCTGTATCTTGCCATGAATTCCACTGAGAGCTATGACACTTCTCTCTCTCCCCTGTGTTTGTCAGACTTTGTGTATGAGGACATATTACAGACAGCTGCAGACGATTTTATCATGGAGGCCTCCAGACTTTTAATATGCTCCACCGGTTGTTTTCCCTAGAGCGGGTTGCAGGAATCACAGTTCACCTGCTCCCACACCAAATCCTGCAAGATTTCACTTTCAATGGATGGTCTCTGGCTTTTTATGCCTTAGTCAGCATGTGCCTACAGATGAGACTTTGAGATTTTTTACTGAGAATTTAATTCCACACTTTGCTGAATGGGACTCATTTGTTACACATCAGCGCCATTTTGCCATGTATTTAAGCAAACAAGTCCTATCCACAATCTCTTTTTATCATTCATTCTGTCTTTTCCCCATGTGGTGAGTTTAACTTCGTTCTAAAGCCATCATTCCCTTTTCTCACAAGTGTAACTCATTTGTTATCAGCTTTATTATTGATTCCTCTCTCCTGGTAACAAAAATAAATTGGGGGATCGGTCACTGCGCTAGCTATATACATCAAATTATCATCACTGTGCTAGCTATATACATCAAATTACATTACGTTTGATAAAGCAGCAGAGTCACAGGAACAGAAATGTGAAAGCTTCACTAAAATTAAAACTAAACAAAAGAAGTGAGAGATTTAAAAATATTTTACTGCTTTTGTTTAATATAATATACATCTGACGCCAGTTAACCTAACTGCATGTCCTTGGACTATGGGTGAAAATCGGTGCAAATGCACGTTATGTGAGCTTGCAAACTGCACATACACACACATATTTAATTTAATAATATATTAAATATTATTTAATATAATGTAATGATACTGTAAGGTTATGTTAATTATATATATATATAAAAAATCATTACTTTACTAAACAAATGAACGTATTTTCATGCTATTTACTTCTTTAGTATTTTGAACTTTTAAGATAGGGAGAGGTAATTCTCGTAGGAGCTATAATATAACCTCTCTTATTTCAAACATAGACATTTAACAGATAATTCCTACATGCTTTATCGCAGTTATAGGTTTTCAGCAATCGGCTGCTGTGTATGATTTCATCACCTGTGAATATGCAAGTCCTACGGACTGTCCAGGTGTGTTTTGAAGGTAATTAAGTCAAACACCTATTTGAATATATCTACAAGATGACTTCAATATACATACGTCTCATAACAGAGTGTATTAAAGGTATAATATCCCTTTTACACTGAAAATCCCAAGATGCTCTTTACAACCTTGAAATTTTCTTACTTCCCAAACATATCTATTCATTTTCCATTCATTGTGGGCAAATTAATGCATCATTCTCCAGCTCTCAAAGGCCATAATTAAGTGATCTAGTTGCAAAAAATGTGGAAAGCCTTTGTTATTGATCGTTCTCCAGAATCAGGCAGGCTCCGTGTGATACCCGTGCTGTGAGACTCTGTCATATCAGTGCGGGTGAAAACAACCAGGATTGAGAGCTATTTAACTGGAAATAAATATGTGAAATTATTCTCACAATGCAACCCGCCCTTGGAATAACCTCAGAATTCCTAAAATTCCATGTTCTGGAGTGTGTTATTGGATTGTATTTCAGCAAAGGGATCTACGAGGATTAGGAAGGCTAATAGAAAATCGGCGCGTCTATATAATGTTTTATGGGAAACATTTTCCACTTTTACTGACCCTAAAATAAATGAAATGTCTGTCATTCACTGACAGTGACCCCCTCAGGTCACCTTAGGTCATGTTCATCTGCAAGGCATATTTGATAAGGCTCTGCTTCCGGGAGGGCAAATCCCACATCGGCCTGTGCCCCACCACGCACCCTATCTACCCAATGTTCCTGTGGCTGGGGGGTTAACTGTAATCTAAACATTACCCAGTCACATTTAAACATCCCCGTGACTTCCTCTCTCTCTCTCTCTCTCTCTCTCTCTTTGTTTCTTTTCCACTTCAGGTAGACTCCGTGCAGACAGTGCCAGACAGTGAGGACTGAAGCTGAACAGGACTCGTTTCTCTTTTCAAACTGTGCCATGTCCTTATTTTAGACTTGCACTCTGGTCAATCACCTTCCTCTTTACCTGTGTGTCTGACACAGTTACACTGACTGTTATAACTAAGTCAGCACCTTTGTAACGATTTTTGGAAAAACATGTTTCGGTTGCTGGCCCCCATTTTTTTCTGTCACACTCTGCTGTGTATTCTCCCATTTCATTTTTGTTAAAATAGGCACCATGTGTATAATTATAAAACCTTTGAATTCATAACATGCTCTGATGAGGTAAAAAAGGAGTGGTATTTTAATTAATCTCAAATCATTTAGAAAACTACCTAAAAAGGCAAAAAATATATTATGCAAATTTCGCATTTTATATATGAGACATTTCATATACAAATGAGCAGACATGCAGACTGACAAGTTGCATGTTACATCAAAGTCATTTAACGTCATGATTTTCTGTTATTGCAGGTTTCTTTGCTGGTGACTGGCTAAGGGAAAAGAGACCAATTCGAATAAAAATTAACCAATATTGGCCCACCAATAAAAATATTTTTGGCCAAGTGTTTGCCTTTAAACATTGCAATAAAATACATTATTTTAAAATATCTCAGTATTCCTTGCTGTAAAGTGAGAGTTACCATTAGAGGGCACTAAGCATATTGACAATTGTGAACTATCTAACAGTAGGGGGAGCCAAGCGCCAGAGTTTGGGGCTTTAAGGTATTTCTTAATTACCAACTAAAACAAACACTGCTATTTACCAAAAACTCGTTTACACAGAGAAATGTTAGTGCTCCTTAAAATGAAAATGCACTACAATTTATATATATAAAAAACAGTTTTTCAAATATGAAAATTACATAAAGTTTTTATGCGTCCAGTCATTTGTCATCTGATGTAAACACAGACAAAAAGCAGTAAGAAAACCATGAAACCTGTTCCAAAAAATTTCCCGCTCTTGCATGTATAATATTAAATGGAAATATTGTAACTTAATAAAAAAAACTGGTTATATTCTGTGTATGTGGTTGTATGATTTTTTTTATGTGTGCACCTTAGCCCCGGAGGAACAGTGTTTCGTTTCACTGTGTACTATGTATATGGCTAAAATGACAAATAAACTAAAATGACTTCACTTGAATGCAGAATTGTGCAACGTGTCTGAATTCAGCAGGAAATTATATCATTCAGGTTCAAGTTACTGAAGAGTATAATTGAATTATATACCAAATCACTATTACGGAAAGTAGCGCAAGACGAAACCTGTGATTCTGATAGTGAGATTTTATGTAATACGTCCATGAAAAAATAGATGGTGATCAAATATCCAAAACATCAAGTGACTCAGTCTTATAATTAGATTTTTTGAAGATTAATGTGACAGAAAGTGCTTCCTAAGGGAAAAATATGGAAAAACATTGGGAATATGCTATAAGTACTGTACTGGCCTGGCATCCCTCAATCCTTTATACTCTACTGCCTCTGACAGGCCCCACTCCTCTTGACCCGGTCAGTAATGCGGTTGGAAGATCAATGGATGGATGGATGAGTGGAAGGATGGATGGTTGTACAATATATGAGGTACATAATTTGTCCACAATATGAGGCCTTGAATTATGTGTGGTGGTGTGCTTAAAAAGCCCAGATGCCGTTGCCATTGGGGCAAGATATTCCAGTTTAATAATACTGTCAAACACATTGCTGTCGAATAACCTTACTTGGAGCCTTACTATTTCTGCCTCATATTCTGAAGCAAGACAGGATTTACAGGAGTTTTAAACCCCTAGTTGTGTTACTAAGTATAGCCAGACATGACTCACAAAATAACTCAGCAATCTGGCCTGTAGTAAACTATTTATTTTGATTTTAGTGTGTGGTTTGAATTACTCGTCATGGTAACGGGGCAGTGCACAGGAGGGTACCGACGACGTAATCCGACTTTCCATCACGGTGCTGAGTAAAGAAGGCGATGTCTCCTCTTAAGACTAATCATAGTGATTCAGCTTCCAGTGTGAGTAGCTTGTGACATGTAACACTAAGAACAGGACTGACTGTTTCCAATATCACAGGGTAGTTCGACACAGCCCAATACGTTTAATGCCACGTTTAAGCCTTAAAGTAGTCAAAATCATGACTGCTGATGGATGCCTATTAATCAGTTTTATTTTGTCTCGCATTTTATTGAGTGGGTGTGGAGGCCCGTTGCTTACATTTAGTCCTGATAAGATAGTGGCCCATTTTTATTTACAAAAAATATTTTATTTGAGCATCTTTCATGATTCAGCCAGCAGCCCATTCACTTGGTTCACATCCCAGGAAGCACAGACCTGAACACTGTGGAAAATTTTATATTTAGAGTGAATTGTATCCAATTGTCTGGTATATCTATTTAGAAATGTATTATATTATACAGTATATTTAATATAGGATTTTTAATATCTACTTTTACATTATTTACTTTGGGGGGGGCACAGTTAATGCACTATTATCAGAATCAGAATTCACTTTACTGGCCAGTACATTTGCATGTGTTAGTAATTTATTTTAGCAGTACTGGTGCATACATCCACAGACAGAATATAAAATAAGTAAATGAAATGATGCTGGTAATGTTGAACCATGATGAGCCATGATGATGAACCACAGAAAAGTTATGCACTACTGCTGACGTTTTATAGTGTCAGTAGCCTTAGTTGAACTCAAATATAATATGATTTTTCTAACTGAAGAGCAAACAAAGTCTTTTTCCTCCACTATAGTGTGTGTGGGTGTGTGTGTGTGTGTGTGTGTGTGTGTAAATTGTAGAACGTCCTAAAGGTCTATATTCTAGGAACATATTGTTTTTGTTTTAACAGCATATAAGAACCTGTAAAAAAGTAACACTGTCCCCAAACACAGAATTCTACGACTGTGAATCAGATACACCGCTAAAAGCTAACACCTTCCAATTCCATTCTCAGTCTCAGGCATATTTTGCCTGTGGCCATGACCAACATAGGACATGTAGAATATGATGGGGCTGTCACTTTTTTCAGTATATATAATAAAATGGAATTATTTCCATGGTATTCAGAGTGGTTCATTTAAAAATTAGCTTGAGCAGGGTATCCAGTTATCAGATGTCAGAGATGCACATTTAGAAGGTGGTTTGGTCCCTGATTTGATTATCGGACTTTGCACCAACATCCACCCATATATCTTTCAAAGGCATATTCAGTACAAGGTCACGGTGAGCTTGGAGCCTATTCCAGAAAGCACAGAGCTCAGAGCAAGGGTACACTCTAAGCAGGACACCAGTCTATCTTAGCCTTGTACCAATAGTTTCCACCAAAGGGAAAACTGTGCGTTTACAGAGAATACACCTACATTTTGTTATGGTCAGCTGTGAAACTTGTAACCAAAACAGAGGTCTAATAGCTCTTTTACAGAATGAAACCCCCACAGTTCAGCCTTTCCTAGCAAACAGGACTGTATATATGTTTCAGACAGTGAAATGAGAGCCCCCATCCTTTCTGAGTTTGCCATGAACATAGCTTTAGGTTAAGAAATTATTCTTTTTTAATTATTTTTTTCCTCCTGAGAAAGCTGTTATCTTAAACTTGTACAAGCTTTAAACAAGTCTTAACAATATAGTGGTTAGCCATTTTGATATCACTTTTGTTCCTATAGCAGTAAAAGCAAATAAAATTAAATGTGTTTATAATTATTTAAAAAGATTTACTGAGACAAAGAACTAAGACAGAACCAGAATAAACATAAAAAAATGAGTGAGGGAGAGTCCCTGTTTAGATATCCTCCCTCCAAGCTGGGCTAGATTTCCCAAAAGTATGAGTACAACAATGAGTGTAACTTAACTTGCAATGCGGTTTGGTTAAATCTACATTTTTTTGGAATTTCTGACGCATGTGGGAAGTGGGAAGTGGGATATGGGAGTGGGTGGGTGATGTAATTAGAGTCAGAAGCTGCAGAGACTGATCATCTGTCTGGTTGTAGAAGTAATTGGTCTGGCAGCTGTAGTTATTCACTCAAACTTTTTCTCAACATCCGTAACACCTTCTCTGTAACAGAATGTCTAGTGACAACCTTCTCAGTCAATAGGAATGTTCTAGGAGATGGCCGTTTCCTGCACTTATATGTAAAAAATGAATGAAAGTTGCTTTGCATACTTGGAATGTCTTTAGCAAAGTAATAGTAAATGATAGTATGGAACCTTTTCTAACTCTTTTGAAACCAATCTAGAGCCAGTCAGTTTCTCCATATTCTTGTCTGTCAATCCCACTGGTAAGACTAAACAAACCGCAACATCCTGTAAGCCCACCATCAAATGCTCATTACTGAACATGTGCTCTTTAGCAAACAAATCACTTCTTGTCAGTGACTTGGTGCTGGACACTGGTGCAGACCTTCGTTTTCTAACAGAAGCCTGGCTCAGACACACAGACACTATTCGTCTTGTTGAAGCCTCACCTGAAAGCTTTAGTTTTGTACAGAAACCACATGGCTCTGAGCGTGGAGGCAGTCTGGCAGCTATTTTAACTCACTGTTAAAAACTGAACCCAAATTTATAGAAGATTTTACAACATTTGAAGCAATGCTAATTCAAATGACGTCTGATCTGTCCGTCTATATTCTTATCATAAACAGGCCACCTGGACCTTTATACATCATTCCTAACTGAGTTTGGAAGACTTCTCACTGACTTAGTCACTAACTTACAGCAGTGTTTCCCAGCCCAGTCCTTGGGGACCCAGACAGTCAATCATTTTGCTCCCTCCCAGCTCCCAGTAGGAACAAAAATGTGGACCGTATGCTGGTTGTGGACTGGATTTGGAAATGCTGACTTTGAGAATAATATAATACGTTGTACTTTCACAACAATTTCATATACAGTCAGTCCTGCTACAACACATGATTTCACACCACAAATCCATTGTAACGCAATTGATGTATTAGTACCCAAGTCCACTACAATGCAGAATCACATTTGTATTTGCACGATTTGCAGTTGGAGGGAAAAGCAGTACACAAACTACAGCACAATATGGTCTTAGCCAGAAACACTACTTGCACACAAGAACAGCTATCCAAGTGGAAATGATGTCCGATTTGTGAATGAATCGTTCTCTTGAACCCGTTCTTATCAGTGAATCGGTTGAACCGGTTTTCGAAGCTAAAAGAACTTTTCTTCCATCCACACCTTGCACAGATGAAAGTCTTAATTTCTAAAAATTTTAACATATTTCACAAATTATGATATAAAACTCACAACAGCCTCTTTTAATTGGCTTACATTAATCTGTGGAATGACTTGAAGATTGCACTCCACCAACGGTCACCATCCAATTGTACTGAGCTTGAACAGCTCTGTAAAGAGTGGGCAAATACTGCACATTCTAGATATGCAAAGTGAGTAGAGAAGTATCTCAATAAACTCATGGCTGTAATCAAAGAAAAGGTTGCTTCCACAAAATACTGACACGTTGGGGTGATCCTTTAACCATCTCAGTGATTCTCCTTTTTTGCTTTAATATCTTTCACTTGGCTATTCTAAGTTGCATTGAGTAAATACAGCTGGAAAAATATTTGTGTGTGTGTCTTCATTTCAGGCTGCAAAGCAACAAAATGTGAATATTTAGTAGGGGGTGATTCCTTTCTATACCCACTTGTGATGGCCCTTGACAGGGCAAAGCGCTTGTCCCAAGTTGTCATGTAGTCCTTAAAGAAAATGTTTTGCTAAGGTAGACCCATAGTAACACTATAAATTGATACCATGGTACTTATTGCAACATTGATTTATTGATTAGTTAAATACATGGAATGGAGTGAAGAACAATTTAGTTTTGCAGATGGAAGGGGGGGGGTTGTGTTTTGGTGTGGTGATAGGGGATTAAGTGGTTAAATAAAGTGTTGAATTTTCGTAGTTAATTAAATCACGTGTATTACTCTATTTTTAAATTGTTACCAAGAAGAGATGTGTTGTGCCTGGTTACTGGATTGTAAACTGTATTCGTCACCCTCCAGCTTCGGGGTTGTGATGTGCTGGACATCGTTACATGGGAAGCAGAGTGAAGGGTGGGATGATGGTTCAACAGACCTCTGAGGTTACTGAGGCATGGTTAAGGTGCATTTTGGATGCTACTCAGAGTTGGATGTTAAAGTGTATAGTGTGTGTTTTCCTCCCCTTTGTGTGTTTGATGCTGTAAGAGAAAGGTATTGAATTTTGTTTTTTGTAATAAAAGAAATTATATTTTTGGAATCCCTCTTGCTGTCCTCATGTCTTTTGTGGCCTACCCCCTGGTTTTTGATGGTGCCCTTACTCAGGCCATCACACTACTGTATAACTGGCATAGTGAATGCGTCCCTATATTCAGGAGTGCCTGACCAATTTAAAGTAGCAGTCATCAGTCCACTGAAGAAACCAAGTTTGGATACACAGAAGCTCAGCAATTACAGACCAGTCTCTAACCCTCTCAGGTTGACGGCATCGTTGGCGATGCCGCGTATCTTTCTCGTCTATTTCCATTTATATCTCGCTGAGATATTCATCTATAATCATGAAAAAAACGCTGGCTAAATCCGTAATCTGTCTTCTTTTCAAAACGTCCATTGTCGGAAGGATTAAAGTTTTTAAACTCCCGTTTGGTATGTTTTGCAGGTATGGTTGCATAGTGACTGTTGCTCCTTTGGTTTCCATCCCATCCCTGGTGATTCTGCTGCTTTGTCTACTGCTTCGTCTACATTGAAGTTTTATTTCTTTTATTTTACGGCGGCCTTCTGAACGGGTAACTGGGAGGTCCACGACTTGTTATCTCGCCCCTTCGGTCGACTCTTGGCGGTGGGGCCGGTTCTTTTGTTTTTGTTTGTTATTTTATTGTACAGGAGCAGCGGGGGTGAGGTGGACTGCAGGCTGAGTTGTAGGAGGTGGAGGATGGTCTTGGCGTTGCACTGGTTTTCCGCGAGAAGTGTGTTCATGAGTGGTGTGTAGTGTTTAGGTGTCCTCCCCTCCAGCCAGCCGGGGCAAAGTCCGGTGCTGCTCCTTTATATTTTATTTTAATGGCCTAATTGGCTTTTAATATATTTGTATTTTATTTTTCCTGTGTATGGGAGGGATTGACTGTGCTAATCAGGTGTGGTCATGTAATCGTTTTTTAACCTGCCTTTTGTACACTGTTTAATAAACTATTGCCTTCTGTGGGGAAATCACCACGTTGGTGTAACATATTTGCGTGCTCTTTTAGATTGCCAGTATGAAAGGTATTCCATCTGATTGATTGTGCTTGGTCACAATCTGGCATAGTCGGTCACATTAAACATGGGACCGTAAGTGTCCCATGTTTAATGGTAAGACCGGGTTAGGTGTGGCGGAATGGATAGAGGAGGTGCAGGCCTGCATGCGTGTGCGCCATCTTGCCCCGGTGGATCAGGCATTTTTTAATTTTGACCATTTGGAGGGGGAGGCTAGGGAAGAGGCATTGTAGTAGTGCTGAATGTGGAGATCCAGTGAGGGTTCTAGCCATTCTCTCTGAGCTGTATAGGCAGTGTTCAGTCATATGTAGTTCTGCAGCAGGCATTCTTTGCTCAGAAGCAGCTAGAGGGTGAGTCACTGCAGGAGTTTTCTTTGGCCTTGATGGCTTTAATGGAGCAGGTAAGCAAGCAGGCGCCAGACGGTGTGCATAGTGCAGAGACTCTACTGCGAGATCAATTTGTAGAGCACGTGTTGGGTGGTGCCCTTCGCAGAGAATTGAAGCAGGTTGTTTGTCGGCAGCCCACCGCCACTTTGTTGGAGGTACGGGGAGAGGCTATAAGGTGGGATAGGGAGGGATGCTCGGGTGGTAGGAGCCGGAGTTATTCCCTTCCATCTGCTTACGGTTTACAGTGTGGGGTGCAGGGCAGTTCTTACCCAGCCCCCTCTATTAGCCTACAGGGGTCAGAGGTAGGGGAGTTAAAGGAACTGTTGAAGCAGCAGCAGGTCCAGCTTAACCAGCCTGCTCAGACGGTGGCTGCTCTGCAACCCCGGGCAGCACCTAATTGGTTTTCTCGCCCAGAGACTTCCTCTGTACTTTGTAGACGCTGCCAGCAACCAGGCCATTTTGCGAGGGATTGCGATGGGGAACATGTTTCTTCGTGTCCTCTCAGTAGTCCCTCCATTGGTTCATCCAGTCGCCCCACAGCCTGTTAATTCTGCCCAGCCGCCGGAAAACTGAAACCCACTGAGCTGCTGAGCCACAGCTCAGGTGGGGTGTCCGCCGGCTCCAAGGCAAGTACCGTGTCTCGGTTAATGTCTGCTTGTCCTAACCTTGACGTGTCGATTGGCGGGGTTAATGTTTCCTGTCTGTTGGACACGGGGTCCATGGTATCTACAGTGACCGAGAGTTTCTTTCTGCAGCAGTTTAAACCGCAAGGTTGTGATCATCTCCAGTCTTGCCATTGGCTTCAGCTTCGAGCAGCCAATGGGCTTGCCATTACCTAAATTGGGTATTTGGAATTGGACATAGTACTCTGTGGTAAGGTCATTCCCCGTTGTGGTATTCTAGTGGTAAAGGATCCAACTGGAGCGTTATGTTTAGTTCCTGGGGTTCTTGGATTAATGTGATTAGCCGATGTTACCGGGAGCTGTTTGGTGTACATGGTGCTTCACTTTTGACTTTCCTTCCATGATGCAGGCCCCCAGTTCAGTGGTAGAGGTGTTGCAATGGTGTCATCAGTCTGCTGTTCAGGGTAATGATAAGGATTAGGTAAGGATTTTTCTGGGGCAGTCAGGGTTCGGGGCCCTCGAGTGGTGTGCATCCCGGGAGGTACCATGAAATTGGTTGCCGGTACTTGCTCGGAGCAATTGTCTAAGCAGACTGTGCTGTTTGAGCCGGTGGAGTCCGGCTTGCCAGCTGGGTTGTTGGCTTCCCCCTGTTTGGTCCAGGAGGTTAGTGGGACAGTGTATGTCCCCATGGTGAATGTGGGCGTAACCGAGGTTACCCTCTATCCTCGTACAGGGCTGGGCTCTTTCAAGTGGTTAGCTGCCTGCAAGTATTGTTCAGGTGAAGGCCACTACAGCTTGTGTTTCATCTCAGGTAGCTACCAATACAGTATCAGACAAGGTGGAGGCATTGAATTTGTCCTCATTGCCTGGGCAGGAGCAGAAGGAAGTCAGAGGTCTGTTGCACAGGTATAGTTCCGTTTATTCGGCTCATGAGGGCGATCTGGACTGTGCTAATCTTATGTCACATGAGATTCCCTTGTCCGACAGTGTGCCAGTTCGTCAGTGTTATAGGCGTATTCCACCAGCCGAATATGTTTTGGTGAAAGCCCATATTAATCAACGGTTGGAAACTCAGGTAATTAGGGAGACTAGTAGTCCCTATGCTTCCCTGATTGTTACTGTCAAGAAGAAGGATGGGCGTCTTTGTATGTGTGTGGACTACTGCCCACTTAACAGTAAGACTAAGAAGGATGCCTTCCCTTTACCTAGGATTGAGGAGAGCCTTTATGCACTCTCCGGGGCCTGCTGATTTTCAACTTTAGAACAGCGGGTATAATCAGATTCCAGTGTTGGAACAGGACCGGCCTAAAACTGCCTTTTGTACTCCATTTGGGTTATTTGAGTTTAACCGGATGCCCTTTGGGTTGTGTAATGCCCCAAGTACCTTCCAACGACTGATGCAGAGGATGTTTGGGGATCAGCAGTGTCAGTCCTTGCTGCTCTATCTTGACGATATTATTGTGTTTTCCTCCTCGGTCTCTCAACACCTACAACGACTGGATGTGGTTCTTAGTCGACTTCAGCAGGAGGGCCTAAAGGCGAAACTGGACATGTGTGTTTACTTTCAGCGAGAGGTCCACTACTTGGGGCATGTGATCTCTAGTGAGGGTATTTCCACTGATCCCACTAAGATTGAGGCATCTTGGCCGATGCAGATTTTGGGCGCCCTTTTATTTTGGAAATTGATGCTAGCCACCAGGGCCTGGGGGCTTTTTTGTCCCAGGAACAAGGGGGAAGCGTTAGGCCTGTCGCATACGCTTGTAGGGGTCTTCGGCCCACTGAACGCAATATGGACAACTATAGTTCCATGAATTTGGAACTTCTTGCGCTCAAGTGGGCTATGACTGAAAAATTTTGAGATTATCTGTTGGGTCATAAATGTGTGGTCTTTACAGATAATAATCCATTACGTTATCTCCATTCAGCTAAATTGGGGGCCACTGAATATCGGTGGGCCGCCCAGCTTGCGGCATTCGACTTTGAGATAAAGTATCGATCTGGTCGCAGTAATAAAAATGCAGATGGACTTTCCCGGCAATATACACCTGGGATTGTTTTGGCAGTATGTGCTGTTCCAGGCACTGTGGTTCCCGTTTCCCTTCAGCAGGCGTCCGTTTCAAATCCAGGGGTACCCGTGGTTAACTCAGTGGTTGCCACACCATTCTCTTCCTGATATTCGTGTCTTGCAGGAGATTGATCCTATTTTGAATGAGGTCTTTCGTCCTGATGGGGGTGAAGAAGGTTGTCAGCTTATTTTGCTAGGAGCACTTAAGGAGGAAGTGCTGACACAGCTTCATCAGAGACATGGCCATCAGGGTATTGCGCGGACCATGGAATTGGTTCGGCGCCGTTGTTATTGGCCTGGGATGTTCTCTGATATGAAACGGTGGTGCCAAGAGTGTGAGCAGTGTCAGGTTGCAAAGGACTTGGCGCCTGGGTCGCACAGTTTTATGGGTCATCTGTTGGCATCTAGGCCAAATGAGATTGTAGCCATAGATTTTACCTTGCTGGCGCCATGTCATAATGGGATGGAGAACGTTCTGGTCACGACCGTTGTGTTTAGCAAATACATGGTGGCCGGTCCTACTTGTGATCAGCGGGCTTCTACTGTAGCCCAGGTTCTTTTGACTGAATGGTTTTATAAATTTGGGGTTCCAACTCGTATTCATTCAGAGCAAGGTAGGGGTTTTGAGAGTTCTTTAATATCTCAACTCCGTTGTTTGTATGGGATAGAAAAGTCTCATACTACCCCTTATCATCCTGCTGGCAATGAACAGTGTGAGCATTTTAATTGAACTCTGCACAATCTTTTGCGGACCTTGCCAATGTCGCAGAAATTTAATTTGGCCTCGTGTCTCCCACAAGTGCTTTTCTGCTATAATACCACGCCTCATCAGGGCACTGGTGAATCTCCATTCTTTTTAATGTTTGGTCGGGAGCCTAGGCTACCTATGGATTTTCTCTTGGGTAGGGTGTGGGACCCAGTACCTGGGGAGGTACAGGACTGGATTGCGGAGCACCAGGCCAGGCTTAAGGTAGGTTTTCCGTCACCAGCTCGGGTTCCACCCCTTGTCCAATTGGGTGTGGAGTCTACGCTGTTCTGTTCGCTCAACAGCAGGGCAACATTCTAATATTCACCATCTTCCCTACACTGTCCACCCTGGCGATAGGGGTCCTGGGGAACTTTTGGTGCCAGTTTCTAATGCTCAGTTGGCCATTTTTAGGCTATGGTGTTAGTTTGGGGCCCGTTTCTTGGAGGGTCCATCGCCGGGGCAGCGATGCAAATATGGGGGGTAGAATGTGACAGGTAGAAGTGGTGGGTTTTGTTTGTTAGGCGAATTTACCTACCTAATTAGTTTAATCAGGGTTTATTGGTTGGATGGCTTTTAGATTGGGGGGGGGGGGGGCGGAGCCAGGTGATGCCATACTGTATAAGAGTGTGGGAGAATCTGTGCAAGATATACGTTTGCTGACATTACGTGGTATTGAGAAGTTCGGTTTCCACTTTGCCGGGGTGGCTGTGCAGTTGCTTAAGGCAGCACGAGTAAACGCACTGTCCGTCATTAAGTACACTTAGCTCGTGCCAAGTTGGGGGTATATCAGTCACCGGGTGCACCTGTGTTCCGGATTTGGTGCGTATTGAGGTAGGTTGCTTACGGAATTTCGCCAGCCTTGGCTGGGTTGCCATTCTAATTTAATTCTGGTCTCTGGGCGGCTGTTTCTCTCCTAGTGAGCAAGCCTGTGGAGCTTGCAGTGTTCCCTTCCCTCTGCTTTCAGGGCAGTGGTTTCAGCGTGCTGGTGGGTATGTGCGAGCGTATGCTGCCATTTATTGTTTACTCCAGTGTGTAATGCCATTCTCCCATTTGGTATGTTTTGCAGGTATGGTTGCATAGGGCCACGGAGTGACTGTTGCTCCTTTGGTTTCCATCCCACCCCTGCCGATTCTGCTGCTTCGTCTACATTGAAGTTTTATATCTTTTATTTTCTGGCAGGCCTCCGAACGGGTAACTGGGAGGTCCATGACTTGTTATCTCGCCCCTTCGGTCGAATGTCAGCGGTGGGGCCGGTTCTTTTGTCTTTGTTTGTTATTTTATGTTATTGTACAGGAGCAGCAGGAGTGAAGTGGGCGGCAGGCTGAGTCGTAGGAGGTGGAGGATGGTCTTGGCGTTGTACTGGTTTTCCGCGAGAAGTGTGTTCACGAGTGGCGTGTAGTGTTTAGGTGTCCTCCCTCCAGCTTCCACCTTAATAAACTATTGCCTTCTGTGGGGAAATACACCCGTTGGTGTATTGTATTTGCATGCTCTTTCAGATTGCCTTGGTGAAAGGTATGCCATCTGATTGATTGTGCTTGGTCACAATCTGGCGTAGTCGGCCCCATCATCTTTCTTTGTTTTACCTGCATCCGGGGCGTGTAGTACCGCCCTCACACGAAGATCGCTATTCGCATTCTAAATAGCCACACTTCCGCGTATTGAAATTGCATTCACATGGTAATCTAATGAACAACGCAGTGGTGAAACGCAATCCAGATAAATCTCCATCAGCGCCATAAAGGGGGGAGCTTGTGGCCAGGTGTGAATGGCTCATGCATACACATAACAGCTCCAAAATATTCTATGGAAGGAGACCAGAAATAGTGACATGAGTTAGGTTTTTCTTATTTATTTATCCAACTGAATGTTGCAACTACACTGTCATGCTTGACTCGGGGAAGCATGAGCGAAGAGCCGGGGATCGGGGAAAGCAGGGTTTATTTACAGGGTAATTAAGCAGACACGGAGCGAACGAGGACGCAACAATACAATGACCGGACTGGGGAAACGAACGTAACGCGGACTTAAAT
>JAODKC010000137.1:2598442-2611997 GCA_026777985.1 Mormyrops attenuatus
AAAGTTCCACTGTAGCTAAAGGGTCTAATTTGGTATCTGAATCACACACCTGTGGTGAATAAAACAGAAGGTTTTAGTTAACAACATGGTTAGTGATAATTAGCAATTGTACTAGAGTATTAATATAGCAGCTATTTAGATTAATCTAAAATAGGCTGTGATTGAGTGATTAACACTCCTCTGTAATTATCAAGTTCGTGTATAGGAAGAATTAAGGCAAAGTGTAATGTGTGTTCAGACATTTCAGTTAAACACTGATGAGGCCCACATTTTCATAATATAATACTTTTATCTCTTTTAATGTCATAAATTTTAGGGAGTGAGGGTTCTCAAAAATACCAATACTATCACATTGGCTTTGATGTAATGATCACTTGAAGTGGAATGTTGTGAAATGAATCAGAAATGTTAACTTTTATTTAGGCTGAAATTCAACCCCCCCACTTACCTGAACGTAATCTACTGATGTCCCCAATGCTTTGAAGGCCGTGTACATCACTTCCCTCTTGCCACCCCACTTTTGCATTATGCACACACATCTTTTGCTGTTGATCAAATCTTCCACCACATTTCTCTGAGGATCTTCCCCTCTAATTTCCATGCCAGCATCCCCTGCTGGCAAACTGTTGGTCTGCTTGTTGGGGTCCCATGCGTGATAATTGTTGTCCCAAACATAGCAGGCAGGTTTCTCATCAGCAAACACCTCCCTGAACATCTCCATCATGTAGTGGTCATCTTCTGTGTTGCCATCCACGACCATGATGATCTTCAGGAGCTCAGGTGGATATTTCAGACTACGTATGGAATTAAGACACTCTCTCAGATAGACAGGGTCTTCCTGGTAGGCGGAGATAGTGAGGCCAATTGATTTCCTGTAACTACAGGGTTCATGCCGTGAATTCATACGTCGGTGCTCCACAAAGGCAAAAACACTCTGGATGAAGATATGGAAGGCCAGGAAGAGACCATAGAAGCCAAAGGAGACAATGTTGAACAAAGAACTGGACAGCTTGAAGCCCTTGACATAAGCCCACACCATCACTGCTAGAACCAGCATGGCAAAAAGGTGGGTGATCACAATCCGGATCACAGTACTGGTTTTCTGTAGCACGGGTTTAAGTTGCATCTCCCTGTTAGAGAATTCAGAACAATGTCAGCGTATATGAAGTGTTAAAGGACTTTATATAAGGTTAGATGACCAAACTGTAAAATCCAAAAAATGGCTAGCAGGGTAGAGCAAATGGAACAAAAGGAGGACAATAGGATTTTGCTGAGCTGCTAGGTTGATTCCTTAATGTTTGTCTAAGTGAATGAGTATTAAATTTCTACCAATGAACTAGCAAATCAGTACTTATCAATAAATGTGAATGCAATAATATAGCAATTACTACTATTTAATTTGATGATGATGATTATTATTATTATATACCTTTTCAATCCTGTTTCTGTCAATTTACACATTAAAACAGTAGATGTAAGGGGGCGGTGCCTGTGATCAGAAGATGGCCGGTTAGTGCCTCGGAGGAACAGTCACATGTCCGGGGGCCCTTGAGCAAGGTTCTTAACCCCCAGCTCCAGGGGCGCCGCACTTTAGCTGATGTTGCGCTGTGACACCCAAGCTATAGAGAGCAAGCCACTTATCCATTGGACGTTATTTACTAGAAGTGCAAGGCCTGTCGAATAAAATTAATATTTTGTTTTGAAAGCAGTAATCATTAACTGGTGTGTGTGACGTCAGAGTGCACTCATCAGGTACACAGTATGCTAACAGCCATGGGCGTCGTTAGGTCCGATCACCCGGGGCTACAGCCGCGGGTATTTTACCCACGATGCCCAGCCGCGGGTATTTTACCCAACAGTCAAGTCCCAGGTAAACTTGACACAGCCCTTAATTTTTTTCAATCGTTAGAAACGCCCCTGCTAATGGCATCACTTACATTACATTAAAAATACTTTCATTACATTTTTGGGGGGTTCCGTAAATGAAATAGTTTAGTTAAAAAGAATGCATTTCTGCTACATGCACCAAATGCACTTGAATTAAAATACCATCAAGTTTTCAGTTGCATGTGGCTGAGAAAAGAACTCCAATTATAGTGCAGTTAAAAATAATGATAACTAAACTTCATTTTTATTTATTGTACTCAATTGTTTAAGAACTAATCTAATAGATAAGCAGACACTTACAATACACCATCCTTATAGAACCTGAAAGGATTGTGTGGTCACCCTAGATAAATGTAGTACCGACGTGGTTAAATGGGTGAAATAGGGCTATTTTTCTTACTGTCTTATTGTTGTGTGTTTACCTGCCATTGAGAAATATTGTGAATTTTTACTGAAAGTTAGATTCTGATTTACATTTACTTCATTCCTGATGATTTGAAAAGTCCGAACATGAATCCAAAAGAGAAACATGAACAATAAGTTATTTGTGATGTACCGCTGGCTTGAGCAATTTCATTGATTATTGTGGTTCCTTGCCTGCTTATCGATTTCTGCCGGCCTACACATTGGCTAGGTCTTACCTATAGCCTAATCACCTTGTGTCGTTGAACATTCATGGTGAAATAAACGCACGAAAAAAAAAAAAACTGCCGGCAACACACAGACATTGAATAGATGTCATTGCAGTTATAATAAAATAAGCTTTCCAATTTAACTAATTTTTCATCATTATTTTGCTTACATAAATGAGCATACCGATTATATTTATGAAATTGTGAAGCAGAATTAATTAGTTTATATTTTTACGATCTTCGGCGATAATGGAGCATCAAACCCAGTCCACCTGACATCCTGACTCCCCTTATTTCCATTGTCGTCGTTACATAAATATATGAAATGATCATGTGTTAGTACTTCGATATACAACAGGCTAATTAGTTAGAGACAGTTTCTATAATAATGCAAAATGATATTAAGAGATATTTAAAACACATATTTAAACTAAGCCATTAGACTGTAACTATATCAACAAGCCACCAATACTATACCAGAAGAAAAATGCGTCTTTTTTACCTTGTGTTTGTAAGATCAGATCCTAAATCTCCGTTCACCCTGTCTTCTTTTTATTTTATTAGTACTGACACCCCCCGCATTCTTGGTCGGTTTACTTATTGATACGCCTACCTCGTAAAGATGATGTGGACAGTTCCACAAACTTTCACGCACATGCTCCTAGAAAAAAATTCAAGTTCTTATACGTGGTCTTCATTCCTTTCATATTTTATTAAATCTTCATTGTATTTGTTGTACCTGTAGTTGTTGTTTCCCTTTGATTTTTAATTTAGTTATACCGTAATAGTGCTCTCTGTTTTGGCATCATTTATGTATGGTTCTGGATTAAGCTCATCAGTAGCCCAAATGATATTTAATTTGAATTGGTTTTAATTTCTCGTCAGAGGCTTCATTCAAAAACCATTCAGACTATTGATTTGTATCGTTGGATCTCGGTTAAATAATTTTACGCTAAATGACATCATGAAGTATGGATTTATTGTATATGTACAAACCCATGCACTTCCTGCTGTTATTCTTAATTCAGACTAATTTCATTTAGTTTGGTTCCGTTTAATACTACATGAAAATGTTGTAAACTGATGTTTTTCTTTATTGCATTCTTTATTACTGCCATGTAATGATAAACTATTCCTCTTGTGATATTAAATATACGCTGCATTAAATGACCACACAACGATCATACATGCACTGCACTGGATACGGGCTTAACGAAGATAAACATGGATAAACAGTATTATATTAATTAAACAGAATGAACTACAGGAGTACTAAATAGTGCGCATTTTTCCGTTTCGCCACCAACAAAACACATTTTCCCTGTATTTTTGCATTTCTGATATCGCACCCCCAAATCCTAACCAGGACAAACGGTTTTAAGGTGGATGGATGGATGGATGGATCTCTTTGCCCCCCTGGCGGTACAACAGTGTTCCTAATATACATTTTAATAGAAAAGAGGCACAGAAACACAAAATACTTCTGACAGCAGCAATGTCATTTCGGCAGCAAAGACCATAAGATATAGTAAACACGCTGAGAGTGTTTCACACATTCCGTCAGTTTACCTCAGTTTCTTCCATTGCATAGTGTCCTGTGAGAAACTGGTGTCACATCCAGGGTGTAACCTGTCTTTGTATCCCAGGATAACCTTACCAGTGTAACCCTTTTTAGGTAAGCGGATACTGAGGATAGATGGAGTTCCATTTGCTTGTGGTGCCAAGGATACATAATGTTTAGATATTATTACACATTCTACTAGTAGTCATAACTGCTTCAATACAACAGATCAATGTTGCAGGGCAGTGGATCAATACATGGCTAAAGGTTTCACATGGGGTGGGGGTTGTGAAAATGGGAGTGGTTCCTGGGGCACCTAGATATCAATTTCTCTGCCCAGGAGAGGCTGGTACACCTGACCCTCCTTTGTGAGGTGAACAAACTGCCCCCTCTCTTTTCTCAACAGAGAATATGTGCCAAATTTTGAATTTATGGAGCAGCCAGTGGTCACTTGGTAGAGTCTGCCAGTGACTGATAGCGTACAATTACTTCACCACCTAACAGTCATTTCTGTCATTGAATCAAGGTCAGCAGATGGTTGGTAATCGAAAGGACCTTTTTATTATTATTACTATTTATTATCAGGACACAATATACTTCAGTTGTTTTCTGCACACACTGTCCTATATCACAGTACAAAGTCATACTCGAACGCCTCCTTGGCACATATTTTCTAGTAATCTTTTAAATTCATATGTGCACGATATCATTTGATTAAGTGGAAAAGGCATTATAAGATGTAGGAGACGTTTTTACTGTTTTATCAGTAACTGTCATAAAATTGTGTCATTGTTTTGTAGAGGAAACGTCCTTTCCCATAAATATGCCTTGCTGTGAAGAAATGTTATGTTACTGTTAACGGTAAAGTGTGAACGTTCACAAATAAATCTTCTTCACTTTTCGTTATCTTTGCGGAAGAATCATATGTTTTGTGTGTGTGTGTGTGTGTGTTTGTTGTGTGTGTGTGTGCGTGTGTGTGTGTAGCCTATATATATATAGTATATATGTAAACGACATAAGTACGTGCAGTAAAATATGTGTGAATGGCGACCTCTAGTGTAGTTGTTTTGTTTCCTTGATCTCAGCATGGTATAATTCTCTGCACATATCGGGTCCAAAGCGGAATGTTCCATTACCTATTTTAAGGAACACTTTTTCACTCCACGTGTGAGTTGTCTTAGACTAATCCAGGAATAATGAATGAAATCTATGGCATTGGACCATATTTCTTGAGACAAATGTGACACCAAGATGTAGTACCTTAAAATTGGGTGTCTCCTACCATAGAGCCACCGCAGTTACCATTGTGTAATACAAAGGGGAAACTACCAGCGCATGATGTGGTAGATGTGAATTGGAAAAGACAGCATGTTCTGACAGTAGAGACACTAGGGTATTTTTAAAACACGAATGTGAAAGAGAAACAGTACAAACCTGGTGCAAAGATGTGGGGTTTATGGGCTATGGGGAACCAACAATAGCAGATACTAATTATTACATCAAAATTGCATTCAAGCGTTTGATAGAGAGATTAATCCAATATTAAATTGCAAGAATTAACACCGAAAAGCAGGCAACTCTTTCTGAGTGCAGAGGAAGGGTTACACAAATGCACTGCTGCAGGAACAGCTACCGTGCTGAGTACCGCCGTTTCCTTGGAACATTAATAACAAGGCATTTAAATTGCCAAAACACTTCTTAAATAATACGCTTACCGGGGCTTTTTGCTGAAAGACGCCCCAGGAGAAAGATTTTTTTTTATACTATTCATTATTACTTTTCGGACAAAGTAATCTAAGATAGCTTATCTAGAGCTATTAGTTTTCTTTAAACTGCTATGCTTACATAAATTCTTTTGAGCAAATGCATGTTATCATTTGCATATCTTTCTAACGTATGTCAAAACATATATTTTTAATAGAGCACACATGAATCCATCCATTATACCTTCAATAACCACTTTTAATAGAACAGGGTCATGCAGAGAAGCAAAAATATAATTTACCTTTGGTCTGGCATTTACTTCTAATATTCATTAAAGGTCTACACTAACGCCATCATGGGGGATTTCATGCATATTTACTTATTCAGAGTTTTCAAAGAAATTCCAAACACAAGAAAGAAATGAAACATCGCAGGTCCGCTATGCCCTGTTTTGCCTTATTCAGTAATTAAATTGTAATATAGACTGATTTGCAAAAGTGTCCAGTATTCAAATGTTGCTGCTTTACAAATGATAATCTCACCGTTGTCTTAATTTTTTATGTTGTTAAATAGAAAATATTTAAAGCCATATATGTGAATACATGAAAAGCAAAGTGTCATACCTCGGACAAGCAGCAGGGAGCGCAAGTGAGTTATATGTCTTGGGGAGTCCCCTCCGAATCCCTCGGAAGTGATGTCATTGCCTTCCAAGCAAGGATTAATGAATTTAGGAAATCACCTGTAACTCTTGGAGGTACCTACTTAAGCCCAACTGTAATATTCTACATATATTGGTATTTAGACCATGTGCTCTGTAGTACAGAAGGGCAATAAATTGCCCTGAAAATTATGCTTATTTTGCTTCTCCTTTGCATGTGCGCAGATGAGGTAACTCCCCCATTTACTGGAGAAAGACATAGCATAGACCCGGCATAGACCAGCTGACCTTGGACCACCTGAGGTTTTTCAATTCAGTTCAATTCAGTTTTATTTGTATGGCACGTTTTCACAACATCACATTGTCTCAAAGAGCTTTACGTTATCCCTGCCCAAAAGCCCCCAGTCAGCAAGCCAGAGGTGATAGTAGCAGGAAAAACTCTCTAGGAGGAAGAAACCTTGGGAGAAACCAGACTCAAAGGGGGAGCCCATCCTCCCTGGGTCGCAGAGGAAGTCAAATTAACAAGACGGCAAAATCCTTATTTACACTCTCCAAATATTAACATACACATGTTCACCTGTTGCAGATGAGGCCTGTCATGTGCTTTATGTCTGCAACTGTAGTTCTGTTGTTTTTCCGACTGTATGTCTCTTCCGTCTTTTTCATCTTCTTCAGATCTGCACGTCGAAGGTCGAGCTGAGATGGAGTGATGGGAACAAGCGTTCTTATTTTTCTCCCCATGAGGAGCTCAGTGGGGCTGTGTCCATTTACCAATGGGGCAGCACTGTATGCCAAAAGGCCTACAGAACGCACCACGTCCAGTATCTCATGGCATGCAAAGATGCACTTGAAGTGCCCAATTACAGCTTCTGCCATGATTGATATCAGTTTGTCAACTTCAAAGTATCTCTAAAAATCATCGACCATGACCAGGTTCTGACACAGATCTGCTCCTACCGCCAACCATGGTCATGTTGGAAACTCAGTCAGCAGCAGTGACTCTCTACAGTTTGTTCTTCCGCAGGCACATGTGTCACAGTTTCCTATCATGTTCTGTGGGCTGGTCACCACACCGATTGTCTAGCCCTCTCGCTGCATATTGTTATTCCCAGGTGTCCCTTGCACAGCTTGCTCAGCACGTCTTCTTGAAGCGATGCTAGGATAACTAGTCTGTCTTTTCATGATTGTCATTGTTGACACACCACAGCAAAATGTGTTCTCCGCATTTAACCCGTATGTGACATAGCAGGGGAAAGCTAATTCAGCACCTGGGGAGCAGTGCTTGGGGGCGGTACCTCGCCCAGGCTACCTCAGTAGTACCTTGCTGGTCGGGGATTCGAACCTGCAACCTTTCAATTACAAGTGCACGTACCTAACCATTAAGCCACCACTGCCCACTAAAACAGGAGGTGGGATTCGAACACACAGCAGAGGGGTTCACAGATAGCCGCACACTCAGCTCCGTGAGCCAACGACTGTTTCCAATCAGTTACAGACCATCTTACACTGGGAACTCACCCAAAAATGATTGGGTTAAAACGCTTCTTCAATGGAGAATTTATCTGGCCAGCCTTCCATGCAGTACTGCTTCAGGTGTCTGAGCAGGTGACTATGGTCTTGGTGTGGTGGTGGATTTTTCTGAGCCTCTTATCTGTGGCTGGCAGGTTTGCCATAACATAGTCAACGCACAGGTCTACTTACTCCTCCTAGATCGCATCTGCTGTGCTGTGTAGTGGTGCTCTGCACAGCACGCCCGTAGTCACAACATTTTTGACAGCCAAATGCGATATGGAGTGGGAGAATCTCATCAGGCACATCCTAAGAGCCTGAATGCCTAGTCCATATGATGAGGTGTCCACTGAAACTACAGTGTCTGTGTTTGGATCAATCAGTGCTAGGCCAGGGAGTGTTGTCAGTTCCTTTTTAATGGTATTAAAAGCCTCCTGCTGCTAAGTTCCCATACCCACATGTAAGACTTCTTTAGCAAGTCTGTAAGTGGACAGGGTTTCTCAGCTGGCCCTCCTGTTCTTTTCACTGTGTTTAGCACTTTTCATTATCCTTAAGGTTTTCCCCTGTTCCCCAGGCCAGAACATGGCTGAATGGACTGAACATGTGGCTAGATATCCATGCTTCCCTCCCGTTGTTAGTCCCAGGCTATCCAGTAGCCAGCCTCAGCTGCATCAGACATCTTAGTTAGTAATTAACTTAGTATGTTCATGTGTTTCTGTATTATTTCTGGTTTTGTCTCTTTGTCCTATAATCCCTGCTTCTCCTGAGTCCTTTAGTGCTTACTTATTGTGACCCTCACTTGTTCCTTGTACTCGTAGACTTTAGTGTTTTGTTAATTGATAATGGTATACACCTGTCTCTTGTTTAGTCCTCATCGTCAGTGTATACGTGTGCATGGCCTTGGCCTGTTCCTCTGTTTGTCCTCATTGTTTGTGCTGCAGGTGTCGCATGTGTTAAGTGGCCCTTGCTAGTGGTCCCTCTGTCTTTTCCTCTGTGTGAGTTCTAGCTGCCTGCCTTTGTCTCAACCTACCTGCCTTTGTTTTGACCCCTCATGGTCCCTTTTTGGTTCTGGTCTGTTCTTTTATTATAAAATCCCCCTTATTGTTTGAAAGCCATCAAAGTATCATCATTTCCTCATGGCTCATTATGACAGCTAAGTTCTCTTCATGACAAGTGTTAAAAAGGTAAATATTTATCCCCTGCATAACAATTGCAGCTGTGTAGAATTCTGGCTTCTCTGTGCAACGGGAGAGCAGTCTTCAATTTCCATTACAAGGTGACACAATAGTTTCTCTGTTGACATGCTTGGGTTATTTCTGATACTCCAACACAAAGCCAGTCATAATTGCAGCTTTGCATAAAACTCTAGAATGCCTCCACCCTCTTCATTTTCCATTTCTCATTACAGCAATAAGTAATAACACTGCTGTGTCGACGGGAACAGCTTAAATTTTTAAGCAATGTGATTTTTACTAATCAATGGTAACATCCCAAGTCATTGCTGGATGGATGAAATGGAAAGTGGGGCAGCTACAATAGTTGGTTACACATCTCCATGGCAAGTTTGCAGCCAGGACTTGGAGCTACAGCCTGAGGAGTACTGTATGAGATCAGCTAACATCTACTGTGGTCTGTCACCAACGAAGTGATAAAATTAGCCTAGCACTTTGCAGTGGCTTTGCAGCTGCAGTGTCCACCAACATGGCTTAAAAATGGAATGGCCAGAATTAAGTGACTAGTTCACAGGTTTCTTACAACAGCACCCCACACTCTCTCTCAAAAAGCCAGAAGTAACCAGCTTTGCCAGAGCAAATGGCTTAAACATCATTGCTTTCTTGGGCCCCTGTTAAAGTAAAAAATATCTAACTCGAATTGGTTATATTTTCATTTCTTGCAAAATACAATGTGATAACCCACTAATGGGGCAAACTGACACAAGTACATACTAGCTATTTAACTGCTTATGACTCTGTTATGAATTAAGACATGAAAATGTAATGAATACGAAATATATACCTTAGACTTTCTTCTTTCATTAGATATGTCATTTACAACAATATGATGTATCGATTCCAGGATGTATTAAAAAAAAAGTGCAGTGTAACGCATCTCCCCCTTAATGACATCTTGTTGTTACTACTGCTCTGCTCATGATGCCAGCTGACATGTAGGGCAAGAACAAAGGGGTACCACTTCTCACTCTTAGGTGAGTTTCTGCATCGTGCTGCAGCTATGGTTCAGGGTTCAGGTCTGCTTCCGGTTGTCCTTTGGTCTGCCTCCCTTCTAGCAAGGCACTATAGGTGCTGAATGTTATTATAGCCTGTTGTCTGAAACTGATTGGTGCACAACATTGAGATTTAAGGACAGCGATAAATTGCACTTGAATAAACACAACATAACGGACCTGAACGTTTGAACAAGCAAGCAAGCAAGAACAAGCAGGCATGTTATTGTTTGCAGTACAAGTTCTGTGTAGGTATCAGACTATCTGCAATGTAATTTATCTGTCGCTGCTTTCGTCCAGTTCTCGTTGTAAAATGGACAGGCCGTATTGTCCATCTTCGTATCCATACACGCCGGCGCCTCTTCGTTTTGGATTTTTCTGCGCACAAAACTGCACAAATGGCTAAAGCAGCGCGTTTCGCTTTGGTGAGCATCGTCACTGATGCGGGTTCTTCTTGTTCTGCTTCTTTTTCGACGTTTACTGGTTCGGGTACGGGAGTGAAGTGTTCATATTGTTCGTGTAGTGTGACTACTCGAGTAGTCAGGTCGCATCCGAGTATCGGACCGTACAGTGTGCGGACATAAATCGTGAGCCTGTTCATCGCATGCGATTTAGTCGTACAATTTGAGCTGGGCATTTGCAAAACGACTGGACAAATCGCACAGTGTATTCCAGTGTATTTAGATATACAGGTTCTTTGAAATGCATTTTACAAAAAAGAGAACAAGATCTTTATGTTTCTAAAGAAAGAAGGATATGCGTCATCAAAATGATAATATGCTGATTAATTGAGTGAGAAGTCCCCACAATATATATAATAACCTGTAGAGTATGTGTATGCCTGTTTAAATGCCTATGTAAATGTTATGCCTTGAAATCCATCACACTATATCAGTCTTGAGAAAAAAAGAAGATGAAAATGGGAAGTATTTTACAAGGGGAAGTGTATGGTACAGGGTGGCATGGTGGTGCAGTGGTTAGCGCTGTTGCCTCACAGTAAAGCGGTCCTGAGTTCAGTCCCTCAGTCTGGTGTAGGACCTTTCTGTGTGGAGTTTGCATGTTCGCATGGGTTTCTGCCAGGGGCTCTGGTTTCCTCCCACAGTCCAAAAGTGTGCACGATTAATAATGGTATTAAAAGCGTCCTGCTGCTAAGTTCCCATACCCACATGTTAGACTTCTTTAGCAAGTCTGTAAGTGGACAGGGTTTCTCAGCTGGCCCTCCTGTTCTTTTCGCTGTGTTTAGCACTTTTCATTATCCTTAAGGTTTTCCCTTGTTCCCCAGGCCACAACATGGCTGAATGGACTGAACATGTGGCTAGATATCCATGCTTCCCTCCCGTTGTTAGTCCCAAGCTATCCAGTAGCCTGTATCGGTGGCAAATCTAAGTTGGCCCTGTAATGGAGTGAGTGTGATTGTGTGTGTTGGTTCCTGCCTGTGCCCCTTCTTCCCGCAATGGTTAGGCTCCCATGACCCTAGTTGGGATTACAGTAAGCGGTTATGATGATGGATGGATGGAAGTTGGGGTGAGTCTGGAGCCTATCCCATAAAGCATAGGACAGGGGACACCCTGGGCCAGTCCCTCACAGGGCAGGGAACACCATGGACTGGATGCCTGTCCATCACAGAGCACAAGGCAGGGGGCAACCTGAACAGACTTCCAGTCCATTGCAGGGGACACCCTGGACCCTACAGACAATTAAAATGACAGATGTTTTTGGATGTCTGTGAGGCTACAATAAGTCTACATTGTTGGCTTTCATGCAACAGACATGCAATTTCTAGAGAAGAGTGAATTCTCACACGAAGCAGGTTAAGTAATGTGTTTCCTGTCTTGTGAAATGAACATCCAAAACCATAACATCAACTAAAGGACAGACATTTCACAACATTATTCACCTGAATTCAAACATGATTCAAATTTGGTGAAATTTTTGAGAAAAACTCCTGGGGTCACCGTCCAGGATAACTTGTGATGGGATGGTCAGGTGGACCACATGATGACCTCAGCCAATAGAAAGCTTGAGTATGCACTTTCTGTCTGGCACAGTGTCCCTACTATAGATCAGGCACAAAGGCTGGGAAGCGTGTAGAAACAGGCTTGTAAAATCATTCTTGGTCATAGGAATTCAAGATATCCAGCGGCCCTATACACTCAAATTGATGCATCTTTCTGTGAGATTGTATAAACTCATCTTGGCTTTGCCAGAAAGCTGCTGAGATCCAAATTCAGGGATTGGTACCTCCCCTTTGTTACAGTTCAACATGGCAAAGGAGGGACAATCCACATAGTGGCTCTCAACTAACAAGGTTTTATTAACAATGTTTATTAACAAAAAGAGAGGACCAGAAAACAAGGGTACCACAAGGGGTCAAAATAGAACAGGTAAACCAAAACTAAGGCAGGGAGCAACACAGAAAATTACCAAAAGCAGGAAGAAACACAGGAAGGTACAATAACTAACATGGGATAACGATACTGACTACGCCTAACAATGATACAACTAAACAGCCACAATGACACACTGAGAAACAGAACAAAAACAGGCACTTAAATACACTACTAACAAAACAAGTTGAAGGACAAGTCAGAACCATAACCAATCAACCAATCACTAAGGACTCAGGACAACAAGGAACAGGTGGGGTATATTCCAATTAACTAGCTCTAAAGACTAGGAGATCTTAAACACTGTGGACTATCTACACTAGGAGAGACAAGGAACACAAGTAATACAGAATATAACTAAACAAGGAGGTAGGATAACAATTAACAAGGACACAAAAGCAACAATACCAGACACCAGGGGATAAAATAAAACCAATAAAAAAAAAAGGTGAGGCCAGCTTCAGGCCAGCCTTAAACTCATGATGGAAAGGATGTCTGCCTCAAAGGCCACATACTCAGCCCATTGAGCCACACAGTGGCCCAAGGAACAGGGAAAAACACTGGGGCAACAGCAATCAGGATGGCCAGTGGGAAAAGGCACATGGCTAGATGGGCACCGACCCTGACACCCTTACTGATGAGCTCACAGGTCATCAAGGAACTCAAACAAACTGGCCAGCCCAAGATGTCAGATTGAGAGATATTGGCGATCACCAATGGCCTATATGTTTAGACTCCTAAATGACAGCGAATTTTAGTATGTAGATCTGAGATACCAGAATTTTAACTTAATATCAGTAATGATGTTTTATTGTAACTGCAAAATAATTCAGCATTTTTAATGGCATTAATCTTTGTGAACCTGTAATAATACTGAAAGGTCAATAAACTTAAAAACCAAAATACACATAATCCCTCCATATCCTCCTGAGACCCAAGGAAAATTTCAGGTTATTTGTGATTTTCTATGTCTTTGGAGGAAATAAAACATCT
>JAODKC010000137.1:2612097-2624937 GCA_026777985.1 Mormyrops attenuatus
GTGAAAAGATAGATGCAAAAACAAAATGTCCACTACAGAGGACACAAATGAATGGCCCAGGTCTCAGGAGGATATATCACTGGCTGTATCATGTGCTCATTCACGAAGCACTGGCATTCAATAGCATTAACTCAAGCCAGCACAACTCAAACACAAGTAGCACACAAAAACTAAGAGGCAAAACTATTCAATTAATCAGATGGATATAAACACTTATTTTGGGACTATGGATCAACAAAGACCTGAAGGTAGAGGAACAGGATATAGAAGAGTAAGAGCAAGGAGACAAATAGTTTCTAATGAGATTTGTGCAACTGTAGTTGACCTTATCCTTGTGCCTGGGACCTCAATGAGGAAAGCTGGGCAAAGAGTGCAGTCGAATCCAAGCTGCTTCACAGTGGCCTCTATGATCCGGACCTTCAGAGAGGAAAATAGGTAGGTAATGTACATACTGCTCTCTACTGTAACTGTGGAGTGATGTACACTATGCAGTTACAGCATAGATGCGTACTGTATCTGCTTGCACTATTGCACTGCATGCTGTCAGAAATGCATTGTATTACTGTACCATCTCACTTACAGTAATTGGGACTTACTGCATGCTCCTATTTTGTAAAAAGCCAGGTTTACAGTAATCCCGTGGGATTCTTTAGATATCACAGTCAAGGCTTGCCAGGGTTGGATAAGGCATGCGAGGGGGTTTTCCCCTGCTGCCTGGCCAGGGCTTATATTGCCTGTGATATTGATGAGAATCTCTGGCCTGAACCAGAACAAAAATGCAATGCTGAGGCAGAATACATCTGTTTTCTTTTGTCATGTATAAGCCTTGCTTTCCTCATCAGTTCACATTAGTAAACACATGGAAATTGTTTCACAATGTTCTACGTTCTTTATCAGTTGCATATTTTTACAGTACATTTACATTTATACTCAGTTTAAAAGAATTTTAGCATTTCATAATGTAAAGAAGTTGTCCCAGGGGAAGCTATAAGCTCCATTGCTCATTGCAGTAACCAGTTTTTATGGTAGTGTTTTGAATTGATCTCAACAGTGTGTAATGGCTATTTTGTAGTGTCTGTGTATTTCATGGCTTTTTTGTGATGTCTGAAGAAAATGTTTGGTTTAGATGTAAAATTACATGGTTTTGAGTGGATAGTTTTTTTTTGACATGGAAGTTTGTGAAGATGAGTGTGCATGTACTTGTGTTTAGAGTTTTGGGAAATGGAGCATAATTTCAAGAAATATGTTTTAGTGGTGAGGTAGCATGGTGATGCAGTTGTCACCTCACACCTCTATGAGCTGGGTTCAAGTCTCTGCCGGGATTCCACATGTGTGGAGTTTGCATGTTCTCCCCATGTCGCTGTGGGGTTTCCTCCAGGTATTCTGCCCACAGTCCAAAAACATGCTGAGGCTACCTGGAGCTGCTAAATTGTGTGTGCGATGCAACTGTGATACGCATGTGCACTCTGCGATGGGTTGGTGCCCCATCCTGGGTTATTCCCTGCCTTGCACTCATAGGCTCCAACCCCCCTGCAACCCTGAACAGAATAAGCAGTTTAAAAAAATGGATGGATGTTTTGGTGGTCAGGGAAAACTGCAATAGGTAAAGATATAGTCAGCACCTTTTTAACAGGAGAAACAAAACACCATCTGTCTTTAGCTAGTCCAGTCTTGGTATAAATGATGGTAAATATCCTGGCTGCTGATACACATTTACCTTTCAGTTACAGTTACAACTGGGATCCACTGTCATGGTCCACAGCTGCTAATAAATCTGTGTGGTCACTGATGTTTCTCAGACAGCATCAGGCCCAGAGAAATGAACAGAGGCAATCTCCTCTGCATAAGTTTTGCATGTAGTTTCAAATAACTGCACCTATAAGTTCATACTGAAGAAACACCATCAATTACCCTCCCACATTTCAACCATAGGCAGATATGGTATTGATGTGAAACTAAAAGGAAAACATCAGGTTTGGTCAATGAGGTACTTTGGACATAAAATGAAAATTGACAAGAATCATCAGTTTTTCCATTGTGAAGTGTTAACCTCCGTTGGCAAAGCTGTTTATATTTGCTTCACAACTGTTGTTCATCTCATTGTTCCAAAGTACATTATATGGACAAAAGTACAGGGACTCCTGGCCATTACACCCACAGGAAATTTTATAACATCCCATTCTAAACCTACTGGCATCAATATGTAACTGATCCCCCCTTTGCAGCTAAAACAGCTGCAATTCTTCTGGGAAGGCTTTTGTGTGTCTGTGGGAATTTTTGCCCATTCATCTAGAAGAGTATTTGTGAAGTCAGGCACTGATGTTGGACACGAAGGTTTAGTTCACAATCTCCATTCTAATTCATTCCAAAGGTGTTAGATGGAGTTGAGGTCAGGGCTCTGTGTGGGCCAGTCAAGTTCTTTCACACCAGTCTCACCCAACTATGTCTTTATGGACCTTGCTTTGTGCACTGGGGCACAGTCATGCTATAACAGAATTGGGCCTTTGCCATACTGTTCCCACAAAGTTGGAAGCATAGAATTGTCGAAAATGTCTTGGTATGCTGAAGCATTTAGAGTTTCCTTTATTGGAAATAAGGGATCTGGCCTAACCCCTAAAAAACAACCCCATTCCATTATCCCTCCTCCAACAAACTTTACAGATGAGACAATGCTGTCCAGCAGATAACATTCTCCTGCCATCTGCCAAACTCAGACTCGTCCGATAAGCATGATTAATCACACTTTTTATTTTGACCTATTACTGTACTTTCTGTTAAAAAACCCCATTTGTTTGCCCTGAGTCACGCTCCCACATCCTCAGTTCCGCCCTGTGCCATGACACATACCCTGAAGACTCCATTCCCTGGATCCGCGGACACCTGAAGAAGAGAAGGGAAGCTGCAGTTTCTGGCCCAGTAGTGGGGCCCACGTCTCCAGTTCCCAGCCCAGCAAAGGGGCCTGCTCCGACCAAGTCACCTTTTCTAGGTGTTTGGGTTAGTGACTTGTTCATCCTCCAAGGACATATTGAGAAACCCGGTCAGCCATTGGTCTCCATTTACATGAATCCACCTCAAGGGGGTAGGGAATAAATTGTGCCTGCTTTCCCCCAAGTAAGGAGATGGTTAGAGTATGGACATGCTTCCTGCATCTGCAGGACTTGGCAAGATCGTCAATTTATTCCATACCCAGCCCAGAGGAGGCTGCTACCTCGCCAGACTCATGAGTCCTCCGCCTGGAATGGACTGCTGCCTCGCCAGAGTCCTGAGTGCCTGGCCCAGAATTGGGTGTGTCATCCATTCCAGGCCCTGAGGAGACCAGTGAGCTTCCCTCACTTCCAGTGAGTGCCATACCTGGAAGTTATTCAATGAAGAGTAAGAAGACTAACACCTCACCAGAGCCTCCGGTTCCCACTCCAGAGCCCTGCCCAGAAGCAGCGTCCCAGCCCACTTCCCCAGAGCTCGGCTCAGAGGGGGCTTCCTTGCCCGAGTCCTCAAAGCCTGGCCACAGCCTTTCCTGTCCTCACCAGTTCCCTTCATGCTGCTACTTAGCCCAGTTGATCATCCCTCGATCAAATCCACAGCGGTCCACTCTCCCCGGCCTCCTTCATCTCATCCCCAGTTTGTCAAACCCTCAATGTCATGCCCTTTGCCCCTGGTTATGTCCCCTTTGTTTGCCTGCGTCAGTCATGTTCCTCATTTCAGCCTCCTAGTGTTCTTGTTGGGTGTCCTCCGGTGCACTCTGTCATTGCTCCATGTTTCCCAAGTTGCCAAGTGCAGTTCCCCATGGTGTTCCCCATTCTGTTTGTCCTGTACCAGCTCATGTTTCACCCATCTTTTCTAGTTCCCTTCTGGTTTAATATCCTAATTCAGTCTGTCTTGTCCCTGGGTTTCATTTGTGGTTTCTTTGTCTTGCTCTGTTGTCCATTGTCATTGGTCTTGTCTTCCCTGTCTTTGTGGTCCTGGAAGTACCTTGCATGACCAGAGTTCACGCACAACCAGGGGATTACTATCAGAATTGGTCCCTTTCTTTCTCCATTAAGTCAGTCACCTCCCCATTTGGCCAGTAGGTGTTGCTGGCCATCCCGTGTCCCATTGTTTCCCATGTCTGTTCTGTTCATAGTGCATTCCCCTGCTCCCTGGGCTGCCATGTGGCTGAATGGGCAAAGCAGACTACTCAAAACCAAGCTCCCCTACCACCTTTGTTGGAGATTTTGTATTTTGGTTTTTCCCCTTATTCTCAAATTCATTTTATTTCTGTATTGGTCTTTGATTTTCTATCTTTCTGGCTAAGTGTGTGTGTGTGTGGGTGTGTGTATACCTATTTTTGTAATTATTTCACTATGTTCCTTGTATCTCCTGTGTTGCCCTAGTCCCTACTGTTTGACTGTGATTACCCTCACCTGTTCCTTGTTGCCCCTAATCTCTTGTTTTGTGGTTATTATTATTATAAAAGAAAAACGGGGGCAGCAGCTCAGTGGGCTAAGCCTGTGTGCTAGTAATCATAAGGTTGCCAGTTCAAACCCAGTCTCAGCACATCTCCAAGTCCTTGAGCAAGGCCCTTAACCCCCAGCTCCCTGGGCACTGCTACAGGTGGCAGCCCTTCGCGGACAACTTACTCTGCAAAGAGCAAGTTGAGGGAGGCATAAAGACGATTTCCCTATGAGGATTAATAAAGTATCAATTATTATTATTAGTTATATCCTGCACCTGTCCCTTGTTGGAGTCTTTGTTTCAGACATACAAACGAAGATGATCTTTAAGTCCAAATTGTGTTCATTGGGCTCCCGGCATCCTACAGTAGTTCTTTGTACTTGCATATGCCCGTAAAATGATGGTGAATAACGACTTACGAACATTTCAAGTTGCAAACGGCCGTTTGGAACGTATTTCGTTCGTGAGTAGAGGAGCGTCTGCATTTAAGTGCCTGGCCTTATTCTGTGTTCCCAAGTCCGTCATTGTGAGTGTTCCTGTGTTGCTTCCTGCCTTAGTTCTTGCCTACCTGATTTGTTTTTGACCCCTTGTGGTCCTTTGTTTCTAGTTTCTTGTGGAGTTCAGTTTTTTCTCTCAGTAAAGCCCTTTTGCCTGAGATCCACTTTGTGGACCGTCTTTCTGCAATGTCGTAACAGATGGTTGAAAAGGACTACAATTGGCTAATGTAAGGATGAAGCAATCATTCAGAAGAAAAAAGTACGTTTTCTCAAGGATGGTTTTAAATTTCTGGCCATGACTGTAATGTGTTGTTTGTACAATTTTTAAATCTATAAGCATAGAACTATAAAATTCCTTTCGAAATCAAAAATAGTAACCACTGGTACACCACGACATGTTCTTTGCAGGCATATATGAAGTTGCATTCACCAAATAATACCGTGATGGTGGTCATGAGAAAATACAAGTCATGTTTATTCATATCCATTTTCTTCTTTACTCTGTTTGCCTTCCAAAAGACAACAAACCTTTCATATTACTGTAGACCTGTCATGAAATGCTTTTTTTTCACTTTCTTGACCAGCAAAACTGCTGGGGATCAGGCTTCAGAGCAAATCAGCAAAAAATCATGGTGGTTGTTTACAACAAATTCCCAAAGATCCTGAAGTCTTGAGGCTCAGTGTTTGGCTCAGAGGTCTGTTGCCGCGACTGTGGTTTCGAGTAGGCTGTAAAGGAAGTGGTTTTGCTGGTGGGGGTTCCACTTTTTGAGTGGAATAGGGATGAAAGAAAACTGAAACAGACTTAAAAACAGCATGCTTGACTTCCAATGAAAACAAAATTGTGATTCTAAAAATCCAACTTTGATGCATCATTACAATTCACTGTAAGACATTACCATAATTTAAACTACAATACTCCATTATCCCTAGAAATTATTTTTTTTTGTTTCAGAAAATTCTTTGAAGCCATTACTAAAGATCCAAAGTGAGTTTTATGTTCATGTGAGCTGGGTAAGTAGCCTTTCACTGGCCTTAAATGGAAGACTAACCCTAGAATGTTTATTGGTTTCCTCCTCTCTGGCCACACCCGAGCTGAGGGCACAGAAAATTTCTTCAAATTCATATTCAGTAGCATACATACAACCTGAAGTCTGCTTGTTTTCACACAGAGCTAAACTGGTATTTGTGTTGGATACCTAATGATATGTTTGGTTGGCAAAGCACATAATGTGGCAAAGTTTAGTCTGTGACAGGAATGTCTAAACTACGGGTTTGCAGAACCATTAATTTCTTCTGGAGACTGTTATTGAGAGGATCTTAAAATGATACTTACACAGTTTTACAGTATAACTGCACGACAAATTGTCTGACTGTTTAAGTAATAAAAACAAGGAAGGTGGCAGAAGAAATCATTCGGATTTGTTTCGATTCAAGTCATTTACGCTACAAAGTTGTTAAAGCTAAAACAGATGAAAGAAAATGCATGTCACACTAGAACTGGCGGTCACTGAATCTCTGTGATGAACATATATTAGCCCTAGCGAGTCATGGAAAACACATTACATCTTCTACATTTAACTTTAAGTAATTACATATTTCTCGGAATGTGTGGTCTCTCCCCAAGGCTAAATAATATGTTCCTTAATACACTAGTATGTTCTGCAAAGACTGACAGGAGAGACATGAATTATCCACTATATTCATTTTAGTGTCATTGGTCTTTGTCATGCTGAAGGATATGTGCTCCAGCTCTCCTCCTCTGCTGAGCTTTATTCTGCTCCCTCATGTTCCCTCCAGCCCCCACACATCTGCTCCTTTGGCGCTGCAGTTCCTCAATGATGTGTACACTGGCTCCCATTTGAATATGGGGTGTGTATACAATCCCTGGCCGTGTGAGAGCCCCTTATTGCTTCAAGGTTTCAGACTGCAACGGTGAAAAAGCAAATGGCTGAAGTTGCCTCTGAAAAATGCACAGATTTTTTTTTCTATTGCAAATTTCTCATTATAAATAGTACGTTATTTTTCTCCTAATTCATACTTGAATGGACCATAATTGTCGCTTTGATGATTTCTAGACCTCAAAGGGTAACATTATTTACAGCCTAAAGCTGAGGGTTTGGTTAAATTAACCCTTGACTGACCCATGAATTAGAATGTTTGACTAAAAGTTTATAACTTTTAATACCTATGTCGTTTTCACACCCAACACAACTATTTTAAACAAATATTAAACAGATACTCAAAATTAGTTTCACTGGCCTTGTCTTTGTATGATTATGTGTAATGTCCACATGTCTGTAGGTATTGTTTTACCTTCTAACCAAAACTGAAAAAGTCTCTGAAACATCTGCAACAAATTACAGCAACCCCCACAGTTTCTTTGGGATATGATTGTGTAAAAGATGGGTAGGGTTAGTAGTGGGTGTTTAAAAGAGATCTGGGAGAATTTTCACCAGGGACTATCAATCAGTTAAGGTAGTGGGCTGAATTATGAGAAGAACTGTTTTAAGGGTGGTGGGGAAGGGGGTGTTGAGAAATAAGGACTGGGGAGACTGAGAACAAGGAAGAGCTGCAGGCTTACTACCTTCCCAAGTATAAAGTTATATTCTGACTATTATATGCACAAATCTCTGTCATTTGTAATTGAATGTAATTGTATATTGTTCAAAAAGCATAGCAAAGTGCTAGGGGTTAGGGTCAATGGCTTTGGCTTAAATGTGTGCTGTAACTTCTGATGAATAAACATTTTGTTGCATTTAGTTTCAGGCTGCACATCGCACTATGACTACTCATTGGAAATTTGACCACAAGGTTTCTCCCAATTATTCCACCTAGCATCCTAGCAATTTATATGGGACCAATGCATAAAATATTTTTTGAGCTAACAAAAATCATGTAATTGTTTAATTAATTTAAAACTATTATAAAGATATCATACCCTACCATATTCAGCTAAACCAGTTAAAGTCACTGTATTATTATATACAAGTTTTCACAAACATCTTTAATACATCTCTGTCACTGTGCTCTGTTCCTGCCTGTTTAAAAACCTCTATAATAGTGACGTAACCAAAACAGACCATAATAACAAACCTCAACGACTATAGGCCACTGGCATTAACACCTATTATTATGAAGTGTCTGGAAAGACTGATACTGAAACATATAAAGGTTGCTTTCCCACCAACACTGGACCCCCATCAATATGCATCCAGAACCAATAGATCAACAGACGACACCATCTCCACTGCTCTTCATACCGTTCTGGTCCACCTGGAACAACCAGGGACATATGCAAGGTTGTTATTTGTGGACTATAGCTCCGCATTTAACACTATCCTTCCAAACAGACTGTTTTATAAAATGTCCGACATAGGCATTCACCATAACATCTGCTTTTGGATACAAGATTTTCTGACCAACTGACCACAGTCTGTCAAGGTGGCCCCCCACCACTCCTCCTCCCTGTCTCTCAGTACAGGAGCCCCACAAGGCTGTTTTCTGAGTCCGTTCTTGTACTCCCTGTATACATATGATTGTAATCCAACCCACAATACTAATGTCATCATGAAATTTGCAGATGACACAGCTCTGGTGGGCCTGATCAGCAGTGGAGATGAGACAGCATACAGGGAGGATGTTCATAGATTGACAGACTGGTGAACAGCTAACAACCTGATTTTATATACCAAGAAAACAAAGGATCTCATCATTGATTTTAGGAGGAAAAGGGTGGATCACCAGCCTCAGGTGATAAATGGGGAAGTGGTGGAGAGGGTGTCAACGTTCAAGTTCCAGGGCACATACATATTGGAGGACCTCACGTGGACATACAGTACAAATTGCTTGATCAGGAAGGTGCGGCAAAGACTGTATTTCCTGACAGTTCTCAGGAAAGTCAACCTGTCACAACATCTGCTGGTGTCTTTCTATCACTGCTCCATCGAGAGTGTCCTGACCTATGGTATCTTGGAGTGGTACAGCAGTAGCTCTGCAGCTGACAAAAAGGCCCTGCAGAAGGTAATCAGAACTGCAGAGAAAATAACCAACACACACCTGCCTACCCTGGAAAATATCTTCACCTCCCGTTGACTCTGCAAAACTACAAATATCATAAAGGACTCATCCCACCCTGCTCATAATCTCTTCCAACTTTTGCCTTCAGGCAGACGATACAGGACAATAAAAACACACACCACAAGACTCTTGAACAGTTTTTACACACCATCACCAACCTGAATGATGCTATGAAGACGCTAAAACATTGATTTGGGAATGACACATATCCTGATTTTATGCCAGTTACTACTTTATGTTAACAGTACATGGCTGGTACTTTTTAAATGTGTGTGACTAATTTCTTTACTTACTTAATTTAGGCTTATTTATTACTCTTTAATTTATTCATTTATTTATTTACTTACTTACTTTAAGATAGGAGCCGTATTTTCAGCCATATTGGGTGCAATGCAATTTTGTTGTTCATGTACAATGACAATTAAAGGAATCTATCTATCTATCCATCTATCTATCTATCTATCTATCTATATAAATCCATCCATCACCCATTATCCTGATAACGGTGACAGGGGGCCTGGAGTCTGTCCCTGGTAACACAAGGTAAAACCAAAACAAATCCATGATTAGTGTATGATCATAAATAATATCTGTGCATTAATATAAACTTTTCAAGCCATATTTATAAAACAAACATACCTTTATATTGTTGAATATGTACCTCATTGGCTTCTTGGATATTTTTATGTTCACTCCATTGTTCCGTTCACCCTGTATTATTACTATATTGCCTGCACAGAACCCTGACCTCAACCTGATAGAACAGCTTTGGGATGAATTAGAGCAGAGACTGCGAGCCAGGCCTTCTCGTCCAACATCAATGACTGACGTCACAAATGCTCTCCTGGAAGAATGGTCAAAAATTCCCAGAAACACTCCTAAACCTTGTGGACAGCCGTCACAGAAGAGTTGAAGCTGTTATAGCTGCAAAGGGTGGGCCAACTCCATATTAAAGCCTATGTATTAAGAATGGGATGTCTTTAAAGTTCATATGTATGTAAAGGCAGGTGTCCCAATACTTTTGGCAATATACAGTAGTCTATGTATATCAGAAAAACATTTGTTTTATGATCATTTCTTCTTTTCAATTTACTTCACTTTATGGCTGGATTTTTGGCATTGAGAATGAATGATGAATTGGATAAACAAAGTCTAGTCCATTTCATTTTTATTCAACAAGGGTGCCAATAATTCTGGAGGACAATGTAATGGGACGCCTGAAAATAGGAACAAAGTACTATGAAAAAAACATGGTTGCATTCTAGCACATGACCAGTCCCATTACATTATCAGGTGACTTAGTGTGTGATTTTGCTTTATATGGGATGAAGTGGAGGAGGAGAACTTGTAATATTCCTAATATTATGCTACATACAACTAGCCGTAATGGCACTGTTACGTATCGGGGAGCGCAGACTAGGGAAGCAGAGGCAGGGCTTGAGGTGTCGGGAGATTACGGGGTTTAATCAACGGAGGGACACGATCGGGAGACAACCACATAACGTCAATGACCGGACTGGGGAAACATACTTTAACACGGACTTAAATACACAGGACCAATCAACATGACTGGAAAGAGCTGGTGGCATCGGGATTCCACACAAAGTAGTGAGGGGGGCGTGGCACACAGGAGGTTCGGACGAGCAGGGCATGACAGGCACCATATCCAGTTGCAAAACGCCTACAATTTCAACATGATGTTGATTCCCTTACTAACTTGATCTAATTAGATATACTCAATATTTTTAAAATAATTTAATTACTGGTATGACATTCAATCCAATACAGGCATAAAAGATAAGCCTTTTGTGATTGTTATTTTTAAATTGTGTTGTTCCCCCAAAACATTAGCTTCCTTTTAATGTATATTTGTGGTTATATTGTGTACTAAGATTAAAAGAAAAATCAAATCATATCCTAGCTATTTGGAAGTATGATCAAAACAGCATGGAAAGCATCATGTTGTTCAATCTCAGGAATACATACAGGGCAGGGCGGGCCATCTGGCCTGTGGGTAGGTGGGCCGCCAAAATCCACCCCCCACCCCCCTCTTCTGGCAACATTTGGGGCCATAGGAGATGCCAAAATCCAGGGCTGATTTTAATACCAATTCAGCGATGTTTACAGCAGCCATGTTTTTTATGGGTATGATCAAAAGCTGACAGATGTTACAAGTTGCATGTCTGGATATTTAATATAATCTACATTCTGTCTGCATCTGTCTTCATGTTACTAACTTTAACGATTTTAAGAAATACCCCCACAAAGACATTCTGGGGTAGCTATATCCAGCGTTATAGGAAAATAACTGGCGACAAATGAAACAGAGACACGTGTAATTTAACATCAAGTTTTAAATAAGATTCATGTTTATGCCACTGCATATTTTCAGATGGCTTTATTTCCCACAAGGGAAATTGAGTAAGATTCACTAGCCGCTGGGTCCGACCGCAATGCCTACCACGCCAGTCTCTCCCAATACATGGGGAAATCGGAAATTCCTCGGTTTTGAATAACCGATATTAAAACCGGGGTGCATATGCTCAGCAGGTGGACTTATTTCACCTCACGTACACTTATTAAAATTAGATCAACACAGTCAAACAGGAATAAATATACGTTTAAGACCTTTCATATTGCAAAAACGAAGCGTGCTTGGTACTCCTACTGCATGGTATAAGGTTGCATCTTCTCAAATGTTAGACACTAAATTGCTTAGTTTATGCGCTGCTAGGTTTACTAACTGGATTTACAGGATGAGCGAATTTAAGTTCGATTGATAAACAATTGTTTTTTGTAATGGTCGAAGTTACCCCGTCAGTGATACTTATGCAGTGTTGCAATTTATAACCCGACGACACTTAGAAGAAACCAATGGTAGTTAGCCAATGCATAAAATCCTTAGACAGAAAATGTCGGCGCCTTATTTTAAAATGCCTGCCCATCCTTTATACATTAAGAGTAAAGCTACGTTCGATTTTCAAGTCAAATATTTTGATATGATTGATTACACAGTTTGTTTTGAAGATATAAGAAAAGTATATATTTTTTTTCAATTTATGTTTAAGGTACCGCCTCCAGACTTTGACGTCACAGTGAGAGAAACTACAATTTCAGGACATATTTTGATGACCATCAGTACAGTTTGATGGCTTGACTGGTTAGCATAACTCAGTGTACCGTAATTGAGATATTCGGCACTAACTTCAGAATTAAAGACAGCCCTGGAAATAAGGTAAAGACTTTTAGTCGTGGAGAAATTTGTTAATGATTATTTTAATAATTGTAATAAAAGAAGCTGGCGAAATGTTTTTTGTTTGTTTATTGTGATTTTTTAAATGAATTTGTTCTCTCTAAATGAAAATGTATTGCTAGGGATACGGCAATAGTGATAATCACACCATGGTTATGTTTCTACCTATTGAGAAATGAACTAAATTAGTGTTTTAAAATATAATAATTGAACCGTATACATTCTTCTTTATAGTCTTCTTATGTTAAGAGATTTATGGAAAATGCATAACGTGTTTAAATTAATACGCAAGTCAAATATTTAATGTGAAAGGAATATCGTCCAGCGCATTTTCATTATCATGATAAGATCATATTAAAGTAAAAGAAGTGGTTTCCTGTCATGACTGCAAATATATGTTTAAAAATACCTTGTTTCTTGGTAACAATTGCGAAACAGAATCGGAGAGTCATAAACACATTTTCACACATTGGGGCTCCCTCTAGTGGAAGTAGAGGGAAAAACAGATAGAATAGAATAGAATAGAATAGAATAGAATAGAATAGAATAGAATAAACCTTTATTATCCCACGAATGAGAAAT
>JAODKC010000137.1:2630451-2685224 GCA_026777985.1 Mormyrops attenuatus
GGTTCCTGTGGCCCCTCCAGAGTCCCCCGTGGTTCCTGTGGCCCCTCCAGAGTCCCCCGTGGTTCCTGTGGCCCCTCAGCCTGCCAGGACACCTGCGTTTCCTGCCCATTCCAGGCAGCACAGGGCGTGAAGCTGGGGTACACCCCGGAGCGGATGCCAGTCTGTCACAGGGCACAGGCTGGGGAACACCTTGGATGGGATGCCATTATGTAACAGGGCCCAGGGTACATGCTGGATGGGATGCTAGTCCAATCCAGGGCACAGACACAGTCTTATGCTACAGGTAACCAAGTTTCAATTTTATTTGTCACATCCACAATAATACACTGTACCGCTGTACAGTGAAACGCCATTCCATATGTTTCCTGGATTGTGAATCTGTAATATAAAGAGAAAAGCAAAACAGTTATAATGATAAATAGGAATACTGTTAGGATAAAATAGGAATAAAATAACAATAAATTTAAATAAAATGACTGTAAAAGAGACAAACATAGAGTGTATTAGCATATCAACAACTGAAAAAGATGTTCAATGACACAGTGGGCTGGTAAAAGTGTGCAAAGTAAAGTGACTGGTTAGCATGGAAGCCCTGAGTGTCTCGGTTTTGGCCTCCAGGCTATGATAGCGTAAACCTATTATTAATCTATTATTTAGTTACTATTGCCCATTCCTGTTGGTAAATTTACCTCAAGTCATTGAAATTCAATGGGTGGAGCATGTGAACCGCAGTTTTACAATTGTGCCATTAATTATTAATAGGAGTTAGATCAAGGCTTTGACTGGGCCCCTGAAGAGCATTCAACTTTTTAGTCAAGAGCTGTTCTGGTATCTCCTTAGTTTAGCTTTCATCCAAGCTTGATATTTGTGACAAAGTGCAAAAAGAATTCTAAATCTGGTTACAAGGTAATCTGTTAAAATTCAGAATGTTTCCATATTTATTCCCCTTCTGCTGAATTCTAAAGCTCTGTCTTATGTTTTCATACCTGCTCAGTAATTCATTCAAAATTTCTTCACACTTGCATACCACACGGGATATCCATCATGCGCGTTGGGCATTGGCGAGTTTTAGCTGCCTAACATGCCATCACACTGCCAAATAAAACTTAACTTAACTTGTTAAAACTTGACCATGACATTTTACTGGGGCACTGCAGATGAATATTGAGGCACGTGCCCTAGTAAAAGGGATCTAGCAAGGGATCTGTTGATTTTGATTGTTATTAATGGGAAAAGAACTGATTTCTTTCTAATCTGCAATGTCAAAGAAATGCAGTTTAACACAGATTACAAGGTGAGGTATGTACCTTGCGGTCCAGGTCTGTACACTGCAGTGCACACATTACTGTCCATGCATGGCAGTGTGCATGCCGTAGCCAGTGCACCGTGGCACGGACGCACAATCCGTGGATTGGCACATGAAACAAGAATCAGGATTGAAAAATGATAACACGATGGGACTAAAGTAAGTTTCTAAGTAATCCTGATGACTTAATTTGATTTCGGTTTGACTCCGTTATTATTAACTCTTGTATATTGACAAACATTGTGTGATTTAAATAATGGGGGGTCTGTTCTGGGTATGACGTTAAACTGTATCCAGCCCTGCAAGTGGGCCACCAACTTGCAGGGAAAAATTTTGGGTTTGGTGGCAGGATTGACACTCCAGCCACTGTAAAAAACTTCACGCAAAAAAACTTCTGCTCTCAGCGGGTGTAGTTCTGCAGCAGCCACTCACAGGAATGCTGCACGCATCATGAAGGGGATGGGGAAAAGCCTTCGGGAACCTCATCCCTGGAAGAGTCGAAACAGTCAGAGAGCTAATAGGGTCAGGTCTGTTGGGTATCGGAGCTAGTGTGGTGCTGAGACGTCGCCCGCTGCATGGCAGCACTTGGGTCCCAGTTTGAGGCGGCCCATCCAGGTAGGTGCGTGGTCATCTCTCTGGCAAGATGACCATCTTCCTCTGCTGTCAGGGGAGCTTCCAAAACTCCATTTAATAAATGCATTTCAGTGGTGGCACTCTCTGAGGTATGCAGACAAGAAAGTGACCAGATCTCTGTAAGTGGGTACACCTATTTTCGGTGTCATACTCGGTGAATAGTTGTTGCTGTGGCGTACTGGCTCCTCCCGATGGTGTTTGATGTTACTCGTTTCAACAAGCGTATTATGAGACTCAGGCTCAGGCTAAGGCACTCCTTGGGTGTCTTGTCTGTTGTCTCAGTGTATGGTCTGACCACAGTGAGTGATGTCTTGTTAAGGGAGACATTTTACTTGCAACTTTGCTCAGTGGTTGAAGGGTGCCCAAGAGGTGACACTCCCCTGGTCATGGGTGATTCAATGCAACCACTGGCACTGACAGGGTTGGCTATGAGAATTATGTTGGTCCCCATAGGTTTGGTGTCCAGGGTGAAAGTGGCTCCATTTTCCTTGACTTTGCGAAAAGTTAGGGGCTGCATGTTGCTGGATCCTGGTTCCAATGTCCTGAGCCGCATTGTTGGACTTGGTACTCCAATACTGTTGCTGCAGCGAAGGAGATTGATCTCATCCATGTGGGCAGATGGTGGAGACTCCTGCAGAACTGCAGGGACTGCAAAAGTGCCCAGTTTGTGAATTATGACCATAGACTTGTGCTACTCTGAAGATTCATCTTAGATCCAGTAGGCTATCTACTAGGAGAATGAGACTGGACTTGGCCAGACTCCCAGATCAAGTTGTCTCTAATGAGTTTGCATGCAGTTTGTGTGAGGAACTTGCAAATTTGGGTGCAACTGCTGACTCTAATGTAACAAGACCCTGAGGGCTGTGTTGGTGTTCCAGTGTGCCCAGAAGTAGGTGTTTCACCTCGCAAGGCACCCTGGATATTATCAAGAGGAGTCGCAGCTTGGTACAACTTGGTGGCACTCCAGTCTGTACCAGGAACTGAGGAGGATGGGTGTGAGGGCTCTGAGGCCAGATAAGAAGGTGTTTGTTAGAGGAATCTGTGAGCAGGTGACACACCATCTGTGGTCTAGTGACCCACATTCTGCTTCCAGAGGAATCGAAATATTACGTACATCTGAATCTGTTCCACAGAGACTTGCAGTCAGGGTAGGTTATAGAACTGTCCTTACAGATGACACTGGAGTTGTGACCCGCTGGGCCGGCTACTTTGTTCAGCTGTTTAAAGCTGACCCTCCAGCTAGGATGTTGGAGATCTCTGGGTTCACAGTTCTTGAGGCTGATCCTCCAATCAGCTGCGAACCACCCAGTCTCACTGAGATTGCATGGGTGGTGAATCAGCTGGGGGTAGAAAAGGCCGCAGGGATCTGCGGTATCCGGGGTGAACTTCTCCAGGCTGGTGGTAAGGCTGTCCTCCTGGCATTTGCTGGCAATCCTTGCTTCCATTTAGGAGATCATCCCAACTGACTGAAAAACAGAACTTCTTGTCCCTATCTGGAAAGGGAAGGGTGATCGTCTGGATTGCGGCAATTACAGGGGGATAATACCACTCTCAGTGCAGGGTAAGGCCCTTGCTAGGGGTCATCCTTAACAGGATCCATGATCACTTCCTTGCCTACCAGCGACCGGAGCAGTCTGGGTTTACACCTAAGAAGACTACCATCAACTGCATCCTGGCACTCTGGGTTCACATTGAGTGTAAACGTGAATATCCTTTGTCAATTCTGTCAAACATTTGACTCAGTTGATCGAGCTGCTCTGTGGGGGATCCTGTCTCAGTCTCAGCTGGATGTCAAGTCTAGCCTGTACACTAGTACTGTGAGTGCTGTGCAGGGAATCTCTGTGTTCTTCCCAGCTGATTCTGGGGTTCGCCAGGGGTGTGTTCCTGGTTCTACTTTGTATTGCAAATGTTCTCATCCAGTTGTCTGGCCATAATGATTTGGCCCTTATTAAAGGGGCCAGAGGAGAGGATTGAGAGGCTTCACGCTGTGGAGTGGCCGAGGGCCAAGCAGCTTCACGCTCAACTATCCTCTGCATGTCAGATCCACCTCCTACAGATCTGCATTTGCGGTGAGTTTCACTAGCACCCTCCCTGCCTCCAAGACGAGAGCATCGTCCTCGGGGAACCTCCAGACTGTCGAATTACTACTCCACAACTGATGGCTATCCAGGAGGGAGCAGTCATCTGCTTGAAGGTGGGGTGGTTCCTACAGTGATGGGAACCCCTGCGGTCCTCGGATCCATTGCCTGGTTGTGTCACAAGTAGAGATGTGACTGCGATTTACTGAAATGCAATCCTTTGTATAGGCTGGCGGAAGATCAACGTAAACAGCAGAATTATATCCTCTAAAGCAAAGCCCCAAGACTTTTTCATTCTGAAGAAGAGTCTCCTTTCCAATCATAGTGGTCAGCCTTAGCTTCATGGGATAAGTGTCAGCTTGCAAGATCTTGCTCATTCCCCGTTTGAAAAAGGTGGTGTCACTTTGAGTATCGAGCAGAGCATAAACAAGTTTTCTGTGTATGGATCACTCTTTGTTGACACTCATAGTGGCACAACCATAGAGGTATACGAAGAGTTAGGCTGAGTGATCTAACAGCTGCTGTTTTGTTTGCCTGGCCTTGAGATAAAACTTTGAGAGAAGCAGGATTCTCCTTGTGCACATAGCTGTCATCATGGAGGCACGTGGGGTGCTTACAAGCTACCTCTGCTTCAGTGGGAATGAAGACAGCAAAGTCTTTGAAACTAATCTTGCTTCTCATGAACATTTGGGTAACCTGTCTGTTCCTTTGAGAAGAAATCCAATCAGGAAGTTTTTGAAGAATCTTTTGGTTTTCTTCACAATCATTTAGTATTTCAAGGCCCTTTACATGTGGCATGGCATCTTGGCATGCATTCAGAAAATCTGAAAGCTCTCTGAGTCCTACAGCTTCCTTTGGTTGAATCCTTGGCCACTTTATAAGTTTTGCTCTGAACGCTCTCTGAATAAGAAGTGGTTGAGCATAGTGCTGATTCAGCTTACTCCAAGAATCTTGGTAAGCGTCATCATCATTCCTGTAAAAAGTGCCATATAGAATTTTGTGGGCTGGGCCTCCCATATATTTCTTCAGATAAAAGAGCTATTCAGTATAAGAGATGTTTTTTTTATGAATGAGAAACATGAAAGATCATTTGCATTCAACAAATTGAATGGGATCCTCATTGAACACAAAAAGTTCAGGGACAGGTAGCTTGTTCGCTGTCATACTGTCTTGAAGTGCCTGAATCAAGGTGGACACATCCATGTTAGGAAGTGTTCCGTTATGAAACTGGGGAATTGTATTTGGATAAATGTTGCTTACATCTTCATTGGGTTTAAGATTGCTATAATCAGAGGATGGTATAAGAGCTTCCTGCTTTACTTCCCATTCATTCACTTGCAGTCTGACTCTTGCAACCTTTAGTTCTCACTCTGCTTTTAGTTGATCCAACTCAAGTTGTTGAGCTTCCAGTGTTCTCTGATGTTGCACTAGTAACTCCCTTTTTTTTTGTAAAAGCAACTCATATTCTGCTTCCTTTACTGCCAACTCAACAGCGGTCTCTGCTCGTTTGTCTACCTGTAAGCTCATGATAAAATGACCAGAATGTGAGGTGATTTTTGTGGCAGCAGACACATAAGTCGATCAAGTAGCTGATGGAGGCAGCCTCTTTCTTGTTCTTCATCAAACTCCTTAATTCCTGCTACTTGATCATAAATAATTTAATGAGGTCTGCTGTACTGCATCACAAGCATTGACTCGCTATCTCACCTCAGCTGAAGGTGTACTGTGTTGCCAAACGTCAAGATACATCTTCACTATATCTTCCTTACCTTACTCCAACAAATCAATCAGAGATCACAGAGGACTTTTTAGCTGATCTCTTGCCTTACAAACTTGGATTTTCCATTGGTCATATATAGAGAGCAGCCTCATCTCCCTTCTTTGTGCCTTTTCTTCTTGAAATGCAAGCATCCTTTCTGTCGGTTTGCATACTTGAGTGAAGCTTCGAGGGGTAGGCAGCTCTTGAGCAACTTTGTGAAGCTTACATTGAAAATTAGATAGAGTCCTTTCCTTGGCATCAATTTCTTCCTTCAACTGATGTCTTTCAGCAAGCATCTGTTGCTTCATGAAGCGACAGATCCAGTATTTCATGCTGGAGCCTGTTAACCTGCTCTACAGACCAATCTCTACTAGGATTCTGCATAACTAGTTCAGAACTGTTATACTGCAGAAACACAGCACAATCACCTTCAAATATAACAGCAAAACTTAAGAATGTGATAAATGAAAATATTAGCAAACCACACTCACAGAAATGCATACATTATCATATACAGACAGATTATCAAAATCTTTTATATGTACACTCAATGACTAAAAAAGTTAAGCACCCAGGCAGAGTGGTGAAAATGAAAGGAATCTGCATGTGGTGAAAGGTCATGTGACTGTATCGCAATGATTATAATATCAGATCAAACAGATAACAGAGTTGGCAGTATGGGGACACTGCTGGTACCATGTCAGTAGGATGTGGCACCCCCCTGGGCCTGGATACATGCAGCGATACAGTGCGGAAGGGAGTTGTATGGCCGTTGTATCCTCTCCTGTGGCAAATTGGCCCACAGCTGGTCCCCGAGATCCTGCAGATTAGCACTGGGTCTGAGCTGACGTCCAAGCTGATCCTACACATGTTCAGTTGGGGAAAGATCGGGGGACCTGGTTGGCCACAGGAGGACCTCAACATGACACAGGCAGTCCATAGACACACATGCCATGTGTAGACAGGCCTTGTCTTATTGAAAGACTGTACCAGGGTGCTGTCTCCGGAGGGGTAAGACATGCAGACGCAGGATGTCATTGAAGTAGCACTGTGCTGTCAGGGTCCCCCGAATCACTAGCAGAGATCACCTGAAGTCATACCCTATGGCTCCCCACACCATGATGCCAGGAGTAACACTGGTGTGTCTCTCCATAACATTGGCAGGATGGGTTCTTCCTCCTCAGCACTACCATACACACACATCTGTGGTAATGCAGAACCAAGATTCATCGCTGATGCCACTTGTCTTCACTCCATGCCTTCTGGTTACGGCACTGCTCCAAACGCAGCTGTCTCTGTTCTGGTGTTAATGGTAGTCTATGCATGGGACAGTGAACCCATAGTCTGGCTGAAGCCAGTCGTCAAGATACAGAATGGGATGACACGGGGTGTTGTAGAGAGTGCAATACCTGTGTCCGGATGGCAGGCACAGATGTCATGGGATGTCATTATGTACCAATAGCTGGTCTGCACATGTGCCAAATTACACCCAAATTGGACAATTACTTGTGGGTGCTTAATTTTTTTTTGTCACTGAGTAATTAATTTGTTTTAAGAGTATCCTACAGCAGGTCAGGTCAGGTCAGGACATGCGCTGATGCAGCACATTGCCACACCCACCACACAGTGAAATTCGTCAGGATCCCGGCCAGCGATCCCCCAAGGCAGATACATGGTGCAGTCCCACCCTCCGGAAGTGGCCATCCATCTGCTGCAGCCAGGTGTCACGTGGGTGTCCCCTTGGCCTGGTCCAGCCGCTTGGGTCCTCAACAATGAGAATCGTGTGAGCCGGGTCAGCCTCAGGGAAACGCGCCCCATGGCCGTAGTGCCGTAACTGATGCTCCCTCACAATGCAGGTAATGCGCCTCATTCGGGACTCCTCTAGCAACCGCTCACTCGACACAAAGTCAAACCAGCGGTACCCAAGGATTCTCTGAAGAAACACAGTACCGAAGGAGTCTAGTCTTCGTCTCTGGTCACTGGATAGCATCCATGTCTCGCAGCCATACAGCAAGACAGGGAGTACCAGGACTCTAAAGACTTGGACCTTTGTCCTTTTGCAAAGACATTGGGAACACCACACACCCCTTTCCAGCGACCGCATGACCCCTCATGGTCTTCCAATCCAGACCAGAGACATGAATGTCCTACAGCACAAATATCAAGTATTACCGGATGAAATAGCTTCGATGTAGTTAGCCAGTTTTTCTCTGTAGCTTCTAGTGTAGATAACTATATATTAAAATAGTAGCTTGTAGGTTGAAAAGCTACCATTTAAAAGTAGCTTGCCCAACACTATTTATATCTCAGAAACTAAAGCAACACAAATGAAAATGGCATTGGCACAAACCAGCACAAATGACTGAGAACAATTTGATTTATATTGGACGCAAATGGGGGGCCAACTTCACAGTCATGCTGATGTTCTCAAGAAACACTTTGCCAGTGTCATTGTTGCGTGAACATCATGTTATCTACACACTATGCGTAACACGGCATATTGGTTTGCAATAATAATTTTTTTACAGTTTTCCTTTTTAATAAATAAAAAGTACACTTGAAAATAATATTTAAAAGTAATGTATAGTAAATACATAAGCTGCTAACATAGATGATTATTATTATTATTGTCAAGACTGTTATAAATTATTATTATTTAAAATCTTAATTCTTCCATTCAGCAAGTTTGCATCGGCTGATACTTCTGCTTCCGCTTGAAGATGTGTTGGACATGGGCGTGGCTTTTCATGTTACAAAAGGGCCTGGCTGGATGTCCAACCCCCCCAGTGAGGCATGCCTGAACAGATTATAATAATTTGAGCTGTTTCACAGCTTTTATTTCCACAATTAGGATCATCATAAATTTGTACCTCAATTTATCATCGCTACATGCCTATAGGAGACCAATGTTTCACAGTGAATATAGCTTGGGTAGAAATGTTAATCTATTCTACAGAGGTTTCAGTGGGTTCCCTCCATATCTGTTTATCTTAGATATATTGGTGTTTCTCAGTTCAATTAGTTTACTGTGCACCCTGTGATGAAGTGGTATCTATGCTTTGTACTTCCTGGAATAGCCGTACTATGATATAGGGTAAACATATGGAAATCATTTGTCATCTCAACTTACCACAACGAATAGTAAACACCTGAAAACATACTTATGTGGCAGAATGTGTCCCAGATTACTTGTTTCTCATTTTGTAGCGGTAGACATCTGGGAGTGCCTAAGTATTACGCTGATAAAAAAAAATACATTTATAATAAACTAGGAATTAGTATTTTTATACGAAGTTAGATTTAAATGTAAAATGTGATAATTAAGGAACAAGGAAAATAACTATCCTCTTCCCTGACCCTACGTACCACAAAATTAACATTAAATATGCTTCTGTAATTTGTATTTTAAAGTAGCACTTTTTAGATTAAGACAAAATTCTGGCAGGAATGATTTTGTTTAGCGAAAGATTTATTCTGCAAATTAGGTCACTTCAGCTTCTCGGGGTTTTTCGTGAAATTCTAGAAATTTTATAGTCTATATCTACATATTAGCAAGATTAATAAATTATTATATAATCACGGAATAAATGCAATACAAAATGTACAGTGTAATTATATATATTCAGAATAGGATTTTTAATAGATATCATCGACCAATGTTTCTGCGATGTAAATACGTGCGTGTGTGTGTGTGTGTGTGTTTAAGAAAAAAAAATCCTATCTCCGCCCTCTGCCTGGACTTATTGTTACCATCCGCAAACTGTGGCTGGAAACCGGCTCGCCGTTTGCGAGAATCGGCCGGGGAGAAGCTAGTTGGTGGTGTCTTTGGACTTTTCTTTATATATATATATATAAAAAAATAAGAAATATCTACCAGAATATTCAAGTATCGTATCTGATGGATCTCGTAAGTACCAGCATTTTTTATAGAGATGCACACCAAATGCTGCTACCTGCCAGGATTGGGCTATGGAGAAAGGAGGAAGGCCTGCAGCCCAGCTAGCTATATCTGTTAGCCGAGGCAAACATGAGGATTTCTGCTAAACTGACGATTTTTTGTGTGGATCTTTCGTGTTTTTACAAAAATATTTTGAGAGTATTATCGTTCCTATAGCTATAAAGTAGATACAACACCGTTTATTAGCGTTCTGCATAGTTAAATTATTTAGCCGTATCGCGCCTTGAAATAGTTGAATTATGCTGCCGTTTTACGGAAATAGGCTCTCGGCAGTATTTATGAACGGTGCATCTGTCGTATTTTTATATGCATATTTATGCACAGAATGGTTCAGGGTTGTTGCTGCATTTATTTTTTCACTGCCAAGTTACTCGTTAATGTGTTAATCCATTATCCGTGTTAGCTTATCGTTTTTTTTTGGTAGAAATGGGTATTCATAACTAACCACCTAGCTGCCCTTCCTGTCAACCCAATGGACGTAACTAATTCAAAAATTAATAATTTTCCCTAAAAATAAATCATTATGGAACAAAGTCGTGCACGTATATATCCTCGAAACTGATATATTTGCATAAATTCAAAATGGCCGTTCATTTCTTGTCAACATGACTAAATAAATATATTTAAAAGGTGAGAAACGTTCGTATAAATATAAAAACACGAACGCGTATCCATGTCGTTATAATGAAACTTATCTGAAATGGCTTTTATGGCGGTGGTAACTCTATTTGGAAAAACCCTTGGTTGGACATTTATCTGTATCCACGATCCTTTCAGCATTGTGGCGGCCTTTATTAATTTTCTGAATAAATACACGCCGCATACCAGTTGATACAAAACGTGTATTTATTTGACTTGCGTTATTTTGTTAGCTTCCTACATTTGTTAAATTTTGATTTTGAGTTTAATGACAAGCGCTTTTTAATTGAATAGGCAATATTATTAGTAGAGTATGTTCAATATCACAAACATTTATAATAGTGTCGGTAACGAGTATGGCTGTTACCACATTCCTCATATCCTCATTCCTGAGTTCATGCACTGGAATTAAAAGAGAATTTAAAATAAGACCAGTCCAAATTTATGTATTTGCTTCCACTTAGCCAGAGTACCCTATGACAAATAAGTTGTCTAAAATAGCTAACTTGCCAGATCTCATTTGTGAGTTCATTGATCTCTTTGTTCATATTTACAGTAGCAGATGCAGATGTGGAGGTGCCTTTATCTGGAGCCTTTCCTGGGAAACACAGGGCACAAAGCAGGTGTGTGTTTGACCACCCCGACACACACACTCAGAAAGGATCTTGAACACAGAAATTTAACATATACATCTAAAAATGTTTCTGCCCTAGGTCTGCTTATGAGGCATGAACATTTTCTGTTCAAGAAAAGTGTTGCAATTTGGAATGATAGAGATGTTGATAATCAGTTCCCTTGTAGTAGCTTTGTCCTGATGCTCAATTTGAAAAATTGTAGTTGTAATGAATGAATCTGGTTACACAGTATATCTGTTGAACTGCAATGCTTGAATTTCCTACACTGGCTCACTGGGCTAAGCCTCTGTGTCTGTGATTGGAACGTCACTGGTTTGAGACCAGCTTCAATAGAATAGGCACATCTGTGGGCCCTTGATCAAGGCCCTTAATCTCTAGCTCCATGGCACCTGCTACAGGTGGCTGCCCTTCTCTACCAAGCTTGCTCTCATCTTCATAGGTGTCTGTGTGTCATGGAGAGCAGGATGGGGTAGGTGAAAAGAGAATTTCCCATCCATCCATCCATTATCCACCACTTATCTGGAGTTAGGTCAGGGGGCAGCAGTCCCCACAGGGATCAGTAATCTATTATTATTGTTGTTATAAGAAGTTGAAAATTTTTATGAACAGTATAAAAACACCCCCCATGAAATACCACCTTATTTTCATGGAGGGGTTTGTGTGCCTCTGTGATCCTACAAGTCTGTGGGGAGCAATTGCCCCTGGTACGGTCTCCCAAAGCAAATTGGTTCTAGGTCAGCAGGCAGCCTAAGTGTGATTCACATAGACCCCCATGACGAGTACATTAGAAAAAGATGTGACCATGCTTGGACTGGGGAGACCAGGGTCCCACCCTGGAGCCAGGCTGGGGAGGGTGCTCACGTCCAAGTGCCTGGTGGCGAGACCTGCTCCCCATGGGGCTTAGCCAGGCATAGCCCAAAAGGATTACATGGGTTCACCCTCCTGTGGGCCCACCACTTGCAAGAGGGGCCGTGGGGGTTAGGTGCCGTGTGGATCGGGTGGCAGTCAAAGGCAGGGGCCTTGGCAGACCTATTGCTGGTGACCAAATCTGACTATAGATACATGGAACTAGGGAAGGCATGATACCAGAAATGTAGTAGTAATTCTACTGATGTTGGTATTGACATGATTCTCTAACCTAATTCGATACAATGGTTAAAAAAAAAAAGATCCCATGTACTTGCAGTTCTATGATTTATGTGCTAGTAGTCTGCTTGTGGGTGTCCTCCTTCCTTTTCTTCAGCATGTAAGGGATAGACTTGAACAAATGTAGGCATATATGCTGCCCCCGTCAGTTCTGGAAGAATTGCAGCCTCGGTAGATACGCTGTCTATGGTACCTACAGTACTCCAAAGAAACAAAACCTTCACCTTTTCAGAATTTTGGCATCGAAAGGTATCGTAAGTATTAATTCCGGTTAGGGATGGGTCGATCCACATTTTTTTTCAGTTCCGATCTGATTCTGATACAGAACTGCCGATTCAAATACAAGAGCTCTTTTTACTTTAATATTTTAATATAATGAATGCATATATAATATTTATACTTTTAATATTTTTTAAAACTAGTAAAGACAAAAAAAAAAGTATGTCAAAAAAAGCTTTAATTAGGCTACTGGTAACATGCATAACGTATACTTCCACCTCGTTTGTATATCTTATTGGTATCTTTGTGGTATTTGTAGTTGAATTTGAATATCTTCCAAGAGCTTATACACAAGTGGCAAATGCTTAAAATGCCCCACAATTTTTCGCCCACTGGCAACAGCGTCACTTACACTTCGTCACGATAGCAGCCCCTCTTATCACAAGCTGTACCAAGTGTGCAAAACAGCCCAAGCTAGCGACTCCCAAATCATCCATTGCTGTTTTCATATTACTCGCATTTTCGCACAATTGTGTGTGTTTTGTTTAGTGGGATTTTCCACTAAACTCTACTTTCACCTCTCAAAACTTTTGTTTTTATAAAGATTGCAAATCATTGTGCTACTAGTTCTTAAAGTATGAAATCCTTACTGATCGTCGCCCTCTTATCTGATATTCTTACACTCCCCCTTCTGCGAAGGGTATGCATGACGTCACGGCAGGCGGAAGTCACAGCACTCGCACTAATTGAGTGGCAGAAATACTCAGTGGCAGCATTAGCATTGATAGCCTTCTTGGAGACCTTTGATGGGGTGCTGGAAGGCGCCCCCTCTGCGGGCTTCATAGTTCTGCTGGGGGACTGTAAAATTCACGTGGGTAGCAACAGTGAAACCTGTGACTGGGAGAAATGCCCTGCTCAATCTGAACCCAAGTGCTGCTCTGTTATTGGACTTCTGTGCTAACAAACACCATGTTTGAACATAAGGGTGTTCATTAGTGCACCTGGCACCAGAGCATCCTAGTTCATCCTTAGAGTTTGACGATCAGTTTTGTAATTGTAGCGTTGGAACTGTGTCTGCATGTTTTGGACACTTGGGTGAAGAGAGGAGCTGAGCTGTCAACTGATCACCACCTGGTGGTGAGTTGGATCTGATGGCAGGGGAAGATGCTGAATAGACCTGATTAGTGCTGTCCCAGACGATTATTCTTAAAATGATTAATCTTGCGATTATTTTTTCAATTATTTGGCTAATCTAACAACTAATTTTTTCGATTGATCTGATGATAAATTAGATAAGCAATTATTTTCAAGTTAGTCATTTAATACAGCAATTCACCCCTCCCCCCACACACACATCTGAAATTCTCATTAACATTTCAATTTATTAAAACATGTCTTAAACATTAGAGCATTAACAAAAAAGGCAAATCTTAAGAGATTCAATAGGATTTCTATGTTGGACTGAAGTTAATAATCATCTACCAGGGTGGTAGCAGATGTCTCATTAATATTTATGAGAGAAGTGCTACATGATTGGACAGTGCATGCCTTACAAAATAGTGCGGCACTGCTGGCACCGACGATATTAGAAAAAACTATATTGGAATTCAGACTATAATTGATATAGTTTTAACGGTCCCAGCAGTGAAACAACTAGCCAGCTTATCAGCATAATAACTTTGTATTGTAAATGAAAACCATGCTGCAGGTCCAATAAATAAAATATTGTAGCTCTTGAGTGGCGAAGAGATCATCAGGTAGACAGTAAAGTTCCGTTATTAGTAGACTGTTTTATTGTGCGATTCTTAAAAGGACAGCATTAACGTGCTGCCGAGGGGATGAAGCACTTTCCCTTACAATACGTTTAGCTTATCACTTCGTGCATTGCAGTTACAAAACATTTACGTAGTTTTACACAATGTGTCGACAATAAAATTTCACGTCGACGCATTTTTATAACCGACATTGTCGATTACGTTGAATAGTCGTCCCAGCCCTAGACCTGATAGACCCTAGTGGAGGTGTGCTGGGAGCGTCTGGTGGAGGTCTCTGTCTGGGAGATCTTCAACTTGCACCTCTGGCAGAACCTCCTACATCCCAAGGCAGTTATGGGACACTGAGCCTGAAAGAATGACGACTCCATTCCAGAAGCAGCTGTGTGGAGTTGTAGCCATAAGGTTTTTGCTACCTGTCACAGTGGCAATTCCCAAACCCAATGGTGGATACGAGTGGTGGAGGGATCTGTCAGGCTGAAAAAGGTGGCCTTCCGAGCTTGATTAGCTTGTGGGACTTCTGAAGCAGTTCACGGGTACCGACAGGCCAATCAGAATGAGGCTCTGCAGTACTGAAGCAAAAACTCGGATGTGGGAAAAGTTTGGTGATGCCATGGTGATCTAAAAGATTCTGACAAACCATATATGCTCACCTGTCCCTGTTTACAGCAAGGATGGAGAACTGTTGGCCTCAAATGGGGATTTAGTCAGGCGGTGGAAGGAATATTTCAAGGACCTCCTGAATCCCACTGATACACCTTCCTTGGAGGAAATAGACCTGGAAGACTCGGAGGAGGACTTGCCCTTCACAAGGGCTAAGGTCACTGAAGTATTCAAAGTCTTCGGTGGTGTGACTCCAGGGGTGGATGACATTTGCCCTGAGTTCTTGAAAGCTCTTACTGCTGTTGGGCTGTCTTGGCTGACGCGGCTCTTCAACATTGCGTGGAGGTTGGGGACAGTACCTTTTGGATTGGCGGACTGAGATGGTCGTCCCAATCTATAAGAAAGGGGAACGGAGTATGTTTTCCAACTTTGGCAGGGATCACACTCCTCAGCCTCCTTGGGAAGCTCTATGCTGGGTTATTGGAGAGGAGGGTCCGTCCTTTGGTCGAACCTCAGATCCAGGAGATTTCATTCTGATCACGGAATGCTGGACCAGCTCATTACCCTAACAAGGATTCCGGAGAGTTTGTGGGAGTTTGCCTAACCAGTCTACAAGTGTTTTGCGATCTTGGAAAAGGCATATGTTCATGTCCCTTGGGGGGTCCTGTCGGGGGTGCTATGGGGTCTGCTGTTGTGGCCATTAGATCCCTGTTTAAGTGGAGAGAGATTTTGGTTTGTATCACCAGTAGTAATTCAGATTTGTTCCCGGTGGGTGTTGGACTTCACAAGGGTTGCCAGGATGAGGATCAGCATCTCCAAATCTGAGGCCATGGTGCTCAACAGGAAGAGGGTGGATTGCCCTTTCCTGGTGGGCAATGAGTAACTTTCTTAAGTGGAGCAGCATAAGTGTCTCAGGGTCTTGTTCACTAGTGAGGGAAGAAGGGAGTTTGAGATTGACAGGCGCATTGGTGCAGTATTGGCAGTAATGCAGACACTGTACAATTCTGTTGAGGTAAAGAGAAAGCTGAGCCAGAAGGCAAGGCTTTCAATTTTCTAGCTGATCTATGTTCTTACCCTCAGCTGTGGTCACGAGCTTTAGGTAGTGACCAAAAGAATGAGATCTCGGGTACAAATTGCAGAAATGAGTATCTTTTGCATAGTGTCTGGGCTTAGCCTTAGAGAGAGAGAGGGAGAGGAACTCTGACATTTGAGAGGAGCTCAAAGTAGGGCCACTGCTCCTCCAAATCGAAAGGAGCTGGCTGAGGTGGTTCAGGCATTTGTATAGGATGTCTCCTGGATACCTTCCTGGAGAGGACTTTCAGGCATGTCCAATTGGGAGGAGACCTTGGGGCAGACCCAAGACATTTTGGAAAGGTAATATATATCAGTTGGCCTAGGAATGCCTTGGTATTCTCCTGGTGGAGCTGGAGGAAGTGGCTGGTGAGAGGGTGGTATGGGCATCCTTGCTTAAACTTCTGCTCCCGCGACCTGTCCTTGGATAAGTGGCAGCAGATGGATGGATGGATAGATGGGTGGGTGAATGAGGAAATGTTCAGTTAGAATATGATGAAGAGAAAAAGAGTATGACTTGCATGCTTCACAAAAACCATAGCAATAGTGATGCTCTGACTAGTAAAGAATTTAGAAATTGAAGGACACCATACGTGCTAACGGTGGAGCCCATAAATAAGCTGGTTATTGAATCCATGACTTGGTACTTAGTGCAAGCTGTGGCAAAAATAACGAATGAAAAGCAGCCAGCAGTTTTATGTGCATTGAAAGCTACATTCTGGATAGCAAAAGAGGATCTCGTTATAACTAAATTTGAATGCTTTGTCACTGGGGCTGCAGCGGTATGAGATTTAATGATAAATAATGATAAATTCTTTATTTGCCATTTGCACACATAAGAGTACAGGTACATTGAAATTCTTCTCTTTGCCTGCCCCATCTTGCTCTCCTTAGCTGTGGTGTCACAGGGCAGGGTCAGCCTACGGCAGCACCACTGGAGCAGTGGGTTAAGGGCCTTGCTCAAAGGCCCACTGACATGTGACTGTCCTGCTGAAGCTTGAAACTGTGATCATCTGATCAAGGGCGCAGAGACCGGGTACACTGAGCCACTCGCCACCCACACATGAGTGCATTTACTACATTTTCACAGTATGATGGTATCATGGTATACAGTATTTCAGAATTATCATTGTCAGTTACAGTGACCCTTAATGTAATGAAAACAGAAGGATTTTTTTGGTTGAGCAAACACTTTGTATAGCTGAAACAATTTTTTTTTCTGATGCCACTGATTTGGAGTGATATAAATATGTCTGCAAAATATACCAAACCTCATATTTCAGTTCAGACTGAAGTATACCAAAATACAATATTGCTGGATAGCAGCAATTTAAACTGAGGAAAATATAAGCTAATATTTCAGATATGGCTATTTAAGTAAAAGTGTTGATCCAAAAAAGTGGAAATAGATGACTGGAGTGAGTTTTGAAATCGGAGTGAACTTTAAATAACAAGCAAAGAAAACAGAGTTTTCTCAGTCACTGGAATCATTAACACCAATTCTCCCTAAACAATAAAGCTACCACTGTAGTTTGCTGTCACTATAGACAATATGGTTTACCATAAAATAGCAGGGTAAATGGATTGGACTGTGCCAGAAAATGTAGTATGGTGTATGCATGCTCAAAAATGCATGTGCAGATGTGCGAAGTACAAAATGGGCAGGTGGCATGGATCGCATAGTGACATGGTAGAAGAGATTTGGCGTGATGAAGTATGACTGGCAGCCAATTAAGAAATGAGATGCACACAGGCAGGTGGCATTCTCCGTTTAGTTGCATTTTTTCAATACCAGTAATAAGCAAATGTACATCGTATGATAACCATCAGTTTTCATACCGTGGTATACCGTGAAACTAGTATATCGCTGCAAAGCTACTTGTCCCCCTGTTGCACCAGTTGAGCTGTCCTGATATCTCATCTCTGTATGCATGCGAGTTGGTGACATTCACTTCTGACAAAGTAGCAGAAGCGTTCATCCAATCTCTTGCACATATCCGAAATAAGGTTGAAAATAGTCATCCAATCTCCAGTTGTCAGTCTGTTGTGTTGTCTTAACACTGCCGATATGTCCATTACCAAGAAACTGAGTGTGTGTATTGTAGGGTTATTAATGAGAAGCAGAAGAAAATATTCCAGTGTAAAAAGTAAAGCCTTCAAGGACGTTATACTTGTTGAGTTACGTTGAAGAGTTTACAGTTTAAAGATCAGCCTTTATGTCCATAATAAGAAATGTGACATTGATACAATAAACAGTCAATTGACATAAGAATGGTAGCAGATTTGCTAATATAAATGCACATCTTTAAGAGAAATATGTTTCGGTCCCTTAGTCCTATGGCCTTTTTAAAATGCTATGTCCGATGGGCCATTCAGCCTCATATTTTGAAAATCTTGGCAAATATCTGCAAGTTATTGTAACGTTCTTGTACATCATTCAAACATACACACTTTAGGTTGTAAAAAGTATGTTTTGTCCCTGTCTTACAGTTACAGACAGATTCTTGCAGGTAGGAGGCCAATAATGGTTATGTTACATGATGACCTCACCAGGTCATGGAAATGAGGGCTGGAATTCCAGCGAGGTGTTTCTGGCAGATTAGACAAGGGTGGTTTCTGTGGTGAGAATTACTCCCTTTGGTGTGTACTTTGGAACGTAAGACTTTGCGTCCAACTTATCTGCATACGTGTTACTACGGAGTTTATACGTAAAGCACCGCACGTAATGTGTTATCAACTGATATTGCTAACAATGACAATTAACCGGGCTAGAACTGGATTTCATGATTAGTCGGATTATTTGTTGGATTTAAGGTAGTTCAAGCTAATTGTAAGCGAATGAAGATAAAGGCCATTTAAACTGAGGTACTTTAAATCTGAGAAGTTGTTCGGCTAAGCAAGAAACCTTGTTTTTTGATACGGATCCATGGTATTGCTACTACTGTGGCAAACGGAACGCATCCGACTCAGTTTTCCCCGAGTTTGTGGCGGATGTGACGCAATCTCGGCAACCGAGACTCGGATCCGAAGGCAATTAGAACGCACCAAATGAACAAGGTTGCAGCGTCATTTTAAATATGTAACAGGTTGTTCTTGCTGAAATGTTTGTCATTTTGTCTTTCTTGTTTGAAGTATATGGCTACCTTAAGACAGTGAACCTTGTTTGATCGCAGCCGGGCAGGATCCAGAAGATGTTGATGAACAACTTGGTTCCTTGATGATCCTACCTTGAGGCAGCCTTATTGCTCAGTCTTTGTTTGCTGATTTACATAGAATAGCACCTTGTCTTTTGTTCTTAATATGGAGTGAGGATTGAGTGGTTTCCAAATGACCATTTACATGATTTTAGCCCTGATTTTCTGCTTGCCAACGGTTTTTGGAGATCGATGACAAAACCTGCAGATCGGAGGCAAATATGTGTTCGATCAACGCTGGCAAATCAGCACTCGATCACTATGTGCAAACTGTTCAAAGAGGGCGACCCAACAGTCGCCAGTGCCAATGCATCACAGACGCCCGCCAGATGGCATGCTAAATATCTAGACTTCAGCGACTTCAAATCCTGTAGGTGTGAAAAGTGTTGTGGCTGGCAATGACCTACAGCCAATGAGAGAACAAGACATGAGGTGAGGTGAAACCTGAGGCAGGAGTTTAAAAAGGTGTTATAAATGTGTAAGAAGTTCAGTTTGTTTAGAAACTGTTCTTAGTGTTCAGCTGTATATATTAAATAGGCCTATATTTAATATGAAATTTATATGCCAGGTCACTAAAGACCTAAGGCATCTGATGCTGAAAGTTCTTTGTATACGAGGGTTAATTTACTGCGTGTTTGTAAATGTAGAGTGTATATATTGTCATTAGATTACAGTGTTTTTACACTTTGTAGTGTGTTGACACTAGTTGATTTCCCAGTGTGATTTCGTGACAAAACGCAGTTTGGAGAATAGACTGACTCTTGGTGAAAGATCTTGTACTGCATGACTGTCGCTGATCAGTCATATGGTGTGTAAACTGCAACGGCTTCAAGACTCCAGATTACTACCTTAAAAGTCGTGTAGTGTGAACAGGCCATTACAGGAGTGGAGATTTGTGTGTAACAATGTAACATAACCAGTAATATAATGAGTAATATAGCAAAATCCCACAATATGAAATCTGTTAACATACGCATGCAACACATACAGGGGAAAAGGATAGGATTGTGTTGTATCTACTAATTTTTGGGTCACAGGACTCAGACTTATACCCTAAGGCAGGGGTCTCCAACTCCAGTCCTGGAGAGCTACTATCCAGTAGGTTTTCTATTCTGCCTGGCTTCTGATGAGCCATGCCTGTTCCTGGTATTTACCTGAGAAATGGTGTGGTCATCAGAAGCCAGGTAGGATAGAAAACCTACTGAACAGTAGCTCTCCAGGACCGGAGTTGGAGACCCCTGCCCTAAGGGCTCATTTATGCTCCCTTTATGTACGAAAATAAATACATCCATTTCAAACAAAGTAATCGTCACTGCCCACATGTATTCTGTACATATCCTGTACATTGGCATGGATGTTAAGCAACACATCCACTAGATGGTAGGACCTTCTGAAATTTCTGGTGCAACAAGCATGACGACGGTGGATGTTTAAGGAAAAATTGTAAGGAACCCTCAGAGTCCCGAAAAGAAGGAGCTTCTGCCCACAGGCCATCAGACTTTATAGTCCTAGTAATTAAACTTCATCAAATACTTTATTGGAGCTATGTTGCACATATCTGGTCTTCTTTCAGAGTGAACCAAAGTGTACCAAAATGCCATGTCACAGGATAGTAGCAATTTCAAATGATGAAAATATAAGCTCGTATTTCAGATATGGGATTTTTTGGAAATTGTGTTGATCCAAAAACTGGAAATAGACTATCGGAGAATTCTGAAATCAAGCAAATGAACACTTAAAATGACAAGCAAAGAAAATGGATTTTCTTCAGTCAGTGGAATCATTAACACCAGTTCTGACTAAACAATAAAGACAACATGATTGCCGTAAAATGGCAGGATGAACGGATGAGGAGGTTCTACAATATGTAATGGAGTATACATGCTTGGAAATGAATGTGCAGACATGCAAGTAACAAATCGGGCCCATGGTATGGATCAGGTAGTGATACAGTGGAAGAGATTTGGCATGATGGTGCTAGTTGCTGAGTCTGACAGGCAACCAATTGGGAAAGGGGATGCATACGTGAGATTCTCCGTTAAATTGCAATACCAGTAAAAAGCACATGTACAGTACATGATTTGATAACCATCAATTTTCATGTTGTTGTATACTGTGAAACTGGTATACCACTGCATCCCTACCCAGAACACAACATTGGATTCTTTGGTCTTAAATTCTGTGTAGAATTACATAGCACGGTCCGGGTTGGTCGAGGACATTACTGGAGAGCATCTCAGAAGTTCTGATTGTTATTTTGAGATTTTCCCCCAACTCCGAGGGGTGTTTGCATCTGGTCCAATTCCTCTGTCAGTCGCCTCAGCCAATGGGTTGGTGATCCTGGACAAGTCCCCAAATTGTCATGAAAGTTCTCTCAATCATAGGTCAGACAAGGAGATCTGAGTAGATATGGAATCCTCCTCAAATGTATATACACAAGGAATAGGTCGTTCCTGGGTTTCTGCAGAGAATGTTTCTCTTCAACTATTGGCTAAGAATTTGACCACAGGCATTAAGCTATTCATAGAATTTTCCATTTGCCCTTTCAGTTACTAGGTCACCAGGTGTCTTGACCTATTTTCCACACTTAGTTCTGCAGATTATCCATTATTCTCTGAGGATGTGGTTTCTTTCTGTATTATACTGTAAGAGCAAAGACATGACAACACCCCTTTGTTAATGTTAGTGAAATTCGTGACATGCCAGCAGTTGAAGTTAACTCTGTAATATCTAAATTTCTTTCACACACTGAATTCCTGTATGTTTAAATTAATTCTCATTTGGTTGCATTAGGATTCAGTGTATTGTTTTGTACTTTGTACTATCCATCCTGTTAATCCATTCCTAGAAACAGCCTCTGATTGCCCTAACAGTGGCAGTGGTGGCTTGATGGTTAGGGATACGCACTTGTAATTGAAAGATTGCAGGTTTGAATCCCTGACCAGCAAGGCACCACTGAGGTACCCTGAGCAAGGTACCACCCCCCAAGCACTGCTGCCACCTGCTATGTCACATTGTCACATATGGGTTAAGTGCAGAGAACACATTTCGTTGTTGTGTGCCAACAATGACCATTAATCTCTCAATTCTAACCTTAAATTGTTGTGACATTGAAAATAATTACAGGCATTTTGCTAATTTACCTTTTAATAGCAAAGATTTTATGTTGATTTAACTAATAATTTTGTCCAAAGTGATGTATAAATACTACATCTTCTTGTCAACCTGATTCCAAAACTGTATGGATACAAAGACAAGCCACCTAGGTCTGGGTTCAGATGATTCTTTGACTTTGAAAGTTCACCAGCTAATCTCAGAATTACCTATTTCAGATAGATTTGATATCATACTCCTACTGCTAGGCCTAAGGTGGCTGCGTACTTCAAGGAATCAACGTCATTATAGAAATGCAATTGTATATTAGGGGTGATCACAGCAGTGATCGAGGTTTTGTTGCACCGCCTGTGCAGAGTCCCCAAGGTCCCCAACATTTCAGTCCCCAAGGAGTCCCCAACTTTTTCGGTTGTTTTGATTCCTTGTTGTGGAAGGTTGCTTGTCATGGAATGTGTTTCGTTAGCATGTAACTGTGTCGTGTAAATTGTTGGATTTCCTGTCTGTGCCACTGCCAATAGTGGTTGTTGATAAAGAAAACAGCTTAATAGTTTAATTGAGTTGTCATCTCCTTAATGAAAATGTCATGGACTCAAAATAAGTTTATTTATGCCCCATATGTCTGCTGTATCGAAACATACTGCACCCTTTAGGACTGTGACATAAACAAGGTGGTGGTGTTTTAAGTATGCAACACCATTGTTCTCACTGACATGTTCTATTTTCATTTTGTCCAAACGTCATTTGAATAAAGTAGGAATTGCGGTGCTATTGTGACTGACTAGAATGGAGAATGGACATTTTCTTGATTACTGCCATTACTACCATTGCCTTTCAAAGTATCATGCGGTGTACCACAGGTATCTGTCCTAGGTTTATTATGCTTTGTATACTCTTATGCATTTAAGAAACTGATAAAATGAGTTTTGGTTTTCGGCTGGTGACGGTGAAATCAGTATCAAATTCTGATTGTCATGTTACAGATTTGCAAAGCATCACATTAAAAATGTCCTGTTGTGCTGTATTCTTCATAAATATTTTTTTGTATTTCTCTCTTCCATTTTCTCATAGCCTAGATGCTGATCTGAAGAACTGAATCAGTGAAAAAAAGAAGAAAAATTCCACGTCTAGATTGTAGTCACAATATGGGTATAAAACGTTTTCAATTCATCGATTTTTTTTCTGGCTTAAAAATTTGAGCCTCATTTGATAGTCATGTGAAGTTAAGAAGACACAAACCTAAAGTTTTAGAATTAAGGCTGACTTGAATAACTATCTCAGTGTTATCTCTTGAAGAGCAAGAAGACGGATCTTCTGAGATGGATCAGCTGAGCTAATATGGTCTTAATTTTGTAAGCACATGCATCGTTCTAAATTATTTTGGTATTGAGTTCCAGCCCCTAAACATAATAATGTTAGTTTAGCCACAGGATGAAAATGAGGTGAGGACTGGAGTTCACACTGCAAGTGCTTCTTTAGACAAAATGGCAATTATCAATCTCCTTTTTAGTGCGAGTTAAATGGCATACATGGAGTCATGATGGGATTATGTTTTTATTCTCTGTACCTCTCATGCTACCTCTGTGTTTGAGAATCTCTCGTGAACATTATCACTGCCTGAAAAGTGTTTTTGGTTGTTTTTTGACATTACACAATAGTCTGAAGTACATTCTTCCAGCTTTTTATATAGTTTTTGGATTAATTGGTGTATTGTGACAAAATTTACATTTTAGACCAGTGAAACATTTATATTGCGCTCTTTCTATACATTATACTTAAAACCATAACATTGATCGCTCAAAGTATTGTATAGTGTACATTTAGTGCTGTTTTCTAAACCTGATCTTGTGATACTATTGTCCCTCCTTGAAATTACCCAAGAAAAAATGGAATACCCCATTGTGGATTATAACAACTGCAGTGAACAGGTTGGGGGAGCAGCAGCTTTCATCTGCACTGAATGTGGAGATGGCTTCAGCCATTATCCTGACCTGTTGAATCATATGGTAACACATGGGCCAGTGGATACCTTCTCCTTAGATTGTCCCCCAAATGGCTTTGGAGCGCCTATTGAGTTTGCACTTCATGAAAATGGCATGCTAACAGTTGTAGATAGATCTGTAGAACTGAACTATTTACCTGCCAGTGATAAACCTCCATCCCCAAATATAGTTTGGAGTCAGGCTTCCTCACAGGAGTCCCAGCCCTGTCCTGTCACGTCACCTACAGAAGACGAACCTCTTGAGTCTCAGCATACTCCATTAGTGTTGCCAGCCAGCCAGCCTCCTACATCTCAAATTACACCTGTAATTCTATCCTCAGCTAAGGAAGTACAGTCCTATAGTGAATCCATTAGTCGAACTCTAGTTTCCTCTCGCTCTGCTCGTTTTCGATGTGAAACATGTGGCCAGTTATTCAACACAAGGGCTGGTTTACAACGTCATCAGCGCTACAGGACCTTAGACCAGGGATTTAAATGTACTTTGTGCTGCAAGGTCTTTGGTGAACGAGAGGAGCTGCGTCAACACCTTCAAGAACATGCACATGAGCGATTTTATAGCTGTGGGCACTGTGGAAAACGATTCCTCAATCAAGAGACTCTTCATGCTCATCAGGAAGAACGGCACAGCAAAGTAGCATCAAAGTCCTCAAAGACCTCTAAAGAGGGTCAGGAAAAAAGCACTGGTAAAACGTACCCCTGCAAGTTATGTGGGCTTCGGTTTTTTTGGCTGTCTGATTTGCAGAGTCACTTGCTCAGTCATGCTCAAGGAAAAGTAGTGTCCCATGCTTGTACTACACCAACTACCAAGAGACAGCTTCAGCAGGATGAAAAAGCACGTGATAGTTTACCTAAAATTGGCTTGCCTAAATGTACAAATCAGCGTCGGGATTCTGCCTCCAGTCTGAATACACCATTTAGACCATACCGCTGTGGGTTGTGTGGAATTCGCTTTCAGCAGTTATCTGATCTTAAGTTGCACCACCTCTCCCATCAGACACAAGAAGACTTTTTAAGCCCTGTACCAGAACCTAAACCGAAACATGTCCAAAGTGGGGCAACAAGACAACAGACCCAAAGTAGTCCAGCAAAAGAGCCAAAGCCACGAGGAAGGCCTCCACGTGGGAATCAAGCAAATCACAATGCTCGTGTATATCCTTGCAAACTATGCCACCGTGTGTTTGTGCATTCCAGTAGCTTGTCTCGGCATATGAGATACCACAAAGGAACTTTGCATACTTGTGTTTACTGTGGGAGGCACTTCCCACAGCGCTGTGATGTAAGGAGGCACATAGCAATGTATCATAATGCACAAGGAACACAGTCCAAGGCTGAGACAGAAAAAGCAGTTGCAGAAAGTAGAAGGGACCTACATTTGCAGCAGCCTCAATTAAAGCCATATATACAACCTCAAATAAGGCAGGCAAAAGAAGTAGAAAAAGGTACATCAGACAAAAGAAAGGATAACAGTAATTATTCTTGTGGAAAGTGTGGAAAGATTTTTTTAGATTCTTCCGAGCGGGATAAACATGGTTGCAACAGTCAGCACCCCTTAGATGCCAAAGAGGCACAGACTCCTCCCAAACCTCGGGTGACCTTCCAGTGTAGTGTTTGCGGTAAAGGATTTGGGTTGCTTTGTGTTTACCAACGTCACCAGCGTTATCATAGACGGGAGCTTTCTGGTGAGATACACAAGTGCCCCCGCTGTCCAAGACGTTTCCGTCAGTCATCTTCATTAATACGTCATCTCGAAACTCACCAAAGTCATTCTCCACAAGATGACGACAAAGAAGTGCAAACGTCTCCTACCACTTTGTGTGGTCAGGATCCTGCCTTAGTTTTGGAACATGACAATGAAGATCTTGAGGATGAAGAATACTTAGAGGAAGAGGAGGCTAATGGAAGTATTGCAGCTGAAGTGCTGTATGAATGCACAGAATGCACCCAGACTTTCTCTTGTTTGGTGACATTCCTGCAGCACCAGAGTGCCCATGGCTCAGATAACCTTGCATAATGGAGTTCCCAAAACAATATCTTGTGAATTGTGTGTGGCTTATGAAACTATGTTCATGAACTATTCCTTCTGGCATTCACAGTCAACCTAAAATCGAAAAGATGAACAATGATGACGCTTCTGACCGAGGAAAGTTATGAAAATGTTCCACAGGTTTGACATTTTTCTGATCCAGAGTTTTCAGATGACTTTTTGTATTGTTGAAGTTTGTTTTGCTTGGGTTTGTCAGTTCTGTTATAGAAGGTTATCTGGTTCCAATTTGGATCAATATGAATCTGTATAGTTCTATAGATTCCAAGTATCTAGTAGTTTTGGAACTGCTGAAGATTAATTGGACATGGAAAAAAGATGTGTATTTGTCATGACTTGGTCTTTTCTACTTAAACCCTGTTGGAAATGTATTGTGGATTTCCAAAACTTTAAGAATATTGGCATACATCTTTGCAGGATTACATCTGAAACGTCCTTTATTAGAGGATCATCTTACATCTGTTTTGGGTCTTTTCAGCTGTGATATCAGTTTTTAAAAATAACACTGTTTCACGGTAACATTATAAATGCTGATGTCCAGTTACTGTTATTCTTTCTAAGCCAGTTGTCTGTTAGCTGTGTTATATTTACAAACCCTAAACATTTCTAATCAGATTAAGCTGCAAATTTCCATGGTGTCCATCAGTTCCTGGGAATTTGCCCTAGGAACATTCATTTTATATGCATTTCCATCTTTGATTATTTTTTGTTTGTATGAATTTGTTTTGAACTGGTATTTGGACAATTGCTATTAAGTTTTAACAATAGTTAAACTGAAAAATAAACTGCATAAATTTGCAGAATTCTCTTGCCCCTATTTTAACATACACACATTACCATGTCACCTACCCGTCACCCAACTCTCAACTCTATAAATATGTCTTTTAATTCTGCTGTTTAATTTAAGAATGAACATCCAAGGAATAGGTGGTACTCTTGAAAATAGCCCTTTGACAGCTACAACTAACTTGCACACTTTTCTTGTATTGAACTATATTCCATCTTGTATTTTAATGGTAATTACCCTTTTTTGTCACCCATATAAATTCCTATATCATCCTTCCTCACAGTTCAAGATTAAACGCGTATTTGGTACTGGTTATCACTAATACCAAATAGGAAAGTGCCATTTGTGTGTTGTTTTGTGTGTGTTTTTTCAAGTTACATCAAATTTGCATTGTTGAGGACCAGAGGCACTGAAACGTTTTCTATTATTTTTATTATTACTTTGTGGACAACAGAGAAAGACTACTCAAAAGGCTTTTATTCTGAGAAACATCAATGACAGAATGTAGGTTTTACATTTTTCATTGCCAAATATGAATCAATGTATCCTTACTCCAGAAATGTTATGTGCCATTACAATTAAAAATAAATGTTCGCTATATCAGCCCGTGAAACGTTTTAGATTTTTTTTTCTTTCTTTTCCCCATTGTTTAGTAAATAGAAATATTAGAATTTACATTCCTTAATGTAAAATGATTTGCGGGTGGAATCATTAATTTGACTCAGGCTTGTATCTTAATGTAGGTTATGGTGCAACAAACATTTAGTTGAAGTGGTCATTTCACACTCTTGAACCTCTAGGAATTGATCATATTGGTGATTTTCTCCCTGACCTCTTATGGAAGATGATCTCGCCTCTTGACCAAAAGTTTTTTTATGTACATATGTGGGCATATTTCATGCTGTATAACAGAACAGTGATCAGATTATGTGATGGAAAAACATTCTCCACTGCATCTGGTAAATAGTCATTGTGATAAGTTTCCAAAACCTAGGAATTGTTCCTGGAACTCATGAAATGTAAAAAACCTGCAAGATCATCTGTTTACTATAACATTTTATAAAAATCTCTTTGGTTCAATCTGGAAAAGGGCACAACGATACTTGTGTCAGTTATTGGTTCTTCCTCTGACCTTATATTAATGTGTATGATAACTGTGGTTTGGAAGCTGTTGCTCAAAGGTATAATTCTCTTGGCTTTGGAGCATGTGGAAGTTGAAACTGTTGGAGTACCAATGCAGTAACTTCCTAATCCATTTTCTTTTGGAAGAGCAATAAGCATACTACAGAACACAACCAATGGAGGTAATATCAGGCAACTATTAGAAACAAAAAAAAATACCAATGATACTGCAGCGTCCTAAAGAGTTAACTATCAGAAACTATCAGTTGGGGGGGGGGGGCAAATAAAGCCTCATAACACTAGGGTTGTGGGCTCACCAACCCTGGCCATAAGTGCCTGTTCTACCTGCATTTGTTTGAGTATCCTCGAGAAACTCAGGTGTCCCCCTGCGATCCAAAGATAAGTGAACTGGTATCTATATAGTTCATACTGGGTATTTGCCTTGTAATGGACTGATATCCTGTCCAGGGTGTCCCTTGCACTGTGCTCTATATTTCATGGGCTCAGAGCAACCCTGTAATATGTGGTTCTGGAAAATGGATGTGAAAAACAGCAGTAAGAAGATACATTACAGACATACAAACGATTTGTCTTTCTTGCTCAAGAAGCACCCTGTATGTATTTTTATGGTTTTAATAGACCCTAAGCCTAAATGGTTTCATTGCTAGCTTTGTATAGAAGCTAAATGCTATAATCATTTGTAACCTTCTGGAATGGCAAATGTATAATCAAGACACCGGAATTTGGAAGACTGAATCAAAGAAGACTTAATTAGCTCTTGGAAGTTAACAGATTTGGAGACTGAAACACATTAAACCACTATTTTGATTAATCTAAGGCCTAGACATTTTTGGGGGAACATATGATGTTAGATATACCATCTTATGTGACTAAAACATGAATTGGCATTTATGATCAGTACACTGTGTGTGGAGTTTGCATGTTCTTGTGTTGTATGAGTTTCTTTTGGGTACTCCGGTTTCCTCCCACAGTTCAAAGACATACTGTAGCTTAACTGGCATCTCTAAATTGTCCATAGTATATGATTCTGTGCATATACCCTGTGATGGAATGGCATCTTGTCCTGGGTATATGCCAGCCTTGGCCCTGTGCTGCCTAGGACCATCTCCAGCCCCCCAACCTATTACCCTGACCAGGATAATATAGAGTCATTGCATTCCATGTCGTCAAGCAGCAGACCTACCACAAATATTAGTGTCTGTAACTTCTTGTTATGGATGATTAACTCCCAGGACTCAAGAAGACTAATGGAAGTACTACTAAGATATTATGGCCAAGTTATACCTTTTCTCAACCACTATGGAACTTCTCAACAGCAAACAGCTTGCAGAAAGTTTTTGCCATGTAATGCCTGATTTTGGTTTGCAATGCACATCCTTCTTGAGTAGTCTATGTAGTTTTTGAAGGTCAAAGTGATCAAAAGCCAATCGTAGGAGCACAGTGTGCATGCCTGAATTGTGGGAGAAATCTGTACCCCAAGAGAATACTGGAAAAACAGCTGTGGATGGATTTAAACCCATAACCCCGGAGCTGGAAAGTTAGTGCTTCATGTTAATTTTAAATTTCAGTTGCATTTTCAAGTTATTTATGACTCCTGTTGCTACCTAAAGGCCTGTATATGAGCTTCAAGAAACAAAAAAAAAGCTTTTTAGCTTAAAATTATTGTATACCTTTGAGGCTAAAGTATACCACACAGCACATTTATGTTCAAGCATTAAAACTTAGAAACAGTTTTTGTGTGTTCTTGCTGTCTGCCTTTTTGTCCTGTATAGGGTGAGAGTTCTGGAAAAGAAGATGCAGATCATCTATATAGCATATCTAGAGCAAAGCTGTAGATAACAAGGAAAGTGAAGGTCAACGTCTACCAATGCTAGGCAAACCAATGACCCAAAAGCTGTTGTTACATCTCTTTATTCCAGAACAGAAAACCTAGCAGGAGGAAGAAAAAGTTATCTATGTGGACCTTTTCCAATTCTGAATTTCAAATAATATATGTGACATATGTTCATGAAACCGTATTCCTCTGCATGCTTCCTGTAAAATGTAAGCCTATTATGGTTTTACATGAATAAATCTGTTATGTACGTCTTCATTCTTGAAATTGCAATAACATTTCTCAGAAATAGACCATCACACTTGCATGAATGAATGACATGTTGAGTATTGAAGGAGTTTGGTATTTTCTTTTAGCAGAGGTGGAAAGTTCAGGTTCGGAAACTACAGATCCAGACCAAAATTGTGTCTCAACCAACCAGCTGAGTAGTCTGGGAATTTGACTCTTTATACTCAACTGATTGGTTGAAACAAAGTCTTGGTTTGGATTTGTACTTTTTGAACCTGGACTTCCCACCTCAGCCTTTTAGAGTTGGTTTTCTCATAAACTGACCAAGTTCCTGTGAACCTTCTGTATGTAATACTTGTTTACTCAGCTCTGGGACCTTGAAAATCTGCCGTTGATTTCCAATCCCTCATTGTTTAGTCAAGTGTCCTTTATGGCCACCATTAGGGAATTATTAGCCTGTAACACTAAGCCAACTTTCCCAGAGTCTATCCCAGGCAGGTTAGGGCTTAAATATGGGATGCACCCATTACAGGGTACATATACACTATGAGATTCAGATGCCAATTAGGATAACTGCATGTCTTTGGACTACCCAAAGGAAATCAACACACCACTTGGAGAACACACACAGCAAAGAGAAGATACAAACCCTAAAGCCTCAGCTCCTGTACCCTCCCATCAATGGTGAAAAATTCTGCTGAAACACACTTACACGGCTAATGGTAGCAGTTGACATACGGCCCAATCAGAGAGCTCAGTTTCATCAACTAGCTTTGACACCAATTCACCATGCTCGATTGGCCAAAACAGCAACATGTACCAACTTGTCCGACTGTCATACACACTGAGATTACAGGCATTCACAGAGTCTCCTTGACAGACTAACTGCTTTCAATGGCTGAAAATCATCTTCTTGTGTTCCAGGCTTTAGGCAACTACCAAATAAGCCCCACTATGCATATAAAATGTTCAAATGGATGCCAATCAGAAACAGAAAAACAAACAAAAAAAGGTGGCACTTGGAACTGAGCAGGGTTCATGTGACAAGACGGCTTACTAGTTTAAAAAGTGGACGCAAGAATGAATAGACTATGAAGCAATACCTTCAACCAATGGATTTCAATCAGACTACAATGAAAGGTTGTTTAAACCACAGGCCAAACAATTTGTATCCCTATGATGCAGGATTGTCAGTCAGGAAGTCAGAGTCTATTTTTGACAAAAAACTAACAAAAGATTTTCTCTTGTGGATATAACACCAACTGGGATATACTTGTAAGCTTCCCTCATAATGCAATCAGCTGCAAAATTCATAGCTTATCCAGTTATAGAAGCCAATCTACATGCTTTAGGTACTATGGCCATAGTTAATGCCTTAGACCTAGTATATGGTAGGTACGGACTAAGTACGAGGCACACCTTGTTACATGTCTATAATAGGGCAAGCTATATGCATGCAAAAATGGAGCTCAATTGTATTGTGCAGTGATTTTGTAATAAGACACTACAGACTACATATATTGGCAAGTCTGTGCTGGATTACTGATTTACACTTAGCAAAGATAAAAAAATAACACATACAGAAAGTCTTATAGTTATGTGCAGATTGAGGTTTCAGTGTTTATTAAAATATTGTTACAATTCGCGAAGTATCATGAATAGATTAGTATTTAAGATTTAACTAAATTGCCCTCAGTATGCACTTTTTAATTTGGGCAATCACAGATTACCTGGCGATGTTATGCCATCTAAATATACAAGTGCCTGTTACAAACCTAACAAAATATGTAACCCAGGGGGGAAAATCATTACGTGTGGGCTTTATAACTGCGGTTCCCCGCCATTATTGCTTTATTGCGCCATTGTACATGCGCAGAAGCATCAATGCGCAAAGACGAACTTGTAAGTTGAAGCCTCGCGGCGAGAGGGGCGGGATTTTACGAATAAGAACTTCGTTTCGATTGGTTAGTATAGAGTGGTGTCATAAAAGTGGCCCTGGTTTGGCCACATTGTCTAACAAATGCGCCAAACGGGGGGAAGGTAGAGATCCGAAATAAAATATATTTTAGCCGTTAAGAAATTGAATTGATTACATTAGTCAGTACGAATGATCGCGACTTAAAGGTTGCGTGTGCTGTAATTGTGTTGATAGCCAGAGGAAGACGGACACGGAGGAAAAGCGAGAGGTGAAGACAGCTACAGTAAGTGAAGAAACGTTCACAACTGCGCCGATTTTTTCACGAGGAAGCCATTTATATCCTGCCAGTAAGCTAGTTCAATTCCAACGTAAGAAAATAATGATAGATGTGGGCAAAACTAGCGTTTTGTAATGCTAGATGATGCGTACCTAATCATTTGTTCATAACACGGTTTGTTATTATTGGCCGCTGTTGTGATGCTAAACGCGTATTTCGGTTTGTCAGGGTGTTCAAAAAGGGATGGTATGCCTTTCTTTAGGCAAGCGCTAGCTAGCCGACGTTGCTCCTCCCTGTTTTTCCTATTTGTCTTTGAAATGTGTGTATATATAAAGAATGTATATATTATACATATATATGTATAATATTGTGTGTGCGTGCGTGCGTGTGTGTGTGTGTGCGTGCGCGCGCGTGTGTGTGTCTGTGTGTACATATTACCCCGTGCATCGAATCCCATTTTAAGGAAGGTGGTAAACTTATTGTTGCTCGGATAACACCGAGGATGACCTTTTTGAGAACGGGTATATTATAAGCTGCTTCAGTCAGTTCACATGGCAAGATTATTTTATGACATCAAATGTATATCCATCACCTGTGGAGACTATTGTGGTAATTCGCAAGCTGCTTAAGTTTAAGAGTTTATAATTGGGGTAGTACCCTTGTGTAATATTTTAAACAAAGTATAAATTTAAATTCCGCTTTGAATGACTTGACATGCAACAAAGTTGATATCTATAAATGTTTGTAGGGCAGTTGTTTACTAGTAAACATATATTTATATATATATACACGCCAAATTTTATTAGTGCAGTAATTGTATTTTTTTCTTGGACTAAATTTAATTATGGACAAGGACACTAACTTTTAAAAAGAGACTTGTAGGAATTAGGATGGTTGAACAGAAGTACAAGTGGGTGGGAAGCATCTAATGATCAGTTCTGATGCTTAAATTCACATGATTTATACCAATCTTAGAGGAAATGCAGAAAGATAGCAGTATCTGTCCTGTTACTATTGGTTTCACAAGCCAGGATATTTTCATAATTTTTCCACTTGGAATTCACATGTGTAACCCCCCCCCCACACACACACACATAATTTGTATCACACAGACTGTAGAAAAATAAGAATGCAGTTTATTGTCACCAAGAATCACAAATTTTATGTGTTTTGTCTGAATATTATTTAACTGCAATTTAGTAGTTCCTAAGTTCCTCAACTTTGAGGGAAAACTTTCCCAAATTGTCACTTGCATTTGGTACACCAAATTAGCAAGCTTCACCTTCCGTACTCCTCAGTACAGGACAGTGGAACATGTCCGCTTCATTCTACATTAAATAAATATACAGTGTTATGCAGTACAATTTTAATTATAGTATTTTAGTATGAAGAATATTAACAAATAAGAACTATAGTTGGAGTACACTTTAGGGGGGATTCTGGGAAGACTGGCATTATGTAATAACTAGAAGCCCTTGGGGTCCTACAAAGAACATACATGACGGCTTCACATCTTTAGTTTTAAGTCCTGTATAGGTGGAGTTTGCATGCTCTTCTCCCCTAGATCCAGAAATGTAGTCTTAGTGTATCTCTATCTAAGTTGTGTTTGCCATCTGCTTATTCGACGTGATGGACTGGCATCCCATCTCCTCAGGTGTCCTCTGGTTTATTACCTGTACTTCATAGAGTAGCTTCACTTTTGCACTAGATATGCAATTGTTAAAATAGTTTAAGATATTTGTCAAGAAATTATCCTTATTAGCTCTAAATATTGTCGATAATTTTTTTTCTGTGGTTTAGATACAAAGTATTTTCCGCTTTAGCACTCTTAAAAATATAAAACCAATGTTTTGTAAGAATATCATTGGATTTTTTGGGGAAGCATTCTTGTGATCTGATGGAGAATAGCCACTGGGGTTTTAAATCTTATTGTCATTTATGTATTGTAGCTTTTTAAAATTATTCTTTTGTGGTAGATTTGTGCAATATATTGATTTAAAATTGTTTAAAAATCAAGATATTATTTATCTGATGTGACAGTCTTAGCCGATATTGACAGATAATATTTAAACTTCATCAATACGAAAATTTAGTAGCACCAGAGACACAGACATAACTACTGAATTAACTGACATGATTGCATTGGAAAATTAGACATATTCTATAATAGAGCACTGTGAGATTTCACGTTCAATCTGATGAAGTAAGAGACCCATGTAAACTGCCTCTCTAATGATTAAATTTGCAGATCTGTTGTATGTCATTTATAACTGCTGCGTACGCACAAAACGGGACCTAAAAGATGTGTACACCTCTTTCTACGCAAACGTTGCGATCTATAGAAACAAACTTGATGGCAGAATGTGTGCATATGTACGCCAACTCTGACCCTTGCCTGCGAACATTTTGGAGAAAGAAAATACCACTGCGGGTGAAGAGGGTGAGCAAAAATGTGAGTGGCATCAGTAAATAAATAATTCCTCGTGCTGGTGAGTCATACACCGTACATTTAATTTCACTTATTCAGTCACATATTTATAATAGTGAATAAAATATATAATCCGACTCAAATCTTAACTTAATCTACACTTTTAATCTATCCGCCGCAGCTGTTCAAATGTAAATGGATAAGTGGTGGTCGTGATTATCACAATTATTTGGACACGGAGTAAAACAATCAGTCTCATTGCTGAAAACACAGAAATATCGCGATCACATTCGTGCACAACATAACATAATGGATGTGCTGGCATTGTTAGAAGATTATGCCAATGGCAGAATTAGAAGGGAATGGGTGTTCAGGAACCATGAAGATTTTTTGGCCCATGATGGCTCATAAACCAATTTAGATTACTTAGATATGTGCTTTTGGAGCTATGTGCTGAACTGAGTCCAATGTTTGAGAGACCAACCCGACGGAACCGCGCGATCCCGGTACAAATACAGGTACTGACGACCCTGGGGTTCCTTGCAACTGGCTGTTACCAGCGGGAATTAGCCGACAGGTATATGTTATAATTAACAATAAAATTGTGACGCTTGTTTAGGAAATACAATAATAATCCAATTGTGTTTAATTGTATTCTAGGTTTGGGATATCACAGCCATCACTAAACTCAGTAATACCTGTCGTTTTGGATGGGATTATTAAAATGACTTGTAGATACTGTACATTAAGTTCCCTTACACTGTGGGAGAACAGGCCCACATCAAAAGGCAATTTGCAGCAATGTCCGGTTTCCCAAATGTAATCGGCAAAATTGACTGCACTCACGTTGCAATAAGGGCTCCATATGAAATTGGACGTGAGTTTACGTGAATAGAAACACAGCAGTGTAGGGAGCAGACTGCAGGCTGGCACTGCGTGTGATGGCTGGTTTCTTGGTAAGGTGATAAAAACATTGTGTAATTTATAACTATTCATTGTTCATGTATTGAATCATTCTGTTATGAAGTGCAGGTGACAGCGGCTACCCTCTCAAGCGCTGGCTCCTCACTTGCTGAAATGCAGATGGTGATGTTTAGACGCATCAGATGGCCAGTTGTTATACCACCCCCCAAAAGTGTGCCGAATTATATGGAAGCCCATTTCCGCCACCATGGGAAAAAAAATGTAATCTCAAAATTTCGACTTGGTTATCTCGTTATTTCGAGATATTAAGTCGAAATTTCGACTTAAATTATATATTTTTTTCCACGGTGGCGGAAACGGACTTCCATACACGTCTATCTTGGTTTCAGAAAAATTTCTCTCTTTGCTTTTCCCCTTGGTTGCCATGATGACATGAGTTTTTCAGGGTTACATCGGAGGCTTAAATATGCATGCGGTTATTTGTATTGACCATGTATGGTTGAACGGGGGCGTGTAGAGGGTGGAATATGCGACAAATCCACGTACGTACAATCCCAGGTAGAGTGCGATTTATAAAGTGTATTTTGCTTGCCGGTGTGCGTGCGCAGGTTTTTATAAATCTGACTTTCTTTGCACACGTCATTTTCGTCTTTAGAGCGCACGTACACTTTTAGTTTGAGTTCTACGCAAAGTTTTACAAATGAGACCCCTGGTGATTATTGAGCGTGTGCCATGTGATCGTGATTAAATCATGAGAAGCCGTAGTGGTAGGTTTACCATTATGGGTGTTTTCTGCTGCACCAAGTACTGTACTTTTGATACTTCGAGAAAGTACCAAAAGTACGGTACTCCAAGGTGTTGGTTTTCCAATAGCATAAAAAGTACAGTATTCTCTCCCAGTTGTTTGAGGCAGTGTGTGAAGTACAGGGGGGTCCGGGGTTGCGACACCACTGATTAACCCATGAGACCCCCCCCCGAAGCCTTAAAAGCAAAATTTTAAAGGGGTCTCAAGATCGGCATTGCGCAGCAATAGGGAGATGGGGACCCCCCCCCCCCGAATATTGAAGGGTATTTCACACACTGGTTTTTGAGGTATCTGTAGTATCTAGTAAGCCATCCAGATTCTGCTTAAAATTTGACACTGTCAGAATAATCAATAAAATGAGTCTTGGCAGAGTTCACCAGGAGGAAGTTCTGTATCCTCAAATATCCTCTTTCTAGCTTAGAAAATTTTAAACCCTGAAGTGGAGTTTTGTCACCCATATAGTAATGGAAATTTAACACCATGCTTACGAATAATATCCTCATCGGGTAGTAGGCCTATGTTATGGAAGTGTAAATTGTTGAATATGCAATTAAGTGTTGAGAGAGGCACGTGGTGCGACAGGCAGTCTAATGATGCTTTTTCACTTGCATAAAAGAACCGAGAGACTAGTTACAGCAACAGTAACATAAAACCACAGAGATGCTTATTTACTGTCCGCACAGTGTACATCATGAATTACTGTGTGCTAATTTAATAATTTTTTATCACATCTGTGAGAATCGCTGTGTTATGCAAGCATCAAATGTGAGGGAAATTTGCATGCGGTTGGAAATTTAAGTTCAGTGTTCTCGGGAATGTATCAATACATTGCAGTGTGCGATGCTACTAATGATGAATAAAATATAGAATATACCCATTTTCCTTCAGAAAATCCATGTCCTAGGTGTCCATGCATTTTAACCAATTAGGTGCCACATCCAGTTCAGTCTGGTCATGCTTTCAGCCCAGCTAGTAAGCAGGGCCATATTGGCATGGTTATGGTTCTGGTAATGCTCGCATACTAAATATATATGCTACTTGGGTTCATTATTATTGTTCTTAATAAATAATTAACACACATTAATACTATTATTTACATTTGTATATGTGGGCTAAAGTTTTGTGCGTTGGGAACAGGTGAAACACATATGTAAGCAAATCTATTTGAAGGTTTGTTTGGTAAAAAAGTATGAAGTTAACTCCAGAAAAAAGTAATCATGCTTGTGGAAGCAAAACATCTGAACAAGAAGTCAAAGGGAGTTAAATGTTTATAAAAACTGTAAAACATGACTGCTAAGCATTGCGTAAATAACTCATCGGTTTTGATTTTTGTCTTTTGCTTCTTAATTCTGGCAGTGTATTGTAAGTAATAATTATATCTGACCCTCCTAACAGAACTGGCTGTTTAATTAAATTCTGGAATGGGCAGTCAAAGTAAACCTAAAGAGTTCATTATTTATTTAAAGGGTGATGTGTTTTTATTTTCTTCTTAAATACTGTATTGGCCCGAGCTCTGATTATAAGATGACCCCCCCCCCCACACACACACCTTTTTTTAGCAACTGTTTTTGGAATACCAAATCTTGCCTTTATAAAGAAAAAAAATATTTGACAAGAACATAGGTTACCCAGCAGCCACATGCAATTGGATTACAATAAGTGTATTACATGCCAAACATTCTGAAAAACAAATGATTTTTTTGGGGGGGGTGTAGATAATGAATATTACCAGCTTCACAACCCTTGAGGGCACAGAATGTCTTCAATGCAACAGACCCACATGAAGAGGGTAAAAAACGTATTGCGGAGAAAAGTCAAGCCATATTAATACGTGATATGACAGCCTTTGTTAACGGCCACTATCGGTTTAATACTAGCAGCGGCACAGCCAGGGAAGCCAGCAGTTTACATGACACTCAGGGAAACACGCTAAACACATGCATTGCTAGGGTTGCCAACCGTCACGCATCTGGGGACACTTTTTGACTCTCACGTTCACACAAAATCATTCATGTGATCCAAGATGGCGACGTGGATGGTTGCCTCGGTGTGTTGGTGCGCACTGTTTTGCTTTATTTATCTCTTGATGTCTGGCACCAACCACCAAACCAAATTCCTTGTATGTGTGAACGTACTTGGCAATAAACTCTATTATGATTCTGATCTGGCAAATCTATATTTCATTATAAACCTAAAATTTGCAACATTAAAAGCATTGGGTTAGTTTGCAAGACCCTACAGTCTAGTTAATAGGGAAATAAAACTGTTACGTACATGTAAATGTGTGTGCAGATGTCTCAAATTGAAAATCTCATGCCAGCCAGCTGACCAAAGCTGACAACCCTGCACTGCAGGGCAAACATTACATGCTTCCAAAATTTACTGTTAACAATAATGCATGAGTACACATTAATTTAGACTATTCACAGATTTGCGAGGTGCACAGCCTGCCGGTAACTGCATATAGTTCCGCTAATCAACCCCACGGTATCGCATTATGGCAGCCAATCGTGCACAGCAGTTGGGATCACTGTAGGGCTGCACAATTAATCATAAAAAGGAACGTGATCTCAATTCACACCTCTATGCGATCTCATTTCTACATTACAACAGTTCTTCGTTCTACATTAGCTGGATCAACTACTTTTCCCCAGAGAGTCACAAACATCCCATTATTATGCATTATATTGAGCATGATTATTTATGTATCCAAGGTATTGTTTTATTTTTCTTACAAATGAACCATTGTACTGTACTGGTTTGACGCCCTTGGGTTGTCCCTGCCTTGCACCCATAGCCTCTAGACCCCCTGCGACCCTGTATTGGATAACCGGTTACACAAAATGGATGGGTATTCAATATATTGGTATGGACAGAGAGGCATATGTCTTGATTTTCTTCTTTTTTTTAACAAAGACAAGCTGAAATACGGGTGCATGGACTTATGTTCATTGTATAAAAATTGTACATTTTGGGGTAGTCTGCATCAGTGATTCCTTTTGATGAATGTATTCCCAGAGTGTTTTCACAGTAACTCTCGGTGGGCAGCACTTGTCTTTTCAAAGACAAATTTGAATATTTATATGGGTTCTCAAAGCAAATACTTATTAATCCAAATGTTACCACAAATGATGTGGTTTGGTAGAATCCACATGTAGATGTGAAGGTTCAGTATATGATTCTTTTCTTACCCTGTGCTGCTTTTTTTCCCTTCTCCAAACTGCAGGTGACAAATCCAACTAAAGCGAAAACTGAGAACCTTTTGAGTTATCCAGTTTGGTCAGGGCCTAGTCAACTTGGGTTTCGCAGGAAGTATGCAAGGAATCTACTCTGTGAAAGAGGTTGACCTGGTTGCTGGAGTGAGAAACCCATGATCCCTTATATGTTGAGAGTGAATGCACTCCTTCACTATTGATTTGGATTCCTGTGGACCCTCCTGGTAGGTCAGTTTATTGTATGTTCATGACATGTTGTACCAGTTGGCTCTGTTTCTAGCTCATCTGTTTAGGATTCAATCAAAGGAGTTTGGTTCATATCTGAATAAGCAATGCTTTTCACTTCAAAGATTCTGTTTATGCCTTGCGTGTTTTTATCCTTCTTCACTGACTAGTAAATGTTCTAAAGATAAACTTGAGGAGAATTTATGAAGTACCCACTGAATCTAAACAGGTCCACAGTCTATATTGATAGTATGTTTGGGGCAATTAATATGTAACTGCACAGTATAAGGATTGCAGAAATGTTTTAGATGTACTGTTGAAATATTTGTTTTTAAGAAATAAATCAGTCGGTCTGTCAAATCGAATATGTGCACCACTGTGCAACCAAATATAACTGCTGCAGAAAAAAATGTGGTGGCTTTTTTGTTGAGCTGTTCTGCTCCATGGGTCCTCTAACTCTTAAGACTTCAGGATTTTGATTCCTTCAAGTATACAATTTCTTTTAAAAAATTTACTTCTGAAGAGCCGTATCAGCCTTTCAGCAGGCAATGATTCCAGAAAACACGTGAAGTCAATGAAATGGCCACGTGATCACAAAATCATTGGTCTCTGTAATCACTAGTTTAATATTTAACCTGGATTCAGTTGAGTTTGTCCACCGACATGTAAAGCGGTTTGCAAACTGAAACATGAAAGTGTATAGTTGTAGATTTAACCCAAGACTTGGAGAACTTTTAACATGCAAATGCTTCATGTCTGTGTGCCTGAACCATTTTGAATTTAACTGAAGAAATTTTCCGTGATCTAATGCAGTAATCTGTCTACATAATCATGAAACATACCTCAGCCAAAACTTGAACTGTGGGAACAACACCCTCAAGCTTTGAACTAAATTTTTTAATAGGACATAGCAACAATTTTTATGAGGTTACTCCTTGTCCAAAAAAATAACATGGGGTGACTGACTTTGATATTGTGAACTGAATTGGACTGGGCTGTTATTGTTAATCCGCATGTGAACCTTTGATTTGATTTACTCTTTAGACCTATCACAGATTTCTGGGCAGCTAATGTACTCCATTTAGTCCTGCTTGTATGTGAAGTTACTGTGAGGCGGGTTTCTCCTATACTTATCTGAGAAAATGTTTAGCTCAGTCCTGCTTTTCTAAAATATCATCCACAATGGGTTGGCGGTTCCAAGATTTCACATATGTTGTGTTGGACCTTCCAGAGATGTAGTTTGTCAATGAACCTGCATGTCTCAAGACTATTTCATTTAACAAATGTGCCCTTTAAGGTTTTTTTTCTTTCTTTTTTTGAATAGGGTTTGGAAACAAGGGAACTAATCACCAGCTTTGGTTTCCAAAAATTGGTATGGCACATGGGCAAAACACATGCTGCGATACCCAGCTAATGATAGATCCTGGGTCTTTGGAAATTCCCATAAATCTGGAGAGAAACTTGGTGTCTCCCTCTAAAAGTCTTACTGTGCAAGAGACTCCTCACGTTGAGAATGTATTTTCTTCAATTTGTAATTCAAACGTAAACACAACACCGGACTCTCCAAGGCAACACCCACCTCACCAAAGGTGTCATGGAGAAGAGAAATCGCGACGGCTTTGTCTGCATCAACAGCCAGATGGAGTGGGGAGGCTGGAGCTTCCAAACTGCACTGCCGCAAATATTACAGCTAATGAAACACAATGCTTAAGTCTTTTCCATGGAGTGAGTGAAGCAAATGCAGACTCCCAAGGCAAATGCAATTATTTGATGAACTCTGCTATTTTTGATCAATACTCTGATGTTAGCAGCTGTTCAGAGCCTGATGTTGGAAATGTTACTACTTGCACTGAATTAAACACTGGCAATGACCAATATAATGACCTTCAAGGAAGTGAAAACACCTGGAAATTTGAATGTTTGGAATTCTCTAACTCTTTTGGATCAGTAGAACCCAACTGTCAAAATGGATTGAATCACCCTGGTAGTACCTGCAAAGATGAAAGTTGCGGTAGTACCTCTGATTTGAAAATTCAAGAAGCCGAGGATAAGGACCAGAGAGAACCGATGTTTGTGGATCAAAAGTATGACTACTTGCAACTAGAAAAGAGTAGGAGTGGTATTAATACATGTGGAACACATCAATGTAAAGGTTGCTTTTTTGCCAGCAGAGAATCCAGCGATCTACATGATTCTAATACCTGCATGAACTTAAACGATAGTACTGTTGCTTATGAAATGGAGGCAAGAGATCAAGTGCCTGCATCTTGTGGAGATGGCTCTGTCAGTTCAAAAATGGGACTCGAGAACCAATGTGACCAACAACAGAAGGACGGTCATAAAGAAAATCCTGGTGAGTTGCTTGGTACTAGCAAAGGTGAAGATCAACACTGTAGCAGCTTTGAGTTCCTTCAGCGCTGCTTAGGCTTAAATAACTTTCACAGTGATGCAAATGAGTCTAGCCTTGCAAAAGAGAGCCAGAATGGTGGAAAGGTATCCCACGAAGACAGTATACACACCGTACAGGGAGAACCACATGGCGGTCCTTCTGCCATTGTGCAAATGGGTTTAGAGACTGTTCCTACAAGGAATCCTGAGGAAACATACACAGAAAGTGATACTCAAGAATTACCTATCACTGTGTGCCATAATATTCCATGTGTTACTGACTCAAACAAGGTAATGGCTACATCTTCTCAGAGTAGCAGTTTAAAAGGGGACAGTTTAAATTCACAGGCATCTGGCACCTGTGCATCTATTTTTGAAAATCTGAAGTGTATTGATACATTTACCAAAATTGATAATTCTTGCAGTGATATTTCCAGAGATCTTTTACTAACAACTTTGCCTGACTTCAATACTGACTGTACTGATAACATCGTACCAAGTTCCTGGAAAGATGATGAAATATTGGAATCTTCTGAAAAAGAGACTTCTGTGTTGTCTAAAAGCGTGCACAGACCTGTTTTTCCCTTGAATAATGAAAATTCTGCTTTGCTTGATGTGGCTGCTGATTCCTCCACCATCCAAGTGTTGACTCATTTTGAGACTTCCCAACATTTAAAGAAACTCTTACATCCCGTTGTGCTGCTGAAGACTGCAAGGCAATATGTTACAGAAAAGAAGGGGTACCACTGTGCTGAATGCCAGGATCCATCACCAAGTTTGTCATCCCTCATAGAGCATCACCATGTTGCTCACTCTAAATACAATTTTCACTTTTGCCAAACTTGCAACTGCTATTTTACTGACCTTGAACAAGCTAAGGAACACTTTTGTGTACGGCAGATAAATACTGTAAACAAACTGAAGAAAGGAAGTTACCGCATGCCACGCACATGCAAGTACTGTGACCTGACTTTCACCAGACTCTCTGACTATTACAGACATGAACGAAAACATACTGGCATTACACCATTCAAGTGTGAAAAATGTGGTGTCTACTTTGCTCAGTCAGCAAGTCTGAACCGGCACAAGCGATTGGCTCGGTGTCCGCATCCAACATTGAAAAATCATGATAAAGTAAAGCACCAAAAATCCTACTCTCCTGTCAAAGTGTACCAGCTTCCATCAGATGACATGGGTAGTCAGCTCCCTCCATGCTATGTAAAGTTGGTGGACTTTCGCAAGGGCAGTTGTCCAACAAGCAAGAATAATTCAGAAGTTTCTGAAAAGAGTTTCCAATTTGGACTAACTGATGAAAGGCACTTTAAATGCCTTAAGTGCCACAAAACCTTCAGACATGGTAGCAATCTAAGCAGGCATAAGAAGAATGCCTGTAGAGATCAAAATGGCACATTTAAGTCTACAATTATAAAACAGATGAAAAATGCTGGAGGGCAGTACAAGTGTCCACTTTGTCCACGTCTATTCAAATATTCCTTCAACCGTTTCCGTCATATGCGGTTGCAGTGTCTTAAAGAATATTCGCAGCAAGGCAAGGGTAAAAAAGGTAATTTGTACAAGTGTGCTTTTTGCAAAAGTACTTTTTCTAATTCCTCTAATCGCAGCAGACACATAAAGATGGTTTGCATGAAAGAGTATATTCGCCGAGAGAGTTTGAAGATGAGACGGGAAATCCATGAACAGAAAAAAGGGTTGCCTCAAAAGCAACACCGGCCACTGACACAACCTCGGCAGGCTCAGAGGTTGCGCCACAAGTGCAGTTTTTGCCCAGCAACATTTGCTCATACGTCTGGTAAATATAAACACATGAGGAAACACAAGCCCTTTGAGAAGACTGGAAAGACATTCAGGCAGCAGAACTCTCACCCACTTCTGTCAGACACTGAAACTGTTAATCCAAGGTCCAAAGTCCACAATGAAAATGATAATGCTGGCAGCCTACCCTTCTCTTGTCATTATTGTGAAAAGCAATTTAACACCTCTGCCTCTCTCTCAAAACATGAAAGGTTGCATAAAGGTGAAAGACCTTATCGTTGCTTAGAATGCGGAAAGCGCTTTTTGCGAAGCTCACACCTCACAGCTCATAAAAAGGTACACCAAAGAAGAATACAGTGCACTGTTTGCAAGAAGATTGTTCCTACAATTAGAGATCTAATAAAACACAGACAAAGCCATATAAATAAGGGTATGCTACAGTGCCCTGATTGCCCATTGCAGTTCAAATATCCTGCTTTTCTTCTCCGACATGTGTCTAAGCATAACAAAAAACCATCGAAAGACCCAGAATTTTCTGCTTCACCTCCGCCACTGCCGCCACCAGAACCACAGCATGAAGGCAGCCTTGGTGAGTTTCAGTGCTCACTCTGTCAAGAGGCTTTTGACAGTGCCTTAACACTGAATAGGCACTGCTTATCTCACATGTCAAAGTCTTCTAAAAATCAGTGCCCTTTCTGTAAAAGACATTTCTCTGGGCGTACTGCTTTAGTTCGACACCTTCGCCTACATACTGGGGAAAAGCCATATCGTTGTGACACCTGTAGAATGTGCTTTGCACGTTATGAAGGCCTTAAAACCCACAAAGAGAAATGTTCAACTGTTGACACAACCCAGAATGATAAGCAGGATGATCCTCTTTCCTCCAACAGTAAGAAAAAGTACACCTGCAAATACTGCCCACAAACATTTTTCTGGCCCTGTAGTTTATCAAAGCACCACAAAAATCACATCCTTAAGATGCTTTTTCCTTGCTCCAAATGTGGTAAATGTTACAAAAAACTAAGGTTAGTATCTCATGAGAAAGTGTGTGACCCTTCATCTACCACATATGCAGACACATCTAGCAGTCATTTGATTGCTTGTGGGAAGTGTGGACAGACCTTTAACAGGAAATCAAATCAAATTGTCCATGAAAGGAAATGTACGGCTAAGGGCATAGGTACAAGGAGCACAGACAAATTGAAGCACCGCTGTCCACACTGTTCTAAAGTCTTTAGGTATCGAAGTTACCTCCTAAGACACCTTGTGGTTCATGCAAGGAACAAACCGCATGCGTGTATGCATTGTGGTCATAGATATGCTAGTCACAGCCGCTATCTGCAGCATGAGGCTTTCTGTAATGGTACTTATAGGTACAGGCGATCAAGGGATAGCATAAAAGTTGTAAACAGCACGCATATGTCATCTGATACTTCTTCCAAACAAACAAGTGAACCTCTAACTGAAGTAGATAGTGAAGAATACAACTGCAAATTCTGCTCGAAGAGTTTTATGCGCACTGGCAATCTAAGACGTCATATTTTAACACACACCGAGGTCAACCCATACCATTGCAAATCTTGTGAAAGCTGCTTTTCTCGTTATGATACATTAAGACGGCATGAGGATTCTTGTACTGGCAAGAAGGTAAGACCTGAAGTCCGCATTGTCAAAATTAGTCTAGATGACCTGGGGAAGGGCTGGAAAAACAAGCCGGAGACACCAACGGAGGCACAAAAATTTTACTGTCAAACTTGTAGCAAATGTTTCACCACCCATGCCAATTTAAGTCGTCATGTAACCTTGCAACATATAACAGTAAAGCCTTTCAGCTGTAGTCGCTGCGGTAGCTCATTCTCTCATGAGTGTTCTTTGAAGAAACACAACATGAAATGTAAGGGACGGCTGTTTTCTTTCACCTCTAAAACAAAAAGTTACCAACATGAAAGCAGTAGCTTCCACGCTGTACAGGAGAGTGGCATTACTCAGCCTTGCAGGGAGACATCTGAATTTCTCATGAAGATGCAAAGGCAGTACCCAGACAAGCATAAGTTGCTGTGTACTTTCTGTCCCCGTCGCTTCAAAAACCAAGAACAACTGAAAGTCCATACCCGCCTGCACACAGGAGAAAAACCTTTTGGCTGTGCCAGCTGTGGCGAACGCTTCATCCGTCGTGACTATTTGAAGCGCCATTTGATTAAGTGTAAAGTTGGCCCAGAAAAACAGGAGAGAATGCTCTGTGACAAATGTGGTGAAATTTTTCTCTCTCTAGATCAACTGCAAAATCACATGAAGTCTTGTATGGTTACCCCAAGGTTACTGGACTGCTACTTAGAAAAGCCGACACGTCCCAGTATCTCATCAGAAAACAAGGGCTTTTCTTGTGCTAACTGCAGTGAACGGTTCTTGCTGTTCTCACAGCTACAGCATCATTTCCTTGCTGTGCATAGGGGAAATACTTCTCAGAAACTTACATCAACATTACCACTCAAGCAACAATTATATAGCATGGACGTCAAAGAGGAACCAGTTGATGAAGGTTATGAAGAGAGCCAGTTAAAGAATTCTGATCAGTTGTCTACTAAACCTCCAATTGCAATTCATAAGAAGAAACCATTTGTTTGTCCACACTGCAACTTAGAATTTTGTAATACCAGTGGACTCCGCATGCATCTTCGTATGCATGCAGGCCAAATTCCATTTATGTGTCTAAGATGCAAAAAAGGCTTTTGGAGTAAAAGCTTACTGCGAAAACATCAAAGAAAGTGCCGATTTCAAGTGGTAGCAAAAGAGTCGCATACAGAGACATCCCATCCATTTGAATTGAATTACAACGCCAAGAATACTGTTTTGGTATTTAACAGTGGGTCCAAAGCTACAGGGACAGGGGTACTACAAACCAAGTTTTCCTGCAAGGAGGACAACAAAGATCAGCAGTGTCAACAACAGGTTTCATTTGATACCCAAGAGAAGCAGAATTCTTCTGGAACAAGTGTTACCGATAAATATCAATGTTCAGAATGTGATCAGAGTTTTACTGATGGGCTTTTACTTATCAGTCATTTGGAAGGCCATAGTCGTCAGGAGAGAGAACAAAAACAAGGGCATGTTTGCAAGTTGTGTGGAAGGGTATTTAATCAGCCAGCTTTATTATACAGACATTTGAAAATGCAACACTCCAAAAAGACACCATATCTATGTCCAGAATGTCCAAAATCTTTTCGATATCCTTCAGATTTGGAAGTCCATAGAAGTTGCCATGACCCCAATCGACCATTCATTTGTAATCTCTGCAACTCAAGGTTTTGGTCAAGCCAGTCTTTAAAAAGACACACCTCTGCTGTGCACCATGAACTTCCCAAAGATACACTCGCTTATACCTGTCAGATTTGTGACCGGTCCTTTTCTCTGAGAAGTTCATATCAAAAACACTGCAAACGTCATAATGTAGGGTTGGGTATAGAAACTCAACTGAAACAAAAGCTATTTTTAAAGCAAAAATGTAGTATGGTTGTGAATCTTGACGGAAAGAATTATTCACGCAATGAAGATGAAGGCAACAGTGATGATTCTGACTCGGCACCTTATTTCCCCTGTCATGTGTGTGGAAAAACCTTTCCCACGTCAGAAAACCTAGAGGATCATCAGCGTTGCCACCTTGGTGAGAAACCTTATGAGTGTGCAGAGTGTGGAAGATGTTTTTTCCAGCTTGCTCACCTGCAGCAACACCAGAGAAGCCACAAATCTGAGTTTCAGTGCCAAACATGTGGCCGCGGCTTCGTTTCATTCTTTGCTTTACGTAAGCATAAGCACACTCATGGAAAAAGCCGACCGTACCGCTGCCCAAAGTGCCAGCTCAGCTTCACTGGTCCCACACAGTTGGCAGAACACATGGCTACTCATCGTGATGATAACTTCCCCTGTGACCTCTGTGATCAAACGTTTTCTTGTAAACTTAGCCGTGCTCAGCATCGCATGAGTCACACAGATCAAGATGAAAGTCTTCCTCCCTTGCTGCCACCAACCAATATAGCACTGCAGTCATCTCATATCTCTAATTCTGATCGGCTGAAATATCACTGCGGTGTTTGTTGCAAGCGATTTCAGAATTCAGAACAACTCTCAGAACATGGTTGCCATGCAGGCAGAGAACGGCCTTACTCTTGCCCTGAATGTAACCAGCATTTTCGTCATGGATCTCACCTCAAAAAGCATCAACTCAGTCACCAAATCTCAAGACCCTCCAGCTACAAATGTAATCAATGCAACATCTGTTTCAGATACCGTCATCAGTTTCTAAATCATTTAAAAGTACATGGTACCGAAGAGTCCACAGATGCTCTCAGCACAACCAATTCAACAGATGCTCGGAATAACTTGGAAAATATCTTCCATTGCCCCATCTGCCCATCCCAATTTCTCCATGCCATAGATTTAGCAAGCCACCTTTCAATTCATGCAGATAATACATTTGCATGTGAGATTTGTGGAAATATGTTTGCAAGCAAAAGCAGCCTTCTAGAACATGAATGTCATCTAACTACCTCTGTGCAGTATGAGTGCACAGAATGTGGTAATAGTTTTCTGGGCAGTAATACCTTCCGGCATCACCTCTGTACAGGTAGAAAACGTCAAGATAAGGAGAGTGAATACTGTTTGCCATCTTCGTCTTCTATGAGGAAAACTGTTCCGGTTGCTGTATCCCAAGCTACAGAAGATGATGACAGTGAGGTGGATGTAGGGGAAGACTTCTTTAATTGCCCAGTTTGTGACAAACGGTTTACTTCCAAGGATTGCCTCCAGGAACATCAGCAGCAACACACTATTACCCGTCCCTTTAAGTGCCTTTCATGTGGCAAGTTCTTTGCAAAGAAAAGGTACCTCAAGAAGCACGAGCTGATTCATCAGCGCCTGTATCGTTGCAAGCTGTGTCCTCAGTCATTTGGTGATGCAAAGGCCTATTTGACTCACCAGGGTCTGCATGATGAAACCCGTCGGCACCAGTGTCCGGTGTGTCGGAAATGTTTTGTGACATCTCAAGACCTGGCACGACACACAAAATCTCACTGTAAAGAGCTGGAGGACACTAGGGGGGATTTTCGTTGTGACATGTGCTACAAATCTTTTGGTCAGCTGGCACATCTGCGGCAGCATCAAGAATCGCATGTTGGGCAGGTTGTTTATGAGTGCACAGAGTGTGACAAGGCATTTGCTTTTTTCCACCTCCTGGAAGAACATCAGAGCACGCATGCATTACCACAGTCATCTTTATCTGCTCCTGGGTCCAACACCTCCAGTTCCTTCACTGCATAACCTGTAACTGGAAAAGGAGATCTTGATATTGCTAAATTCTTGTAATTAATTCAAAGTATGAACTCTCTCATTGCGTTTTATTTCCGCTTAACGTATTTTTACCTAAAGTATTACTATTCTGGAAGACATTTTTTCCTCAGTTAACTGCAGATCTGATAATATATTTATTTAGACTCTCTCCAGCCTGTTCACTTTCCAGAGTTGGAGGTGTAAGTGTTTAATGTAGAGGGTGGTTTATTCATGAATGTAAATAGTTTGTGCATGTGTACATTTTAAAATGGTAAATCCTGGCTATTGTAATTATGAGTATATGCTTGCAGTGTATTGTAAATATTAAAAGCTCCTTTTGGTCAGTGTGTGTATTGTCACCTAATCTCTTTATGTTGTAGTTCAAATTAATTTAATTTATAGAGTTGCTTGTTGTGTTTACTTTCTCACAACAATTTAAACACATTTTAATCTTTCAGAATGTGTTATCAGGTGTACTTATGTGACTTTAAATATCTGTGGAGTTTACTCTCGAACTTAAGTACTGAATAGTATATGGATGGATTAAGTATTATGTAAATGTTAATTCCCTTCTGTATTTACTAAAATTGACTGGGCTGCACAGTTTGCTTAATTTTTTTTTTATATTTCCTTTTAATAATTTTCCAATATTCCCAGTATTAGAGTTTGTACAGAAGAAATTGTGTTCAGTATTTCTACTTACTGTTTGTATACGCACATGTATACCCTATGTTTTAATTTTATATGGACAGAGTATTGGGTGACTTTTCAGACTTCTGGGTTATTTTGGTTTTCTAGTTTAGTCTTGTTTGTAAAACAGAATGTAAATAGTGTTTATGTATATAGTAACAATTGGTTGGAATTATGGACCCGGAAATGTTAAATGACTTGTGGAGAAAATGTAACCAATAAGAATAATGTGAGACCCGGGAGTATGTACTGTAATCACATTGACATTGCTTCTCCGGCCTGTTTGCTGTCAATCCATTGTTAAAGGAGGGATAAGCACAGTAATCAGCAGATAGTTTGTATGAAAAATACTGTGTACCTGTACTCTTTTTGCTTAACAAGGAATAATACCTTTTCATCCAATTCTGAGTCAACATTTAACCAATTTAAACACCAAGTTCTATCTAAAATTTTAGTAGATTTTTTTTTTTTTCTGAGGGATTTGTTAAAATAAACAGAATAAACGATTTTGAATCGTCCTTTTTTCATGTTTAGGACCACATTTTGAGTGTGTCGTCATGTTTGTTTGTTGCAGTAGATTTTCCACTGCACTTTTTTCCTAGATTGAAATCTGTTTGCACCTCAACAGCCAATGGGCAGTTTGCTAGCATCCTCATTACATTTTCAGTATCTATCAGATGTTTTTGACATCTACCAAGGTTTTGGTTTTACATCTAGATATGTTGTTAACTCCATCTGAAAATCTGAGTCAAAAATGTGCCTTCTGCAGGCTAACACCTACTATAAAAAAAAATCTAAATGGCTTGTGGACAAAATCTGAAGGTTTTCCATTTGCTTTAGCAAATTGATTAGCACAATTATGTGCATTTATGGCTGAGGTATGTGTAGGTGTCCTTGTTGCCAGTAGGACGGTTGCACATGACATCACACTCTACCGTCCACACCAAGCAAAGGCAGTAATCTGCCATGTTGGTGCATAGATTCCTGTCTGGTGCGGTACTCCATGTGTACAGTCTGTCAACATTAATTTTGGTTTGGTGTACTGTTGTTGGCTACAACAGCAGCAATGTTTGCAAGAAATGTAAAGGACCCTTTAGGATTCCAAAAATTCTTTTAAAAAAAAAACCGTCGTCAACAGAGGAGAGTGTTTTATCCAGCCAGCCTTGCAGACAATAGTTACACAACATCTCAAGAACAGCTCATACTGAGAAGAGTGGCAAAGATTGTAAAGATCACTTTGTCTATGGTAAGAATAATGCAAAAACTATGTGTTTCTAATTTGTCTTTGTATGTGTTCATTTCTGTAGATATCAGTACTGATCATCTTTAACTGGTGAACATCAACTATGCAAACACTACTAATTCTCGTGATCTCGTAACTTAAGTAATTTTATGGCTTTTTGTGCCGCATAATTTATGAGAGTTGATGACACAAAATTGTTTGGTTGTGAAAGTATGATCTGGAAACCATGTCTTAAAAACCATTCTTATACTTCCACATTAGGCAAACCATCTACTACGTATGACAGGCAGCATGGACGGGGCGCTAACTGTGAACATGGGATGCAGCAGTTTGAAGAGTGTCAAGAGAAGAATGCAAAAAGAGAGAGCCAAATGAAGCCAGACATTTAGGGATAAAACAAATCTATCAGCAATTTACCTTTAAAACACATTCACTTATGTGCGATCAGTCTAGATTTGTTGTATTAACAATGACAACAGGCATAGCACTGTAACGTTAACATTACAGCACAGAGCAACACAGCTGCTTTACAGAACCAGAGTGAATTTCAGCAGCTTGACAGCCTTGATGTCCTGTATCATTTGCCACTTCACTCAACATAAAACACACCCTTCCTTTCATTTGAGAAAAAACATTAGCCCTGCCATTCTTTGATCAAGGTTTTTAGGGTACCTGGGACTGAATTCAGGGTTGCAAACACTTTTGTGAAGTGTGATCATAAACAGAATTGGTTGAGGGTACCAGCTAACCACTGGTTCCATTCAGCACAATCTTTTGGGGTTAATTCATGTGATAAGTAGACACAAATATGGTGTGTCTCAGGATGACTAAAAGTAATTCACTCAAGGTTGCTGTTGTCAGACCTGTCCTTAAGAAAACAAACCTATATCCCACTGATTTGGTTAATTAAGATGTATTTCTAACCTTCCATTTATTTCCAAAATCTTAGAAAAAGTAACTGCTAGTAACTATCTCTCTTCTTGCAAAAGACCAATGTTAATTAAATGTTCCAGTCAGGGTTTAGGCCAAATCAGAGCGCTGAAAATGCACTGGTGAGAATCACTTGATTATGACTGCTGATGATGGTTCTGTATCACTGTTGGTTCTGCTAGATCTAAGTACTGTATTTGATACTGTTGACTATGACATTTTATTGGCAATGCTACAGTCTTTGGTCGGTGTTACAGGGGAGGCACTGTCCTGGTTTTGTTTTCAGTGAAAATGGCGGCGCATGCACATGCAGCGGCTCAGCACTCCATAAAGCAGTTCTCGTTATTAGGTATTTGATTAGTTTACTTGCTTGTGAGTACAGCGTATGCTTATGTAAGCATAAAATACAGCCGGCATGAGCTGATAGATATCGGTTCGGTGCATTTCTGCTGTATTCTTGACCATCATGACCATCATGACTTCCCGACAGAGATCGTGAAGCTACCAGGACCTCCAGGGATTACTGTTCCAGCTGGGAGACAACGGAGACAGCGCAGAGACAGGAAGCAGAAGCGAGGCTGCAGAGCCGGCGTACATGCTAAGCTAGCACGAGATCCACACAGACCTCCATTGCCAAGCCTCTTCGTAGCAAACGTGCGATCACTTCCCAACACAATGGAGGAGTTAACACTCACCCTGTCAGCGCAGAGGAATAAGCGGGACTGCTGTGTTATGGTGTTTGTGGAGACATGGCTCGGTTTGACGATCACGGAGGAGGCTATCCAGCTAACCGGACACGCTATACATGCTGACAGGTCGGTCGACTCCGGTAAGAGCCGAGGAGGTGGACTGTGTGTGTACACAAATAACAGCTGGTGCACAGACGCTAAAATCACTGACACTCGTCGCTCCCCGGACTTGGAGTATTTGATTTTAAAGTGTTGCCCCTTTTACCTACCAAGGGAATACTCAGTTGTTATGATTGCTGCTGTTTATATCCCCCCTCAAGCTAATACTGCTATAGCCCTGGGCTACTTGCTAACTGGTATTGGCAAGCAACAGAGTGCCCATCCGCAGGGGGTGTTTATAATAGCAGGTGATTTTAACCAAGCGAACCTGAAGACTGTGCTCCCAAAATTGTACCAGCATGTTCAGTGTCCTACAAGAGGAGTTAACATACTAGACCATGTGTACAGTAATATCAAGCAGGGTTTTAAATTATCAGCTTTCCCTTATGTGGGCCAGTCTGACCACATCTCCCTGTATTTAACTCCAGCATATAGACCACTCATTAACATGGTGAAACCAGCTCCTAGATTAAAACGAGTCTGGCCAGAGGGAGCATCTGAACAGCTGCAGGATTGCAGGATGCACTAACTGGTCTATATTTGAGGATGATAATATCGACACCTACACCTCCACTGTTCTTTGTTATATAAAATACTGCATGGACAATGTCACCAGCACAAAACAAATTTGTATCTTTCCCAACAACAAGCCATGGATGACCAAAGATGTTCGTCTACTGCTAAAGACCCCTAACATTGGCCTTTAGGTTGGGTGACACACAGCAATAAAGCATTGCCAGGTCTGAGCTGAGGAGGGGCATCAGAGACACATAGGCGGCCCATAGGAGGTGGATTGAGAGTCACTTTGGCAGCTCCGATACCCTTCTGCCGCCATGAGAGGGTAGCTGCGGAGACTTACGGCCCCAGCACCAGCCATTAACAGCCAGGAACTCATCCTGCAGACTACTGAGGTAGAACGAACACTCCGCAGTGTCAACATACAGAAAACAGCTGGTCTTGATGGTATCCTGGCGCGGGTGTTAAGAGACAGTGCCATGGAACTGGCTGAGGTTTTCACAAACATCTTTTATACATCTCTGTCACTGTGCTCTGTTCCTGCCTGTTTAAAAACCTCTATAATAGTGACGTAACCAAAACAGACCATAATAACAAATCTCAATGACTACAGGCCAGTGGCATTAACATCTATCATTATTAAGTGTCTGGAAAGACTGGTGATGAAACATATAAAGGTTGCTCTCCCACCAACACTGGACCCCCATCAATACGCATATAGAACCAATAGATCAACAGATGATATCTGCCAGTGGTGGGGCCCTCATACCCTAACTGCACCCACTAATTTTAATGCATTGTAGACAAAAACACACAACTCTCTCGCACATATACACTTTACACTAACAAGGAACGGGGATGTGTTGGGGGCTGAGGGGCCCCCCCAACTCTCTGTCTCTGGCCCTGTGTGGGTGGGGGTCCCACTATGTGGAAGATCCATCATGGGGGGGATGCAGGCGGCCCTGGCCAGTGTGGGCAGCCTCCTCTCGTGGGCCCCGGGTCGGGTGTTCCTGGGTTCTGCTGCGCCATGGTGGGGCCCTGGCAGGTGGTCCGGGGAATATTGGGACGCTCTGGGGCCTTCCTGGCGAATGGGGGGGGTTCGGTTTGGGCCG
>JAODKC010000137.1:2685324-2705924 GCA_026777985.1 Mormyrops attenuatus
CGGACGTTTTAAAAAGAAGACAGATTACGGATTTAGCCAGTGTTTTTTTCATGATTCTACATGGCGATTTCAGCGAGTTATAAACGGAAATAGATGAGAAAGATACGCGGCATCGCCAACGATGCCGTCGTCCCCAAAGGGTTAAAAGGGATGAGTTGCCACAGCTTTCAAAGATTTAGGAATGCTTGGCTGAAGGAGCTGGATGGCCAGTAACTTCCTTCTGTTAAGTCCTGACAAAACAGGTATTCCTACTGGACCCTAGGACAGCCCAACATGTTGTTGATAGCATAAAGCTTGACGCCTGGCTAGTCAATGTAAGCATAGTGGTTAAATAATCTCCTGCTGCAACAAGAGGCCTATCAAGGACCAGGAATCATGCATATATCAGTCCTGTATTGACTTCGCTCCACTGGCTTGCAGCTAGGTCTTGTATCAACTCCTTATCTATAAGCCACTGAAAGGTCTAGCACCAGAATATATTGGCAGTTTACTGGTTCCATATAACCCCCATCGTTTGCTTCACTCTCATGGGGTGAGTTATCTGGTGGTGCCTAAAGTGGAATGATTGTCATTTGGTTGCAGAGCGTTGTGTTACAGGGCTCTAGAATTATGGAATAGTCTACCAGCAAACATCAGAGTTCAGACTTACTCCTGATATTTAAGTCAAGGCTAAAAACTCGCTTGTTTAGTGTAGCATATGGTGACACAGCTGATAACTAGTTCTCACCCCTAGCTAGGGTTATAGTCATCAGTGCAGAGATGGTTGGGGATCACCATCATTGGCTTTGGATGAAACTGGATGTCCAGTGCTGTCACTTTGACTTCACGTGTCTCATGTGTTTTTGGAGTGCTGGTTCTCAGGGATTCCTAATGCCTGTGTTCCCTCCCACCTCTCCCACCTGGTTAAGCTGCTGTAGTTAATTAGACCTACCAGAGCCTCCTTATCTCCCTATCGCTCTACAAATTACCTCATATAATTTATACTATTTGTCACACAGATGTATTAATGTTCTCTTCAATTCTCTGTCCTTGAGCTCTAGATGGCGCACAAATCCTCATCTTTTACTCTCTGGACCTGAACTACCTATGTCTGCTGCCCTACAAGGGAGTTTATCCTTGCCACTATTGTCACTGACTTGCTCTCTGGGATCATTGGCCAGGGGCATTGTGAAGCACTCTGAGACAATGTAATATTGTGCATTATATAAATGGATTGTGTGAGCATGGGGGAGTCATGAGGTCACTAGAAAGGGGTGATGTTGCTCCTGATATCTTTGCAAAAGGATGATGGTCCAAGTCTTTGGTCCTGGTGCTTCTTGTCATAAGAACATACTGTAAGAAATTTACAAACGAGAGGAGGCCATTCGGCCCATCAAGCTCGTTTGGGGAGAACTTAACTAATAGCTCAGGGGTGAGTTTCTCGAAGACTTCTTAACGCTACATCGTTCTCTAGTTCTATCTTTTAACACAGAACTTACGAACGTAAGTTTCTAACAATCTGAAAACAACAGTTTTTGTAAAATACCTCCCCAGGGCCGGAGTTTCTGATATCAATGATATCAGTTGAACCCCCTATTCAGCAATGAAGTCTCCACCTTGGTTGTTCACCATGGAACTAATGACATAAAGTGCAGAGGTATTAAAGAGGAACTTCATTTCTAGGTGTGCAAAGGCTAAAACAAAATGCCAGAATCTAATTGTCTCTGGTCCCTTACCAATTCTCTATAGAGGGGATGTGACTTATAGTAGGCTACTTTCCCTAAACTGCTGGTTAAAGACGTGGTGGGCTTTAGTTTTGTACAGAAACCATGTGGTTCTGGGGGTGGAGGCGGCCTGGAAGCTCACTGATTAACTCACTGCTAAAACCTGAACATAAAATTATAAAAGATATTACAACTTTTGAAGCAATGCTAACTCAACTGACGTCTGACCCACCCATCTACACTATATTGATAAAAGTATTGGGACACCCCTCCAAATCATTGAATTCAGGTTTTTCAATCACTTCCATACCTACATGACTGTAAAAGCAAGCACCCATGTATGCAGACTGCTTCTTCAAACATTTGCAAAAGAATGGGTCGCTCTCAGGAGCTCAGTGAATTCAGGTATGGTACCATGATAGGATGCCACCTGTGCAATAAGTCCATTTGTGAAATTTCCTCACTACTAAATATTCCACGGTGAACTGTTAATGGTATTATAACTAAGTGGAAGCAATTGGCAACAACAGCAACTCAGCCATAAAGTGGTAGGCCATGTAAAATCACAGAGCGGGGATGACGCATGCTGAGGCACACAGTGTGCAAAGTCGCCAGTTGTCTGCAGAGTCAACAGCTACAGACCTCCGAACATGTTAGCTGAAGAACAGTGCATAGAGAACTTCATGGAATGGGTTTCCATGGTTGAGCAGCTGTATCCAAGCCTTATATCACCAAGTGCAATGCAAAGCGTCATATACAGTGGTGTAAAGCACGCTGCTACTGGACTCTAGAGCAATGGAGACGTGTTCTCTGGAGTGACGAATCACACTTCTCTGTCTGGCCATCCGATGGATGAGTCTGGGTTTGGCGGTTGTGGAGAACGGTACTCGCCTGACCGCATTGTCCCAAGTATAAAGTTTGGTGGGGGGCGGGATTATGGTGTGGGGTTGTTTTTCAGGGGTTGGGCTTAGCCCCTTAGTTGCAGTGAAAGGAACTCTTAATGCTGCAGCATTTGAAGCCATTTTGGACAATTTCATGGTCCTAACTTCATGGAAACAGTTTGGGGATGCCCCAGTGCACAAAGCAAGGTCCATAAGGAGATGGATGAGTGAGTCTGGTGTGGAGGAACTTGACTAGCCTGAACAGAGCCCTGACCTCAACCCGATAGAACACCTTTGGGATGAATTAGAGCATTGACTGCGAGCTAGGTCTTCTCGTCCAACATCAGTGACTGACCTCACAAATGCTCTCCTGGAAGAATGGTCAAAAATTCTAACAAGACACTCTTAAACCTTGTGGACAGCCTTCACAGAAGAGTTGAAGCTGTTATAGCTGCAAAGGGTGGGCCAACTCCATATCAAAGCCTATGTATTAAGAATGGGATGCCATTAAAGTTCATGTGTGTTTAAAGGCAGTTGTCCCAATACATTTGACAATATAGTGTATATTATGATAGGATACAGACCCCCTGGACCATACACTTTGTTTCTGACTGAATTTGGGGAACTTCTTACTCAGTTGTTAACTTAGACAATATTATAATATTTGGACATTTCAATATATATGTGGACATTGAGACTGATGCTTTCAGCAAAAATTTCCTGTCCCTCCTGGACTCTGTCGGATGTTACCAGCATGTAACAGGGCCAACACATGTGCACAACCAGACTTGAGTATCACTCACAGAGTTTATGTTCACAATGTATCTGTATGTCCATTGAAAAAGTCCTTCTCTGATCATTTTATAATCACCTTTGTGATTCAACCACCCTCTTTGACTATGGTGGAGAAAACTATTATGACATGTCACCTAAATGATAGAAATTCCCTACAATTTATTAATACAATAAGTAATGTGAATTTTATGTCCAGCAGGGGTGTCAACAAAGTCACACAAGACTTCAATAGAGTGATTAGTCAGGTTTAGGACAAGGTGACGCCTTTGAAGAACAAAGTTGTCAAAAACTCCAGATATTCTCCATGGTTTAATGAGCATACACACTCTTACAAACAGCAGTGTCGCAGATTAGAGCACAAATGGAAATCTACAGGTATAGAGGTGTTCAAGTTGGCTTTGTCCAACAGCCTACAACAATACAAGCAAACTCTACATAGGATGCATTCACCCTATTACTCTAACCTTATTGATTACAATAAAATAACCTTCAGTACCTTTTCAAAACAATAGCTCATCTAACAAATAAGCCTGAAATTCCGCTACCTAGTAATATTGGTAGTGAACATTTTATGGACTTCTTTTATGGACTTCTTTAACGATAAAATTACAACATTAGACTTCAAACATGTTCAAATGGCTCACAAATAGCTCTGATGCAAACAGAACATGCACACACCTTTAATGCTTTTGAACAAAACAGTGAGCAGGAGTTAACAACAATTCTTAAAGGATCCCTGGCAAGTTCTGGCAAGACCTATAACTCCCATAATGAATATGTCTCTATCCTCAGGTGATGTCCCTGACCTATTTAAAGTGGCAGTAATCAGATGACTACTGAGGAAACCAAGTTTGGATCCACAGGAGTTCAGGATTTACAGTTTCTAATGTACCATTCTTTTCTGGAATTCTGGAGAAGATAGTCGCTGGTCAACTTCAGGCATACTTGGAGACACACAACATACTGGATAGATTCCAGTCAGGCTTCCACAGCACTGAAACTGCCTTAACTAAAGTCATAAATGATATAACAATGCTGATAACATGACTGTGCTAATGTTTTTGGACTTTAGTGCAGCCTTTGACACGGTAGACCATTTTTTTTTACCATTTTTTTTACTCGGTTGTGTGGAATAGTATTGAAGTGGTTTGAAACCTGTTTGACAAATCAATATCAGTATGTTCAAGTACCGAATAACTGTACTCCATTGTCTAAGTCACCAGTCAGATATGGAGTACCACAGGGATCAGTTCTTGCTCCTTTATTGTTTTCTCTCTACATGTTGTTTTCTCTCTACATGAGAAAACATAATGTTAATTATCACTCTTATGCTCATGTATTAAAATGATGTGAGAGGGATATGGGGCTTTTGAAGGAACAAACAGGCACACTTATGGGGTGATGGTGGAGCAGGAGGTGGTGCGACCGTTTGACAACCAGAGAGTTGCAGGCTCGAGCCCTGGCTCCTCCTGACCTCATTGAAGTGTCCTTGAGCAAGACACTGAACCCCGAGTTGCTCCTAGTGAGCAAGTTGGCACCTTGGCACCTTGTGTGGCAGCCTCTGCCGCCTGTGTGTGAATGGGTGAATATTAGGCAAAAATTGTAAAGCGCTTTGGGAAAAAAGTGCTACATAAATGCAATCCATTTATGCTTAGGTCAATGCAAAATGACCTTGTATTACAAGTGATATCAAGTAATATTATATATCATAGCCAATAATTGGTGCAAAGATACAAATGATTATACATAGAAGCAATAATACATAGAAATACACAAGTGGTGATAATTAATCCCAAAAATCAATGAAATGCACAACCAGTTGCAAAGCTATTCACACTCGGACGTGCCATCATCACCCACCTTCACTGTTAGACTGGGGAGCCCGTTTCAGTCCTGGCAGGAGACCAACACGTGAGTCCCGAGAAAGTGCCGGGCAATGCACACGCTATCCCATGGCTGAGCTCCGGTCAGTACTGCAATCTCCCCCTTCCTTTATACTAAGTTGGGCGCTGCGTGTGGGCAGGGGGCGAGCTGGCCAGGCTCACCCCTCCCCTCGGGCGATGCGTTCTCAATTTTCCAATTTTGTCCGGGTAATGCTGCTTGCGGATCCAATCAAAAATAATAATACAAGTTCCCATAATCAATGCGTTGCCCTCTTCCTAAGGATGAGGTAAGCGTCCCACACACCGACCGCTAGATACGGTTTCAATCAGAAATAACAAGACAAGTGTACTTGAGCAACGCTTTCCCTTCTTCCTGAAGATGGGATAAGTGTCCCGCACACCGATCAGTGGGGTGCAAAACTTATTGGGCAACACTTTCTCTCATCCTCAGGAAAACCCCTCAGAAAAACATGGTAAGCATCTTTGAACATAGTAAGCATCTCATAAAACAAATTAATAAGACAAGCGTCCTTGAGCAGAATAAGTATCCCAGGACAAGTATTTTTAGGCCAGGATAAGCATCTTGGCTCCTTTCATAAGAAACAAGGTATTTTGTGAAAAACAAGTTATGTAAGTGATCATGTGCAGTTCAACCTTGGCACAATAATATTATGAGTGAATCACGGACGATGTATTTGAATCTCGGGATGATCAGTCCATACACTATCAGAATTAATCAATACCTCAATCACCTAATATATATGACAGTAAGGAGGATAATGATTAATTCTAGGCGACGTAATCGTCCACAAGTTGGTCCTAATACAGCTCACGAGACTCAAACATACATTTCAAAAATATATATATTTCAGTCACACCTAATGACCCCAGTTCCCATGGTTCCTGCTCCAGTTCGCATGGTTCCTGCTCCAATCCCCGTGGTTCCGGCTCCAGTCTCCGAGGAGGTCCCTGAGCTTCCGACCACCACTTCTCCCCCTTCAGGAGAGATGGAGGAGAAACTCAAGTGGGACCCCTCGGGGATTGCCCTGAATCTTGTCCCTGCAAACCCTTCCAGAGTGTCACCCTGACCGCCACCCCGCCCTGGTAGATCCAGGCCAGGACCCCATCTCTCGGTGTCTCACAGGGGGAGAGGCCATTTATACCGGGGTTGTGTCCCGCCCACCCTGCCCCTGGCTTTACCTTCGGTCTCCATTGCTTCCGTCAGGCTGTCACCTGCGGTCCCCCTGGCTCCTGCTCGGCTGCCGCCTGCAGTCCCCCTGGCTCCTGCTCGGCGGTTGCCTGCAGTCTCCCCTGCAGTGACTCATCTGGCGTCTACGGTCCTACCTGCGATGACTTGTTGGTCGCCTGCGGTTCCCCCAGCTCCACCTCGCCGGTCGCCTGTGCTGGCTGTGGCTTTGCCTGCGGCTGCAGCGGCTTCAACTCCCTCCTCACCTCCTCCAGTGTCCCCTTCTCCTCCTTCCTCACCCCCTCCGACGGTCTCTCTGCCTTCCTCCTCCCCCCCTCCGGTGTTACTTCCGCCTCTGGTCTCGTGGTCGCTGGTGGCCCCTGTGGCTCCCGCCTTCCATCCACCAGGGTTCCTTCTGGCTCCCTGGTTCCCCCCGCCCTTTGCCTCCCTACCCCTTGGTTTAGTTCCCCATTTTCCTGGCCCCTCTGTGTTTCCCCCTGACCCCTTCCTCCCCTCTGTCGTTGTTCCCCCTGCCGGTTTTGTGCCCCCTGGGGTTCCTTCGTTGCCCCCATCCCTGGTGTCTTTGGGTCTTGTTTTTCCATCCTTGGTGTCCCTGTTCATCTCTGCCCTGTGTCAGCTGGTGTCGTGGTTGCTATTCTGCCTGTCTTTTGTGCCTTTGTGGTTCCCGTTGGTTCGTTGATTTTTGCTTTTGTTTTCCCAGGTTCTGTGGTCCTGTCCTGCCCTGTGTCCAGTCGTGTCCCCGGTCTGGTCCCTTTGGGGGGGGGGGATTGTGTCACGTCCCGATCGCTATGATCCTTTTCGGTGCTATGCCCCCTCGTTTGCCTTGTGTGGAATCCCCGTGTCTTCAGGTGTTCCTAGTTGTATAAATTGTGGTTACGTATTTAAGTCTGTGTCTGTATGTTTTCGTTAGTCCGGTCATTGACGTCGTTTTGTGCTGAGTAGCATTTCTGTCCCGAATAAACCATATGTTCACCCGATTTCCTTGGACTCCTGCTCCTGCTTCCCTGCTCCGTAACCCCCACCTTTGTGACATCAGAATCAGAATCAGCTTTATTCGTCAAGTGTGCTGGGGCACACAAAGCATTTACTTCCGGCTGCTTGAGACTCCCTAGTACACAGACAATAAATGACACTATACAAACAATAAATTACACTATACAAGAAATACAATTTGAAATATACACACATGGGTAAAACTGTACAAGTATAAGGTGTGAGGTAGAGTGCAAACAGAGTTTAAGGGGGGAAAATTTACAGAAGGCAGGTGACACAGTTTAGTTGTTTATGAGGGTGATGGCCTGAGGGAAGAAGCTGCTCCTGTGTCTGATGGTTTTTGTGTACAGAGTTCTGTAGCGCCTGCCAGAGGGTAGGAGCTGGAAAAGATTGTGTCCAGGGTATGACGGATCTGCAATTATTTTATCTGCCCGTTTCCTAGTCCTTGAGTAGTACAAGTCTTGGATGGAGGGCAAGGGGGCACCGATGTTTTTTTCCGCTGCCCTCACTGTTCACTGCAGTCTCCCTTGGTCCTGTTTAGTGGTTGCTTCAAGCCACACTGTGATTGATGCGCAAAGGGCAGACTCAATTACAGCAGTGAAGAACTGGCTCAGCAGCTCCCATGGCAGACCGTACCTCCTTAGTTGCCGCAGGAAGTACATCCTTTGCTGGGCCTTTTTGAGGACGGAGTTGATGTTGGGCTCCCTCTTCAAGTCTTGGGAAATGGTTGTTCCCAGAAATTTGAAGTGCCTGACGGTACCTCCTAAAGGTCACTGTCATCTCCTCAGTCTTGAGCGTGTTAAGCTCCAGGTTGTTCTAACTGCACCAGGTACTTTGGTGGAAAAACAAACCATTCAAACATAATAGCAAAGTAATAACACTAATCGATCAATACCCCCAAAGATTACAATATTGAACCTAAAAAGTCATTGCTGAATACACATCCAACATGCTAACTTTGAAACGACATCCAAGTGTGTACGAACGGAGCAAGGCAGAAACTGCAACCTAGTCTGCCTATGACATTTAATAAGCTTTGCCAAGCTAAAAATAGCAATGGCTGTAAAGGTGTTTATCACTACAGATATGCGAATATACTCGGTAACACAGAACATGGGTTTTAGTTAATTACAATCATACAATCGTTTAGATAAATGTCTCTTAGGTTTTGTTATTTTAACCAACATATTGCCTTTGTTTTGCAACTGTTCCTAATTGTTTGTGTTTGCAGTTTTAATAATAAATTATTTTAATATAAATTCTATTTTCCCTGCTGTACCAAAATTGCACTAAACTGTGAACCCTAAACAGAAGGTTGTCCACTGCAACCATTTGGTGGCATTTGATGAATATGAAATATGTGTTGCATATACCAATTTCTAAAAAGGTTTGCATACATGCATTCCATGATTCCATGGCAGTATTACCCACTGAATTAATAGCTTCGGTTTGTTTTTGATCTACGCTTCTTCCCTCAGAAGTGGGAATGTGTCCTAAATAGGGAACTCCCTGTTTTACAAGTTGGAACAGGTATATAAAAAATGAGTTTGTGAGATAAATGTCAGAAAACCATTTCATGGCAGGAGGGACAGAAGAAATGATAGTAGCAGGGTTAGGAACAATAGGAGTACGTGGGTGTAGTACTATACTCAAATCCAAATCTTGCACAAAATGCCACGCCCCACTTGCCTATCTAACTAGTAAAATTGGAGTTTTCAGGGAGAATATGTTACCTCCTTAATAGCCCCTCTTTGGACTAGCTCCCAGTGCACAGTTCACATACCTTCCTCACCATTCTTGGACAGTGGATACTGCCTCATATTAGGTCTGAAGGTACTTTTTTTTGGGCACAACGTGCAGGGGCTGGACCATAATAATCCTTCCAGAGTCATTCTTTGATATGGCCCACAAGCAGGCCTACACATCTCTCAGGAGGTTGTCCTCATCTGTGGTGGGGTTAGCTGTCGGTGTCACACGGGCTGAGAGAGGATGGATGTTATGCTGGACAGAAAGTCAGATGAACACAGGACTGTCATTGATCCCTGATGTAGGTAAAGAACAGGAACCATCTGCCTAAGGCATCTAGTTGGAAACAATCTGTAACATCGGCATTCAAGGACCTTTCGTTTTCCAATCTGTAGAGTCGCATAGGCCAAGAAACACACATGGGTCAGAGCCTGACACGCAGCAAACTGAGAGGCAGACAGTTGCAATGCTGCAGCCCCAAACTCAGATTACTTAAAAATGTATGTGTGCGCAATCACATCTTCCAATCCATCATTCAGGAATTCAGACAGGATCGTGTGGTGTTGTAGTGAGCAGTGCAGCTGCTGAGGAGAGTGCCAGTCACATGACATGAAACCCGTCAGTCTCTGAGTCTGTGCTGAGGGATGAATATCCCATGTAGAATAGGTGGTACACTGTTGGTGAGAAAACAGTATTAGGTTGTGGTGGTGTTGGCCAGTGGGTACCAGCCTGGGGCTTCTGCTGCAGCCCATGGAATTTTACTGAGGGCAGGATTTTGCCCAGTGTCCTCTTTGGCCACAGAAATGGCAGACGTCAGATTCGACGGGTTGGCCCTGACCATACCCTCTGTCATATCCTCTGCCCCTGGGTTTTCCATGGTCACACTCAGCCTGTTCAATTTGGACATTCATCAGTTTCTCCTGTGGACGGTGAATCTTATACTCCCACAGCCTGTGGAGTGCTTCTGCATGGGGGGGGGGGTTGTAGTTGTGCCCTTGGAGAAGAGGTGCCACAGTCCCGATCAAACTCTTTTCTTTCTCACATCAGGGGGAAGGGAGGGCATGGCCTACAAGGTTGTACATGACACAGCTACGGTTCCCTGCAGTTCCCTTCACTTATCTGACTGTATGCTTCTGGTCCTTATGCTGAGCTGTATGTCATTTGCAATATCCACATCCACAACCAACTCACTCACTTTGTCAACAATCTTACCATCTCAGCTTTACATTCCATATGCCGCCCAGAGGGAACTTCTTCTCTGTTCTCTTATTTCATATCACGTTTTTTAACTTGTTTTTTATATCCCTTTCATCGCCATATAACTCTCACATACATTCTAAATGACTACAGACCTATTGCTTTGACGCCTGTAGTTATGAAGTCCTTTGAGTGCCTCGCACTCCGCCACCTCAAAGCCACCACTGATTACCTGCTGGACCGCATGCAGTTTGCCTACAGAGCCAGCAGATCTGTAGATGATGCTGTTAACATGGCTCTTCACTTCATCCTCCAGCACCTTGACTCCCCAGGAACATACGTAAGAATCCTTTTTTGTGGATTTTAGCTCCACCTTCAACACCATCAACCCGGCCCTCCTGCATGACAAGCTCTCCTACCTGCATGTGCCCGACTCCACCTGCAGATGGATCACAGACTTCCTCAGCAACAGGAAGCAACATGTAAAGATGGGGAAACATATTTCTATCTCCCAGACCAACAGCACCGGATCTCCGCAAGGCTGTGTCCTTTCTCCTCTCCTATTCTCCCTCTACACAAACAGCTGCACCTCCACCCACCCGTCTGTCAAGCTCCTGAACCACCCTCATCGGACTCATCTCTGATGGGGCTGAGTCTGCCTACACAGGAGATTGATCACCTGGTGTCCTGGTGCAATGGGAACAACCTTGAGCTGAACGCCCTGCAGACAGTAGAGATGATTGTGGACTTCAGGAAAAACTCTGCCCTACCTCCACCCATCTTCCTGCTCTGCTCACCAGTCACCGCGGTGGAGTACTTCCGCTTCCTGGGCACTACGATCAGCAAGGACCTCAAGTGGGAGATGAACATCTGTTCTCTCACCAAAAAAGCTCAACAGAGGATGTTCTTCCTGAGGCAGCTGAAGAAGTTCAGTCTGCCAAAGACTACTGCCAAGGAGAAGAGCAGACTACAGCGCATCATTCACTCTGCCGGGAAAACGATCGGCTGCAACCTTCCATCTTTACAGGACCTGTACGAGTCCAGGTCTTTGAAAAGAGCAGGAAGGATTATGGCTGATTCCTCTCTCCCTGGTCACAAACTCCTTCAGACTCTCCCCTCTGGCAGAAGGTTCCGGTCCATTGGGACCAAAACATCACGACATAGGGACAGTTTCTTCCCCACCGCAGCCCACCTCATCAATAAGGCCAGGAACACTCGCTCAAGTACTATTTCCCCATCCAAGTACAAGCATGGACTCTCTTAAATATGTATATGTATATATTTCCACTGTTGTATCATATTTCACATTCTCTGACTATTTATATTAGTACCTGTACATACTCTTATTGATATATATATTTACATATTAACCATCTTATCTCTTGATGTCTGGCACCAACCACCAAAGCAAATTCCTTGTATGTGTGAACGTACTTGGCAATAAAATCTATTCTGATTCTGATTCTGATTCCATGGCAGCTTCCACCAGTTAGTTTAGCATGCAGGTATTTTCTTTGCAATATGCAAGCAAGCTTTTCTTTATTGCAAGAAATAAAGTGGCAATACAACATGCTTGTCTCCATTCCTTTCAACAGTTTTAAGAAGATGAGATCAAAATAAACACATGATTATAATAACTGAAACTTCATTGATCTTTGTGGGGAAATTGTGTTTACACCTCCTTCAACTTGCTCTTTGTAGAGTAAGCTGTCTGAAGGGTAGTTACCTGTTGGGGCGCCCAGGGAGCTGGGGATTGTGGGCGTTGCTCAAGGACACACAGACGTGCTGAGCGTGGGTTTGAACTGGTGGCCTTGTGATACAGGCACACAAGCTTAGCTCACTGAGCCACACGCTGCCTTAGCTGTAGTCAATAATCAAAATCATTATATTATATTCCAATATTCTACATGGTCGGGGATGGTGCAGATGGGGAAAGAGTGATGCTCCACTGATGGTTCTGAAACAAAAAGGGGTTTATTAAGGAAACAAACTATACCAGGGAAAGCACAAAATTAAAGGACCGCGAGGGGTCAAATACAAACAAGGAAAAACAAGAATTAATTAACCAGAAACCATGGAATAAGACAACTGGGGAGCAGATCAACAAAGGGAGCAGGACAAGGCAAGAAACAGAGTTACAATCATGCAGTACAAACCACAATGACAGCACGCACGCTGCCGTGGAGAGAGCTGTAGGGGTGCGGAAGCAACGTTTGCCGGTAGGAGTGCAACTGTACCCTTAAAAATGCTGTGCCCTGGTGGTAGTTACTGCACTACTGTGCAACATGGCCATTGCAGCAAACATCCAGTTGCCTGAAGATGATGAGGTGTTGGAAGAGGAATCTGAACAAAGCCATGTTGAGGATGATGGAATACAACCTGCAGACCTAGCAGCATGACTGCGGCTGTGGGAAAATATATTTGGCCCGAAATGCCCCTCTTTTCTTCCCCCTCCCCACACCTTTCTCCTCCACTGGCCCTTTTCTTTTTTCCCTCCCCATTAGTTTTTGCCATTAAGTTCCCTGTTGTGTAATTTACTCCCTTCCCATGTTTTATTTTATTAATTTCATTTTATTTTTAATTTTTATATTTTTTATTTTATTTTTAATATATGTGCTAAAGTCTACCATATAGCAAAATGAACAGTGACTGCAGAACATCCTCTCCCTCGCAACACATACTAACGCTAAGACGGGGGTGGTCAAGCTGTTCCAACCCAGATGTGAGGACTCTTCAGCCAATCAGTCCTCTAATTAGTAATCTAATTGGGGAGTTGCAGCGAAAACCTGCATGCACAGTGGGCCTTTTTGGATAAGATTGGCCGCCCCTACGCTAATACTATACAGTGCATATTCTCCCTATTACTCATTACTCCCTTTTTGCCGACTTCAATGATTTAACCTACAATCATACCATACTTATGATAAGAGACCCACAAACAAAGTACTTTTTACAAACTACATTTTCAGAGCACTCCACATTATGTATGGTCATAGAACAAAATTATTTATTATAAATTTTGTAAATGATTAAATTTAAAATTAAATTAAATAAATAAAATAATTAAAAATTATTAAAATCAGTCACACAGTGACTACGAGTAAATTCCAAGCTGGTTTCAAAGATAGGAACTAAGGTCAGTCCAGACATTTTTTAAAATTGGTATCGGCTACCAAAGCCTTCTAAAATCCATTTAATGTCCCATGTCTGCCCCATTTACAACAGCTGCAAAACTAAGGTTTTCTCTCACGCTATTGTAAGCCTGAGGCACATAGCATGAAACTATGAACTATGTCAGCCATGTGGAAATTCTTTATGTTGGAAAATCAAAGTAGCCCAAAAACTTTCAAAAGTCAGCCTTTCAAGAGGATGTAGTACAGTTAGAAGGCTACTGTATGTGTATGTATGTTTGAATATTTATTAAAAGAAAAAAATATATAAATATAAATATAAATATTGAATGGATCGCATTGAATTGGATCCAGGTACCCAAAATGGGGACTGGGACATCACTAATATGTGATTTAATTACAGAAACTCTTGCTTCAACTCCCATTCTACTCATTCTAGTTTGAAATATAGTCTCAGTCACAGTAGTAAAGTACAAATGAATGTGATACCAGCACTCCAGCAGAACCCCAGAGGTGTGGTGGCTAGACATACGTGTTAAGGCCAAAGTGTAAGATCAATCCCGTATGACGTTTCCCCCTGTCATTCCTTTCACTGAAATTATTTTTGTACAATTTTAGATGGTGGATGGAGACAGATGCATACACTTATATCAACCAAGATAGATAGAGTATGGCTGCCAACATATGAAAAGTCAGCTTCTGCCTTTTCTCTGACACTATGCTTGCAACAGAGGCTTGATGATTTCCTTCTGAATTTCTGGATATACCTCATTTCAGCATGCAGCTATGACTCCAATATATCATCAAATTTCTCAGCCCTCAATACAGAAGGCAGTTCCTTTGAAGGGCAGCCAGCTGCGATTAAGATGATGTAGTTATTGATTTCTGAGGCACCATCAATGGCACCACCAGGGGGGGGGGGGCACAGCCACTCTTATATAATCTCGGCCCCCCCCCCCCCTCAGTCCCCAGCAAAAATAAGTGACTACAACATGACTACATATAAAACAAAGAAACTGAAGTAAATCAGTATGCAATTCCTTAACTCATATTGATATAGTTATCAGCTAGTCTATTTACTACAACAGCATAATAGAATTCCTGAAGTTCAGTTTTGGTTTTTCAGTGGTCCAATCCGGCCACCACCATGGAATATTTTTGCTGTGATTCCTCAAGACACAATTTTTTGTCATGATTGGTCCAACATCTACCTATCTGTCAGAAAAACCAAAAGCTATACCAGAATTTCAGGAATTCTATTATGTTGTTTTAGTAAGGGGGGACATGATCCAGGTATATAAGATTCTAACAGATCTGGATACTGTTCAGCCAAATGGCTACTTCAATATTAGTTTAAATACTAGAACTCATGGCCATAGGTGGAAATCAGTGGGAGAACATGTTAAACTGGATTTGAGGAAGCACTTCTTTACACAGTGTGTAGTTAGAGTAAGGAATAGTCTTCATTTAAGTGTAGTGCAAGTTAAAACCCTGGGTTCTTTTAAATCAGAGCTAGAAAAGATTTCAACAGCTTTAAGCTATTAGTTTCTTCCCAAACGGACCTGATGGGCCGAATGGCTTCCTCTCGTTCGTAAATTTCTTATGCTGCTATCTATTTTATCTATTGATCTCATCTAATATTCAAATAAGTATGGATCAGGTGCAATTTCCTTAATCAAATTTGTTTTCAAAACGTAAACTGTAGCCTTTTAAAGTAACAATTAAAAACTATTTACAATAACAGAATTTATTTAATTATACGGAATGTTCCTCTCCATGTATATTAACAGAAAATTCCGTTGTGTCCGTTTGCCAGTCTGCGTTTGTCTACATTTCACACATTTTAAATATTGATGATTATATTATAACCTCAACCCTGTACTGGAGAAGCAACTGAAAACTATATGAATGCATGTTCGTTATGTAACGTAAAAGGACGCATGAAGAATTGCGGTTATTTTATTATTAACGCCCACCAGATTTAGTCCTCCCAGTCGCTAGGCGGTGTGCTGTACTTAGATATGAAAACTAAACACTACAGATTCCTTTACTTGAAACAGGTACATTGTGGATTGTTGTTCTCAATACAGAATCCCGACCCTAATTTTATACCACAGAAGAAGAATCCCAATAGTGCTTCAGAAACGTGGAGAAAACAAACTTATGGTCACTCCTTATTATTTTTGTCATTTTAGTGCTAAAATGATGCTATAACAGATTAAAATACGAATATAACAATAGGTCGATATAACGAGTATCAATAGAAGAAAACGTTTTTTAATTAAATGCAAATAAAATAACAATTGTTTATTGTTGCAGTCGCTGGTATTATATCTTGAATGCATTTTACCGAGCTAGCTAGCCATATTTCTAAAAGGTTAGACCAGCGGTGTTCAAGATGGCATGTTGTTGAAAGAACGGGAATATCATTTTAAATATAAACGTTATACTGGTAAGTTATTGATTTTCTTGCATTTTAAGTGCTTCTAGCAGGTGTACATTATATCACGATAACCATGCAGTGCCTTCTGATTACGTCTGGGAGTTGCAAACAAGTCCATGCTTTGGTGTTGTGTCGTCACCTACACATTCATTCCAAATAGTTAGAAATGTAGATTTTTGCAACATTGTCCCGATTTTTAAAGATGTGTCAGGGTTATTTTCTGCCTTGTGGCCGTAGCTTATAGCATGGACCACCCACCACCCTACATAGGACAAGCGGGTGTGGAAACTGACTGGAAAAAAATATATGTGGACATGAACACATGCAGAAGTGTGTTATAATCAGTGTGTGCCTCTAAACAATGTATTTCATTTATTAGAATTCTAATAGAAACATAACTATATTTACTACTGCTGTATTAATGCTGCAATTAATCATTACATCTCTTCAAGTCACAATTTGTAATCGATATTTTGAACCTTTTCATTGATTTATTAATTTATTGCAGAACCATTGAACACCAGTGAGTAGGTTTTGGGATCACGAAATAATTTCCAGAATATGTTATAAGTTTTAAATGTTAAAAATATCCTACTTTAATTGTAAGTGTTTTTTTTAAAAAAAAAGATAAATCATGGATAAAATAATAAAACTAATATAGACCAATGTATAGATTTATAAATGTATAAACCTAGAAAGGGTCATGAGGACTGTTCTTTTGGGGTAGTGAGCTGAAACATTTGTGAAGCCATGGTTCTTGAGTCTTGGAGATGACATGTGCAAAAGCTTCATTTAATGTACTGACTCATCCTTGGTAGTTAAAGACTACCTTTTAATTACATTTGGAGCATCAACCCTCAGGTTATAATGGTAATTATTATTTCGTGCTGCTTTGAATGGTGATACTGGCATCATGATGAGTATGGTATCACAGGCTTTTTGGCAATACTAATCCTAATATTTACTGTGACCACTGAAGATAACAAATTAGAGGGAGTACTGCATGTCTGCTCCATATTTTTTGCAATGATAATGCAATACTTTAGTTTGGGGGTCATTCCATTGTAATTAAAAAGAAATCCAAAAAAGTTTTTGCGTCACCATTTTTGATTTTGATGAATTTTAACATGTGTTTCCAGAGCTCAAAAATATATTTAAAAAAAAAGCCCTTTAGGTAGTATGTGACTCAGTGGGCAAAGCCTTTGTGCTTGTGATTGGAAGGTCATTGGTTGAAGCCCAGCCTCTTCATGCCTGTAGGCCCACGAGCAAGGTCCTTAACCCCCAGCCAGGGCTCAACTGGTTGCTCACATGACCAAAAATCTGTCGAGTACGACAAATTTTTCTTCCTTGGTCGCACTAGTGCGCATAACATTTTGCAGGTCTGTTTTTTTTTAATTTAGAGAAAGAGCCAATCAGTGGCAGGGAAAGGGCGATTGTTTGCCTCTGATTGGCTCTAACTCTGAGATTCTTCTACACATATCTGTGTGTTTGATATTGCGATATGTAGGCTGCTCATACTGGAGTGAGAAATGAAAACGCGTGCTAGGCAACTGGTAACTCAAGATGACGAGAAGTACTGATAATTTCTTCATGAAGAAAAATGCTGTGCAGCCCATTTCACAAATCCATGACCCCGGCTCTGACAGTTCCAGCCTAGACCTTTCACCATCAGCGGAGGTAACTGTTCAACCATACGTCTCCCTCTCCAGAGCCGGGTTTAGCTTGTTTTGACTGGGGAAGCAGTGAAAAATATTTGGGGGGCAGGTTGTTACAAAAATTATGATTTACAAAAAACAAATTACATGTATTTTTCCAATTGGCTATAGTGGTACCATATGTATGTTTTAAATAAATGTAATTCCTGTTCATTCACCGTTTATAGATCTCAATCTTAACTTATGAGGTTTTATTTGGTTCTTTCATTGTGTTAAATTAATGTGTTCACTTTAGACCAGTATTTCTGAAATGTTTTAAAAAGCAATGTTTTATTAATTATAAAATCATTTACATTTAGCTTAGTTGTATAATAGACATGTTTTATTAGATTACTAATGGACATTTAACTCAATAGTGAAACGTTGTATTTATTTTAACCGTATAATTAGTTTGGTAGCAATATGTTTGTGTAACCTGCAGGATTATAATTATCAATATCAGTTAATAACCTTGATAAACCAATATTAGGGATTTTGAATTACCAATGTATGTATTTAATGGCAGACCTAGGCCTTATTATATTACATGTAATACAGACACACCTTTTTAAATACTTTAATAGTAATTGTAGTGCATTTTATTGATGTAAACACTTGCTGCCGCTATTGAGCTAAATATAGGCTACATTAATCTAATAAAACGTCAGTTACATTATCAAGCTAAGTGTAAACTATATTTAAATAGTTAATGACAGTCAGGGAAACCTACAATTTACACGCTAAACACACATGGCCAGGGCTGCCAGCTCTCCTGCATTTGGTCTGACACTCCTGCTTTTTGATTCTCACACTAATGCAAGAAATCTTAGGGCAAATCCCGATAAGTCAAAACACTCGTTACAAAATATCGTATTTGGTGCCATCTGTCCCCTTTTTTGTGTCGACCCCGAATATAAGGTGACACCACCTTTTCAGACATGTGTTATATTTGGGTCTACAAGGTAGTACTCTTACAATGTTCGTTTTGGGTCTTTTTATACATGACAACATTTGGAAAAAATTAAAACTGTGGTAATTTTTTTACTTTGATAACCCTGCTTTGCCTTGCGGTAACACTTCAGCCTCTGGCTAGCCATTGAGGCTACAGCTGCGTGCACAGAAAACATGATTGGGGAAAAAAAAAGTAATTTTCTCTCAATGACAAGTATAGACTCATCAACGCTTATGATAAACCGCCAAAAATGAGCCATCGAGATGCAGCAGCGAAACTACAATAAGCTATATTTTATGTACTGTACTGTACTGTATTATAGCATATTTAAATAATACAGTTCAGTAATTTAATTTGTACAGTACTGTCATTTGAAAAACATTTGAAACAGCTGTAGCGTATTTTTAAAGTCAGTAAAATTTAGTAAACGGCGATACTCTCAGTTTTATTTATGTAATTACCATCTAATCAACATTTGTATATTTATCTGCCTGAGACATAGAAAGAAGAAAAAATTGGTTATAACGATCATCCGCTTATAGTGATCAGTTTCACCCAGACAGACGTGATCACTATGAGCAGTCTCCCCTGTATTATTCTTATAATAAGGAAGAAATGCATTGCACCCAACACATAGCTCAGATCAGCAACAACTGCCTCTTTTTATTTAAACGTAATCACTTTTAGCAGCACTGTTTAATCAGGTATGTGGTGTTAAAGTTTCCAACGCTGCTACCTGGGTCTTGCTTTTTTCTTCCTTGAGTTTGAAGCACTCCACGTTACCAACATGTCGACAGGTCTCACGCACAGCAGAAGCTCTTATCATGTCATGCATGCTGCTCCTGCACGAGAACGTGATGCATCTACTTACGGCATGCCGCAAGTTCTGTCAAGCGTTTTTGTGATTTTTTTAATGGATTGGATTAAATTTTTAGTCCACCCCAATATCCAATCAAGTAATTTAGGCCACGATCGGACGGATACCGATACTGGATATTGGATTAGCACATCTCTAAACAGAATATTTGGGTTTGGGTCTTCCCTTCTTTTTTCCAGTAGACAATAAATGGGAGTAATGTGGCCTGCAAACCTAACCAGTAATCTTCCTGGACTTTATCTTACAAAACAAAATAGAAATTCTCTGAATAGTCCCCCAAACACTTTACCAATTTTAGGCTGCACTTTAGATGCACTTTAGGTACACTTCGGGCTATTTTTATGAAAAAAAGAGTAAAGAGTACTTTCTTCCCAATTAAGTCAAAAAATTTTAACCCTTTAACACTATATTACATAAATATCCCATATTTATGCCCAAAAGTTAGTAGTCCGTATAAATTCAGTGAATCCTTATGTTTCATAAATTTGGTTAGCAGAGCACACCGCATGCTGCTGCTTTGGTGGTGAAGAAAGGGGCAGCTCAGCAGCCACATCATCTTTTGGAAGGGGAGATTTTATAGGTAAACAAGATAGAAAGGTCTTGGTGGTGTGGCGGTCACTGAATTTATAGATTACTAACTTTTGGGCATCTAGACAAATGTTTACAACCGTCATTTAAAGCCCTAGCGATTATTGTGCATGCGCCATATAAATCGCAACGTGATATTCTGCAGCTCTACTCTGAATTATCATTTTTCACTACCTGCTGTGTCAAAAAAGTGCTATATATCAAAAGGGGGATTTTTGATTTCAAAATCAACAATGGTGATGCAAAGGTCATTTGTTGAATTTAAATGGAATGGCCCTTAAAACACATGGCCAATGCTATGTTAAAACTGGAATGCGGTTAATGTTATGAAATGTTGTTTTTTCTAATTTTCAAATATTGTCTGTATGATTTTCATAGAATAAGGTATAAACTAACACAAAAATTTGTAATGTTTTTTCCCTCCTGTGTTTATAGGGTGAGTTTGAAACCAGCCACACAGAAGTTCCCCAGGGTCTGTATTTCTGATCGCTTCAGATGCTGGGAATTCAT
>JAODKC010000137.1:2737213-2773067 GCA_026777985.1 Mormyrops attenuatus
GTGTGAGGGTCATCTTCAATGGACTCTCCACCCCACGTAAACTGCTTGCTCCAAAATTTTACTTTGTAGGATGATGGGGCAGACTCGCCATAAACTGCAGTCATGCATTCATGGATCTCCTTTGGCTTTTTCCCTTCTTTTGTGTGAAACTTTATCACTGATCGTTGCTCCAAATCTAGCATTTTCTTACTTGATTTGTATGACGACTCACTGGACATCCTGTCTCTTGGAATGTTAGACTGCCACTGAGCCACAACAGCGAATTAGTAACCTTAAGACATGTCACAATGTGCCCAGTCTTGTTTCAACACACTTGCTCCTTTCTTTCATACTCAGGTAGATAAATTATTGAACACCCTTCATACTGTAAGAAAGAATAAATAATAATTTACACATATACACTGTTATATGTGTATGCTGGGTAGCATGGAACATTGGATGTGCGTGTCTTAAACACTGTCTCCATTAAGGATCCGTATTGCCTGGGGGCAGAAGCTTTTTGCATCCTCTTTGTGCTCCCCAGGCAGCTGTAATGTTTCCTCAACCTCAGCATAGAGAAGTGGCCATTTTTGGAGTGGCTAGGATCCTTAATGATCTTTGTGGCCTTGAACCTGCATAATCTGATGTATATGTTCTGAATGTTGGGGAGTGCAGTTGTGATATTGCATTCAGTGACCGCACAACTCTGCAAAGCATTGTGGTCATGCTGTATGCTATTCCTGAATCAAGGTGATGATGATCCCTGTCAGGATGCTTTTGATGGTAGCTTTGTAGACGTTCTTTAGTATTTGAAAGGGCAGCATGAAATTCCTGAGACACCAAAGGTGATACAGGCATTGGTGAGCCTTCCTCACTAAGGAATCAGTGTGCAGGTACCCAGTCAGGTCTTTAGTTTTGTGAACACTGACATAGCTGAAGCTCTCTCCCCTATCTCCCAAAACGTCCTTTATCCTGATGTGCTGGTAGATCCTCTGCTGTTTCCTCACAAAGTCCACAATCGGTTCCTTTGTATTGTTATTAGGAGCAGACTGTTTTCCTGGCACCAAAATAAGCTCTTCACCTACCCCAGGTTGGCCTGCTCCTTGTTATTGGCCTACCACAGCTATATTGTCTGCAAACTTGACAGTGATGTTGGAGTCGATTGCGTCCAGCAGTCATAGATAAACAGGGAATGCAGCAGGTGGCTCAGCACACAACCTTGGGAGGGGTCATGTTCAGACTTGATGAGGTGTTTAAAACTTTGGTATGATTTCTTGTGTACTGATGTTTTATTGTTGTGAGTAGTGAACTTGAGTTAAAACCACTAATGTCATGCATTGGGAATTTCTTGCATGCACTCAAATTTCATCGATTATTCCATTGTACTGCACAAACCCAAGAACACTTAAATTCTGCTTTTTATTAAGCTTGCATTACAGTGGTACCTCAGAACTCGAACTTAATCCATTCAAAACTCGGGTTCGAATCCAAAAAGTTTGAGTTCTGATTGAATTTTCCCCATAAGAAATAATGGAAAACCAATTAATTGGTCTTAATTTTTCTCAAACACTGTGCCAACACTGTACGCCGTCCATAACATTTTTTCTTAATGGCTTCCAAAACGATAAAGAATGTACCCCAACACTACCCCAAGCCATGCCCCAACACTAGACTATGCCATGCGGTCCATTGTTTATTTTTATTATTACTCTGTATTTGTTAATTTGTTCGTAAATCGCAAACTTTTAGGTTGTAACATTTGTTACCCTTTGTTTCCGCTGAGAGACGTGCCGCGTGACTCCTGCGCGTACAAGTTATCTTAGGTCGGCATTCATGGTTTGACTTCTGAGATTCAGATTGAGTTCTAGGTAATTTTTTTTCGAACTGGTTGGTTCGACTTTTAAGAAATTCGAGTTCTAATGAGTTTGAGTACCACTGTATATTGGAAATTGCTAAAAAAAAAAATTACAGCATTCATAGATGTTCTATTACAGATACAATTATGAGTCACAGGACTGTGGTCAGTCAGTTTCTGTTGCTTATCTGTGTCACTATCCTTTTAATGAATTAATATTGCTATTCATAATTGATAACGTAGGCTATGAACTAGAGCTGAGGGATATGGCCTAAAAATAAAATCTCAGATTTTTTCCGCAATAAATCCAATTTTCGATTTCAATCAATTTTCCCCTCCCCTACTCAAAATCAAACTACAGATGACAAATAAATGGTTCAAAACAAGCTTTAACTTTTATTTATTTTATTTTATTTTTTTTACTTTAGGGTTAAAGTGCAATCTGACTAGCCAAAAAAGATTCTTGTGAGATGGCAGACCACGCCATTGTAAACACTTTTAGAAACTTGTAAAAACTTTTAGCATGTTAATGAATCCCGGCTTTTCCACAGTATGTATGGGCACCATGTCTCTTGCAATATACATCGTGACAGCATTTCTTATCGCCTTCCACCGTGCCCCATTCTTATCATATGGCACACAGTTCGAAAACGTGTCAGGGTTGCTTGCTTAACTTTGGATGTTGTGCTGGTGCTGCGGCTGTTTTCATTTCGCTGGGAGCTGCACTTCTTCCACTCCACTGCTTTAGGTGCTGGAATAAATTTGTCGTGCTGATTCCTATGGTTGCAACAGTTTTTATACAGACTTTGCGACGAGGACATGTTTGGTCTGTGTCTGGCAGCGCAAAACCGAACCAATTCCATATTACAGATGTAGCAACACCTTTCTTGGGCACAAGCTCCAGCTGTTCTCCTGTCGTTGCCATGTTGTTTGTGAACGCTACAGTGTTTGGGTGCCTAATTTACCCGTGAAGAACGGTGCGTCGCATTAGTTCTGCTTTTGGCGCTCGCGTGTAAAATAAGTAATAAAATCGATTTTCATAAAAACACATCATCCTGAACTGTAAATTAGAATTCATCGATAAAATCGATATATCACTCACCTCTACTATGAACAGGGCTGTGCCATGTCATACCGTCTACGATAACACCTGTATAAACTAAGTGATTAATTTATTTTATTTTTTTGCGATATCAATGATAGAGACATATAATGTATTTAGGGTTGCCACTAACGACTATTTTTCTATAGATTAATCTATCAACTATTTTACCATTGGATATATTAATCTAAACGATTAATTTTCCTCCATAAAATCAAACTGACCATGTCATTTAAGTTGTAGGGTTTTAGATAACAGACACCAGATTTTCAGCGGGTTATGGACGTTTACTTGCACCCACAATTTGATAAGTCTAAAATATAAATGACTAGGGGTGTAACGATATATAAAAAAGTTTTATTTTTGTTATTTATATTGTTATATTTATATTGTATTTTATGTTCAGTTGAGAAATCAAATAGGAGAGAAGCCCGTCATTTGAGTTAGTGGTGAAATATTTTATGGTGCTAGATATTTGTTCTGTTCTTTACTGCATATGAAGATGGTGATTATTTAACACATTTCACCATACATCTGCATTATTTAGCATTTTTTGTCTTTCAAATTAATCAAATAAAAGGCTTCTTTCGAGTAATATATTTCCTCTTTGAAGTTTTCCTTAAAATATCGTCTCGTCTCATTCTTGTGAACCCAATATCATGTCTCGTCTCGTCTCGTGGGCTGAGTATATCGTTACACCCCTATTAATGACAGAAATATCGTGATGCCCATAAATTAGTAAGCTGCAAACATTCAGCGTATCCTTATCCTTATACTTATTAAATTTGGTTAGCGGAACATGCCACATGTGACTGTTTTGGTAAATCATGAAAATAATAAGCACTGAAGTGCCGGTGAAGAAAGGGACAGTTCAACAGAAAGGGACAGTTCAACAACATAGCATCTTTTCAAAGAGGAGTCATCGTGGATAAACAACATGAAAAGACATAGGTGGTATGTCTGTACTTTTTGCAATTTGAAGTCAGACATGTTTATTAAACATAAGGATACACTGAATTTACACAGATTACGAGTACGAACTTCTGGGCATCACAAAATGCCTCTCAATAATACTACTAAACTGCTTACCAAAATTTGGGGGTAAATAAATGTCCGAATAGTACTGAAAAGCCGTTGTCATCTGAAGCCCTGGTGATTATTGTGCATGCGCCATATAATCACATAGAATAGTTTTGTGGGGCTGGGTTATAATGACATGCACATTTAATCTTTCACTGTGCTTTAGACGAGATGCTGACCGTTTTACGAAGTGCATCCTGGAAGTGAATCATTTCCCCAGTTCCACAGCTCAGCAGCCACAACATCTTTTAAAAGAGGCGATATTGTGGATAAACAAGGTAAAAAGACGTCGGTGGTGTGGCAGTAGTTTCTGAAGTTTAAAGTCCAACATGTTTTTTAGGTAAATATGGTTTTCACTTTTATTTTAGTTAACGAATATATTTTTTAATTAGTGTTCATTTCAGTTTTAGCTTACGGTAGCAACACTGATCCCAACAAGCCCAGTGTACGAACACACACACTGGCATATCAATCAATGTAGAATAAGGCCAGATTCTAACCTAAATGTTTTCTCAAACACTTATTCAAGGTAGATTCTAAGGTAGCATGCAAACAACTTTACAGGTTTAATGATGAATGTTTCTAGCAGCTATAAGGACAAAGGATTTTAAGAAGTGCACCATACTAATGGTAATTTAATAAATATGCATAAATACAGTAACAGTTAAGGTGGTTTTGCCTTTTCTGGCGGTCCATTATCCAGAATAGCACTTGGCGTTTCCTCTTCAAGTTTTTGTGTATAGTGCTAATGCCGCTGTGGTATGCCATCAAAATTTGCACAGTATACAAAATACTATTTTATTTTGTGATAATTTGTATTACTCGCAAAATTACATAGAAATATTGAAAGGAAGCATTTGTTATAACAAATTAAAGCTGGTGTTCTTGAGAAAGAATCTAAAGTTCTGACTGTGATGTTTTTGCAGGCTGGATGGCTTGTTAACTCTTAAAGTGTTTACTTGTACAATTCCAGCACTGACATTCTATTTTACCTCATTTTATGATTACACAAGAAATGAGAAGCAATGCAGCCATTCCAGCACTGATATTCTACCTCGTTTCATGGTAATTCTAAAAAAATGTAAGGCAACTGTTAAGTTTTGACAGCATTTTTATGTTTAAAACAGTGAGTGTTTACATTTTGACTGAATGTTTGTTTGGATAGCTGCTGTTTGTTTACATTTATACTTAAAATTTGAAGTCAGTTTTATTAGGTGACAAGATTGTGCAGGTTTCTGAAGAGTTTCAAGGTTAAAATACTTAAGTTATCATTCAACTAAAGTGTTAAACAGTTATTTTATACTTAAGATTTCCAGGGAAAACACTTCCTGTACTACTTCTGTGCTTACATTTGATTTATGCTGTGTCAATGTATATAATTCTGTGTCGCTACTATTCCATTATAATGCTGCTACTGCTGCTGGTACCATGTGGCAATAGATTCACACTTCGATTTAGGTAGTCTGTCATCAATGACAGTAGCTCATTGGAAAGGAAGGATGGAAAATGCCTTTCATTTTGTTTGCATTAATAAAAGCTGCTGCTTGCTAGCTGCAGTCACTGATAAAATGTTGTTCAGTATATTTTTTCTGAATCATGATAAATATTACAGCAGATTTCCTTGAAATGTCATGATATCATTTTGGGGCTATACTATGAACAAGTTAAAGGATAATCATGTGTAGCCCTAGTAGGATAACACCTTCATTTATTAGAAATAGAATTAGAATTTAATGATTAATTGTCATTGTTGACACAATTCTGAAATTATGGGCATAAGTAAGTGTCCGTGTACTATCAAAAAGCCAGCGTGTGGACAAATGTATATAAATGTATGTAAAGCACTGGTGATTATGGTGCATGTGCCATATAATCACGGTGTGGTATCGTGCAGCCCTATTTTCTGGGAACATTATACTGGTCAGGGATTCTCAAACTGTGGGGTGTGGGATTATTATTAATTATTCAGAAAATCAAATATATCAAATATATTTTTTTCCTTCAGGAGCCTCCCCGATTGGCAGATTATAGTGGTAACAGTCTGGTAGCCAGCTGATGAATTGTAACGCAGGGGAATTTAATCATGTCACATTTTTGCGGAGAAGTGGGGAGAGTGCATTACACAGGCATGTAATAATATGTTCATATTACTGTGGTATTTTCGTTAATTGGCAAAATGTTTTGCAGGCGTGTCCAAGTCATTGAAGAAAACAGGTGCACATCTGGTGAACCTAATTACATTAAGTCACACAAAGTGCTCCAGGCACTCCATATAAATGGCCTGACCCTGCACTTGGACCCCATCAGGCAAGATAAAGTCACTTGTTCCATCAGATTTCCTTTTTGTTTGTGGTCAAGGAATTTGTATACTCTATGTGAAAGAGCCAAGAGTTAAAAGTACCTTGATTTGTTCATTTTCTTGCTGATTGTTTTGAATCCTTTCTGTGTACTGTAAATACAAATATTATTTTTTTTGTAAAATTTTTTTGTGCAAAAGCAACATATCAATGTAATTGTGCAATTAATTATTTTGGGAAATGTGAGGATTAGATATTGCACCAGTCCTGTAAATTGATGTTTTATGGATTCAGTTTTAGCGGCTCCAGATATGTCCGCGATAGGTAGTCAATCTCCCCCAGCTCCGGCAGCACAGCCTTCACAGCAAGGCAAGTAGGTAACGACCCGGCGGCATAGTTGTAAATCCAAATCTAACTCACACCGGCACCATTTACCCATTCTCGTTTCCAACAGGTTCTCCCCACTCAGTGAAACACCCACTGAGATGCCTGTTGAGAGTGCTCTGGTAATTGGAGATTCTATTTTAAGAAATGTGAGAGAAGTGACTCCAGAATTGTCTCCCTGGTGCCAGAGCAACCAACATCTCTGCAAATTTAACAGTGCTGGTTAACTGTAAGCATAAATATTCTCATTGTTATCCATGTCAGCACTAATCATGTCCAATTGAGGCAATCGGAGATCAGGTCAGGTTGGGGAGCATGCGCTGATGCAGCACGTTGCTGCACCACATGACAAAACACCTTGGGATAACCCATAACATCATGAAGGGGATGAGGGAAATCCTTGTGGAGCCTCATCCCCGGAAGAGTCAAAACCATCTGAGAGCTAATAGGATCAGGCCTGTTGGATCGGGGCTGGTGTGGTGCTGAGGTGTCGTCCGCTTGGGTCAGCAGGCGCAGCGCAAGACTGAGATGGACTCCATCCCCATGGGCCTGAACAACACTGGGTGGACCCCCTGCCTGTCACCGGCGGACAGCAGATAGCAGCCAACATGATGGGCATCACCATGATGCCCAACAATATCCCAGAGTGGAAGAAGCACACTTTCGGCGCCAACAAGGCTTCCTACGAGATTAAGATGCAGCTGTCCATTGTGGAGCGAAGGGAGAGACTTCTCATCTACAAGCTGAAGGAGCCGTTCATCCAGGCCATCCACAACAACCAGATTCTGATAATGATCGGGGAAAGACCACCGAGATCATGCAGTACCTAGCCGAGGCGGGGTACACCACCCATGGCAGGATTGGCTGCACCTAGTCGCGTTTTTTCAAGAGGGTGTCCGAGGAGTATGGCTGCTGCCTGGGTCAGGAGGTAGGCTACACCATCCGATTTGAGCACTGCACCAGCCCAGAGACAGTGATCAATTACATGACGGACAGCATGCTGCTGAGGAAGTGCCTGATTTAACCTGGACCTGGGCCAATACACCATTGCAGAAACAGCCGGACATGAAGTTGATTGTGACGTCGGCCACACTGGGTGCCATCAAGTTCTCCTAGTACTTCTACGAGGCTCCCTTCTTCACCATCCCAGGCCTCATGTACCCCGTGGAGGTGCTGTACACCATGAAGACTGATACGGACTACCTGGATGCCAGTCTATTAACAGTGATGCAGATCTACCTCACCGAGTCCCCAGGTGACATCCTGGTGTTCCTGACTGATCCGGACAGGAGATTGACACGGCCTATGAGATGCTGTACGAGAGGATGAAGAGTTTCAGCCTGGACATCCCAGAGCCCATCATCCTCCCTGTGTACTCTGCCCTGCTCAGCAAAATGCAAACCCGGATCTTTAAACCAAATCCATTGCTAGATAATAGGTGCAGTGTTAGGTTAAAACTCGGACTGCCAAATGTAAGATTACTGGCTCTTAAGGCGTTACTAATAAATGAAATGATTACAGATTTTAGTCTTGGTGCCCTATGCCTTACCTGGCTTAAACCTAATGAATGGCATTAACTGAATCTACTACAGCTGAATACAGTTATAAGTATAACCCTCAACCAAAACGCAAAGGCATTGCTGCAGTATTTCAGTCAAACCTAGGAGTGTCTGAAAAAAGTGGTTTTAGCTTTAGCACAAATGAAATTCTAGTTCTTAGTTTTGTTTAAATATGGTGTCCCACAGGGATCAGTGCTTTTATACTGTTCACTTTATAAATGCTACCACTTGGTAACATTATTAGAAATCATGGTGTTGGGTTCCATTGTTATGCTGATAATACACAAAAAATCCTCTGGGGGTCAAGGTCAGCTGGCTGCCCAACCCCCCTGGGCATACTAACATTACCGAAAACAGAAAAGAGGTGACAGGCTTGATAAAAGAGAGGTATATGCTGTGATTAAGAATGGAGACAAAGTCCATCAATGAGTCCGTTATCCATGTTGGCCTCTGAGGGGTGGCCAAGGTCTTTTCTCCACGTTCTGCTGTGCCGGGAGGCACTGAAGGCTACACCCACGATGGTGGGTACAGCAGTTCTAAGACATCTGGTGTTGGATGGCAAAAAATTCAGTTTTCTTATGTTAAACGCAGAAAAAGCAGAAGTACTGCTAGTTAGACCCTAGGTAGCTTGAAATAGATTTAACATCCACAGTCTTGGTGGTCTTCCTACTCAGTTTAACACAATGATCAGGGATCTTGGTTTCCTATTTCGGTGGTATGTTTCGATCCTCACATAAGAAGTACTGGTAGGTCTGCGTTCTACCATCTACGGAAGATAGCCAAGCTTTGGAAGATGCTCTCCTTTCATGATGCAAAAAAACTGATACATGCCTTTAACTTCAGACTGGACAACTGTAATGCCCTCCTTTCTAGTTGTCCACCTGGATCCTTACATCATCTTCAGCTAGTACAAAATGCAGCAGCCAGAGTTCTTACAAACTCTAAAAAAAATTTGATCATATTAGCCCTGTTCTATGCTCCCTTCACTGGCTTCCAATTAAGTCTCGGATTGACTATTGCAATTGCTACTGCTGTTAACTTATAAAGCACTGAATGGTCTTGCACCAGAACAGCTTAGAGATCAACTGGTCTCTTACAACCCTCTTTACTTGCTTTGATCTCAAGGAGCAGGATATCTGTTAGTACCTACAGTAGAAAACTACGGCAGACTGCAGAGCATTCTCTTATAGAGCTCTGCAGATGTGGAATAATCTTCCAGCGGATGTGCGAGATTCAGACTCACTTTCAATATTCAAGTCTAAACTAAAACACACACTTGTTTAATCTAGTTTTTAAGGACTCTAGCTCTAGCTAACTGCTCACCCCCAGTTAGACCTACAGTGTGAGGTGTAGAGCTGAGTGGCGATCAGTACCATTGGCATTGGATGAAATGAACTGTCAGTGCTGTCACTCTAGCATCACGCTTCCTCATGGTATTGGACTGCTGACTTTCAGGGGCTCTCCATGCCTGCGTTCCTACTTGTCTCTCCCTCCTACTTATGCTGCTATAGCCATATCTACTAGAGCTTACATATTACACTCACAAAACTGTTTGCACTGCATTTGGTCTCCCCTACTTTGGCTAATTGCACATTTTATTTCCCCTACTCCTCCTGGGGGGTGCTGCCTGGAGACCCCAAAATATCAAGACATTCTGCCTACCCTGCTGCCTGAGACACCTCCACTACCTGTGGCGTCTTTCTGGCCTGCTCACGCTTCTGCCTGTGACGTCTGTATACCCTGCTGCTGTATCGCTGTTCGTACTGCCATCAGAAGCAGCGCATGCACCTACCTGCCATTACCTGCCTGCTCCCTGCTTTGCAACTTAAATCTTTAGATTTGGATAATGTGAATTTGGACTTCTGCCACCTTGCCTACTTAACTACTTCTGCTGGATGGGCTCCCTCTCTGAGTCTGGCTCCTCCCAAGGTTTCTTCCTTCTAGGGAGTTTTTCCTTGCCACTCTCACCTCTGGCTTGCTCACTGGGGGCTTTGGGCAGGGATAATGTAATATTGTGAAAATGTGCTATAAAAATTGAATTGAATTGAATAGATTAAAGGTTGTCCTGACTCACTTATTCAGAGGCATATTTTGGCTGTGACAATGAACTAATTAGAATGGCATGTCACCTCACCCTTAAAAGGCAGCGGCGCATGATCTACAGCAGATTGCTATTACAGCGGAGTGTTTGCCCGGCAAGCCAGATCAGTTTTCGCCTGAGGAAATGGATGTGCTTGTGCACATCATCTACAGGAGCAACACTGTTCCACCTAAGCTTTTGAGGTGAAACAGGCATGGAATGAGGTAGCAGCAAGTGTGTCCTCCTTTTCTGGCATCATTAGATCACCCAGTCAGTGCCGAAAGTAGTATAATGATGTCAGAAGATCAAAAAAAGAAGCTTGCTGAACGAGCACAGCGGCTAGGAACGGGGATTTGATTATGCTGCTGTGTTTTAGTTTAATTTTGGGTTTGCAGAAATATAAATAAAAGTGCACTCTTTGTTCAAACAAAACACAGCCAATAGTTTTTAAGGTTTGTTAAGATGTTCAGCTAAAAGGCAACAAAAGGGCTACAGACCATTCATCTCTTCTGCCAGCTGATCCCTCCTTGCCCTCCTGCTGCTGGTCTACACTCCTCTGCTGGCATCCGCGCATGCAGTTTGCCATTATGCCTTCTAAAGTCCTCTAATGTGTATCATTTTATGTCCAACAGACATCCATCACGCATGGCAATGTTATGCAACATACACCATGCCACAAAGAATGCCGTGACCTTCTGATGGGTGTATTGTAATGTTCCACCTGACTTATCTAAATATCTGAAATGCATTTTCGGCAGTCCAAATGTCCTTTCAATTACAGTCGTGGCCCAAAGTTTTGAGCATTGGTTTTCGCAGTTTGCTGCTTCAATGTTTTTAGATCTTTTTGTCAGGTGCTTCTATGGTATATTGAAGTATAATTATAAGCATTTTATAAGTGTCAAATGCTTTTATTGACAGTTACATTACGTTTATGCAAAGAGTCAATATTTGCAGTGTTGGCCCCACAAAAACACCTCTGCAATTCACCCTGGCAGGCTGTCAATCAACTTCTGGGCCAAATCCTGACTGATGGCAGCCCATTCTTGCATAATCAATGCTTGGAGTTTGTCAGAATTTGTGGGTTTTTGTTTGTCCACTTGCCTCTTGAGGATTGACCACAAGTTCTCAATGGGATTAAGGTCTGGGGAGTTTCCTGACCATGGACCCAAAATGTCGATGTTTTGTTCCCTGAGCCACTTGGTTATCATTTTTGCCTTATGACATGGTGCTCCATCATGCTGGAAAAGGCATCGTTCGTCAGCAAACTGTTCTTGGATGGTTGGGAGAAGATGCTTTCCTGAGTAGTAACCCCACACATCAATGGTCTCAGGATGCTTTACTGTTGGCGTGACACAGGACTGATGGTAGTGCTCACCTTTTCCTCTCCGGACAATCTTTTTTCCAGATGCCCCAAACAATCAGAAAGCGAATTCATCAGAGAAAATGACTTTACCCCAGTCCTCAGCAGTCCAATCCCTGTACCTTTTGCAGAATATCAGTCTGTCCCTCATGGTTTTTCTTGAAGAGAAATGGCTTCTTCACACTAGGCCATCCTCCAAAAATCTTCACCTCACTGTGTGCGCAGATGCACTCACACCTGCCTGAGGCCATTCCTGAGCAAGCTCTTCACTGGTGATGCCCTGATCCCACAGCTGATCAACTTTAGGAGACGGTTCTGGTACTTGATGGACTTTCTTGGGCGCCCTGAAGCCTTCATCACAACAGTTGAGCCTCTCTCCTTGAAGTTCTTGATTATCCGATAAATGGTTGATTTAGGTGCAATCTTACTAGCAGAAATATCATTGCCCGTGAAGCCCTTTTTGTGCCAAGCAATGATGACTGCACGTGTTTACTAGCAGGTAACCATGGTTACCAGAGGAAGAACAATGATTTCAAGCCCCACCCTCCTTTTAAAGCATCACATCTGCTATTCTAACTCAATCAGCATGGCAGAGTGATCTCCAGCCTTGTCCTCATCAACACTCTCACCTATGTTAATGAGAGAATTACTGAAATGATGTCAGCAGGTCCTTTGTGGCAGGGCTGAAATGCAGTGGAAATGGGTTTTTTTGGGATTAAGTTTATTTTCATGGCAAAGAGGGACTTTGTAATTAATTGCAATTCATCTGATGACTCTTCATAACATTCTGGATTATGTGCAAATTGCCATCATAAAAAGTGAGGGAGCAGACTTTGCGAAAAATTAATATTAATATAATAATAATAAATATTACAAATATTAATATAATTATTAATATAATGACTTTTGGCCACAGCTGTACAGTATGTGCTTAATTCTGATAAAGACCTCCAAAGTTTTTTTCATGATACAGTTCTTAATGTTTTTTTTTTTTTTTGATAATCAAACATATATAAATGAATTAAAATTTAAAAACCATTAATGCACTTCAGGCACGCATCTGTGTCTGTAACAAGCGTACGGCACCCGCAGGTTTCTAAAATGCGCTACTTAAATACTGTTCAACGATACACCACTGACTTTAGACGTGGTTTTTGTTGGTCAAAAGCACAATGTCATTTTTCTGCCTTAAAATAGCAACAATGCCGACATTGCACCCAGCCACACCTCATTTAAAAAAAAAAAAAAAACACCACTCCTACAAGAGGAAAAGGGGGCACAAAATGATTTCCTATTTTGACAACATGCGCGCTTGGCATGAAAATGAGCAATGCACTGGATCGGCACTAGCAAAACCACTTTGCGTTGCACTGTGCGCTGGTGGAAAATAGGGCCCATGGTCTCAGAAATATATGCAAATATTGGTTATTACCATGCACAGTATTAAGAATTAGATGACCATAATGCCGAATTGCCACCATGAAATTGGTTGAAACTTTGGACTAGTGCCAGGTCTAGCACAATAAGACCAAGATGGATTATCAGTAGGCATGTAAGTGGAATGTGCAGTAAATGAATAGATTCAGAGTTACATGTCACAACTAGGACTCATAGCATTCAGGTAAAAACGCAGTTATTGTTTTTCACATTTACAATTGATCCATCCAGTACTTCTAGAAATTGTAGGATCAGGGATCAGATGGGCAGAGCAGGTGGCAGGGCTGTCTGAGGAATATATTGCTGTTATTTTGACAGCCCCCCCCCTTTCTAGTTAATTGAATCTGGGGTGAAATCTAACAAATACATGGAATGGCTGAGGTGCTCTTGAAAACCAAAGTTTTAATTATCCAACAAGATGGCAATAACTTTTAGGAAAACAAAAAGATCTTGCTTATCTTTTTTGTGTTGCTGTTAATTTGCTTAATTTAATTGTAAATTGTTTGTTTTTTTTGGAGCAAATATAAACCTACTATCCAGAAAAATAGCCTTAAATGTTGCCCATGGTACTTGCTGGTTAGTGTGAACCCTCAGAATGTTTGATTTCTCTTTTCCTCTACATCCTGGGATAGGATAATTTATTTTTAATTTATCGTTATATGTGTTAGTTTTTTTATAAGGTCTTTGAGTGCAATGAAACTGATTTTAGCTGCATTTAAAATGTATCTGAAGAGTGTTTTAAATGGTTTAGGTACTCCATAATAAGCTTAATAAAACTAACTTATTTTTTGTCTTTTAAGCTAACAACTGGCAGCTGGGTTGTCTTTAGAAGATCTTGAAAACACCATAAGAGAGGAATAGTGCAGTCTTGAAAATGCTCGAAGAGGAAGAGGACTTCAAATTTACTAGTTCTGAAATGGGACAAGAAACAATAGATGAAGGAGACAGAACAGGGAAAGAATTTGAAGAGCAAACTACAGATGCTTTAACTTCAACTAGTATGACAGCAGCAGCAGATTCCTTTGACGGACACCCAAATACAGACCAGCAAAGTCCAGAACACAGACGAGGACGTCCCAAAAAAATTCACGACATCAAGAATCAACAATTTATGAGGGGGGAATTTAGTATTGTTAATGTGTCCTTGACTAACTCTCCACAGAGGCAACACACAGATTCTGAAAGGACATTAGCAAATGAAAGGTCTTCTGAACAACTTTTGAAAGAAACTGCTGACCAAGATCAAAAACATAGGAATACATTTTCATCCTCATGTACCTCTGCAAATGAGCAGCCAGTAACTTCACAGAGTAGAGAAATTGCAGTCCTCATTCAAAATAATTGTTCTCCTGTTTCAGGTATGATTCATCATGTTCCTGTGTCAGACACTGAACGTCAGTATGAATTAAGTCTAGAAGAGCAGTTGAACAAAGATGCCTCTGAAGGGGAAGAACAAGGCACAGCCCAGTCTTTATCCAGTATGACTGATCTGACTTGGAAAGAAATGGTAAAATGCAAGAACTCACCTGTACCTTATCATTATACAGTGGCATTCGACAAATCTAGGACAACCTTGGACAAAGGAGATGAAAAAGATAAACAGGACACCCAAATTGCAGAGCTGACACAAGTAGGGAATTCTGTTTGTGTTTCCTCAACTGATGCTAAATCTACTGAACTGACAGATCAAGAAGAACTGAAATTGGACACTCTTCAGGAAGTTCCTGAAAACACTGATGGTTGCTCTCTGCCAGATGAGCTGAAATGCCTTGATCCTAATTTTACCATACCAAACTCGGCATATGAGAAAACACTTCAACCTGTAGAGAAAGTAGTAAAAGAACAAATGAATAGAGGAATGTCACCTGAACCTGAGGTTAAACATAGACGGAAAGTTGGTCGCCCACCAAAGAGAAAAAGAATTGTGAAAACACAAATTTTGCAAAAAGTTGATCAACCTCTTCGACTTGACCCTGTGCAGTGTTTCCAGGGAAACAGTGATATTGACACTTTTGACAAATCCAAAATGAATGTTAAGCCCTTTGAAATTATTGAAAAGGAAGCTGCTCTCAAGCCAAAGCCAACTGGAGTATCAAATTTTGATGCTTCTCAAATTCAAGCCTATAAAACGTCCGTTAAAAATGAAGGCTCTCAACAAATTATTTCTATGAATATAAAGCCACAAAGAAAGGTTGGGCGACCAAGAAAGAAATGCATTATTCCTTCAGTGGAAAGAACAGGGGTTGTCGAACATAATGGGTGTAATGCCCTTGTGAAAGAATCCATAAATTATTCTCCCCAAACTTTACTTGGCAGAAATTTTTTAGGTAAAGTTGGCATTTGCAGTGAGGAGCAAAATAAAAGCGACACAGAACAAAAAACACAACAACCCCCTTTAGAAGTCTCATCTCAGGAAGAATCTGTGAGGAGGATAAGTGAAAAAAATGCAATGCATAAGGACAAGATTAATAATTTAGTGACGAATCCAGGTGAAATTCAAGAAGACATACAAGTAATTGGTAAAGAGAAGAAGTCAAGCACTCAAGGTTTGCGGGGTCTAAAGGACACAGATGAATTGAACCCAAATGGACCACTATTTCAAAAACCAACCCAATGCAGTCATCAGAAAAACACATTGACAGAAATGAAAAAAGGAAGGAAAGTGGTCCAGGAATGTTTACCATCACCTCGAAATGTTTTTGAGCCGCAAACCCAAAATGCATCAGAACAAGGAACTAAAATTGTTCATGTGGACAAATCAAAACAGTTTTCAGATCACGGTAGACAAAGTAAAGATATGAAGATTCAAGATCTAACAGACAATCTTGAAATTCCACAACAATGTCTGATGTTGAGCCAATCCACTGATTTAATTCAAGAAACACAGAGCAATATGAAGGAGGGACTGAAAGAAGTGAACACAGCATGTGAAGAGCTGGGGAAGGCGGGGAAAATACTTCCTGGGTTCAAGGCCAGTGGTGAAGCAGTAAAATGTAAACGCAAAATTGGTAGACCATTAAAGAAGAAAACACTGATTAAAATGGCAAGACAGTTAGTCATGGCACAAGAAGGAAGGGTAAATAACATGAATCTAATTGGGCACCCAGATACTCAAAATTCCTCCCAGAATATTGCTTTGCATCATCCCAAAAAATATAAAGGTAAGAAAGAAAAGAAAAAAGCCTCATGGCTCACCAGCCTCCCCGAAACTCATTTGCGAAGGTACACTCGAGCATGCAAAGTAGTTACGGATTACACAATAGAAAAACATGAAAGTCATCTTGGACACCGTACCAATAAACCCATTTTGACGCCTGATCCACTTCTGATTCCAGGCAGAGCAACAAAACCACCAAACCTGCGGAAAATAGTCACCACTGAAACTAAGACTGAACAACTGGCAAAATGCAAATTCCTGGGAAGGAAAAGAAAGCCTCCTAAAATAGACATCAAAATTGAAGAAACTTACCATCCAGACTTGTCAAATTTTTCTTTAGAGAATCCTGTTGCCTTCCAGGAGTCTCTTTCAAAAACGACAGTGTCTAATTCAGTTCTTTCCACTGGGGAGAATCCACTAAATATTTGGAATAAGCAAAGGAAAGCAAGAAAAATTAAACCAGTAATGGCTCAAATGGAAAGTGTACTACCACAGGGCACAGACAATTTTTGTAAAATGAACAGATGTCTTTCTGTTCCACAGAACATATCAACAACTCCTGAACACGAGCCCAAGTGTATACCATGTAGCCCAGATGTGACTTCAGACATGATTGAAAGAACTCCTAATACTGTAAATATGAAGGGCCAGGGGGAAACTGAAATGTCACAGACATCACATTCTTCAGTTAACAGTATGCCTCAATTACATGAAGTTGATACACCCAACAAATATCTTCTGTCATCTCAGGATACAGCAAAGACTGTAAATGTTTCTCCTGTCAAGGTGCCTAGAAAACGGGGAAGACCTCGCAAAAATCTGATCATTCTGGATCAAGAATCTGAAAAAGAGGTAAAAACACAAACTGACCCCAATAGTTCAGTAGCGGATCAAAGTGTCCCTCTGTCAAAAGCATCCTATTCAAAATCACCAGAAATGGGAGTGTCTTATTTGGATCTTTCAACAAAATTGAGTCCAAAAAAACCTCATAAAGTAGACAGGCGTCGGAAGAGGTTCAGGAATCAGAAAGCACTTCCAGGGTTGGAAAGCACACTGGATAAGCTTTTCGAAACAGTTACACAAACTGCAGATACTGAAATAGAAGGTGTCCCCCAGAAACATTCCAAAGGGTTAAATGTGGAATCAGTTCTGCAAAATGCAAGAGACACAAAAACTTGGCAATTGTGCCAAGTTGAGACTAACTTAGTTTCCATGGTTCAACAGCACATCAAATTTAACAGTGCTCATGAATTCAGAAAACAAGCAAGAAAAGGAGTGGGCTCTCGGAAGAGACGTAAAAGGAAAAGGTCTTGGTGGGATGATCGGGGAAAAACTAAGTGTGAGCCTTTGGAAACAAACTTTGAGCTAATGCTGAAAACTGATGAAGATAAAACAGCAATTGAGAAAATGAAGGAAAGTGTTACAGTTGAGAAAATATCATCTAAACCACTTGATGAGTTTGTTCATATGAATCACCCTGAATGTCATGCAGCAACTGATTCAGTAACACAAACTCAGTTTGTGACTGAAGAACCTACAACTGATGGGGAAATACTAGCTGTTGTTCAATCTGATGGAAGGACCAATATAAATGCTCAACAAGAGACAGATGCTGGAAAGATGTTGCATGAAAACCAGGACAATTTCAATATCCATGAAAAGTTTACAGAGAATCAAGTTACAACTGACAGTACTGCAGGAAATCAAATACAAGTCAGCTGTTCAGGAAATGATATTGGAAAATCATTGGAAGTCATGTCCCCAGAATCATGCAAAAAAACAATGGACAAACTTTCAGCTGAAATTACTCAAGGCAAAACCTCTTTAGACTCACAAAGTGAAACTGAGACATCTGATATTATGGATTCAAAGACAATGCAGTGTGTAGAAATAGGGGCGTCTGAGGTAATCATATCTGAGCCTAGAGAAATATCTGAGAATACCAGGAAAGAAGATGAGCAGATACCAATTCATGGAATAGAACCGAGAGAAGGAGGTGCACTGACCTTGACATCCACAAAAGAATTTAAGGGTAACGAATCAGATATCCTTCATTTAGTGTCAACAGAGTCTACCATCCGAATTCCTTTTGACTTAAAATCTCTGGAAGCTGTTAATGGGAAAAACACTTCGCATGAACATGTGTTGTCTAATCCTTCTGATGAGAAGGCAGCAAGAAAAGATTTATCCTCTCAAACCTTATTTTCAAATTTGTTCCAAAATCAAAACACTGCAGAAGAAAATGTGAATGAACTTCAACAGAGTGATCAATATCTTGATGAAGATAAAAGAAGCAGAAGTATCACTGAAGATAATTTTGCAGAAAAAATATTGGAGGAAGTGTCTCCAACTTCTAATCCTTCAAAACCCCGTGGACCAGGACGTCCACCCAAATATCAGGGAAAGAAACCGATACAGTGCCATTATTGTGGACGGTCCTTTCATTATATCTCGTCTTACATTATCCATCGTCGTATCCATACAGGTGAGAGGCCATATAACTGCCAGGAGTGTGGAAAGACGTTTGCTCAGCGTTCTAACCTCAATACTCATAGAAAGATACATAACATGTCAGAATCTTTGCAGTGTCCATATTGTGACAACAGGTTTACTGATAGGGATCAACTCCTTGAGCATTGCAAGACACACACAAAGGACTTAGACAAAGCTGATTTTATTGAAAAATTGGGGCAAGAAGGCATACGTATTGAAACACAGCATAAAAGCAATTCTGCAAGCTCTACCATAACTCTGAAGGATGCCAAACCCCATGTATGTCAAGTCTGTGGCAAAAGATTTTGTTTTATTTCAATGCTGAAGATCCACTTGCGCGTTCATAGCGGAGAAAAACCATACACTTGCAAAGTTTGCGGCAAGGCCTTCAGCCAGGCTTGTAGCTTGTATGCGCATGAGAAGATACACTGGTCAGTAAAACCATATGTTTGTACTATGTGTGGAAAGGGATTTGCACAGCTTGGCACACTGAAAACCCACATTTGCCAACACAAAAGAAAAAACCATGTGGAGAAGGTAAAGACCCCGATAACTTTCCAGTGCCATATTTGTGAGAAAAGATTCGGTCTCCGGCATCAGTACAACCTTCACATGCGTACACATACTGATGTTCAGTCTTATACCTGTCTCGTGTGTGGCCAGAAAGTCTCTGACCTCAATGTTCATCGCCAGTCTTGCATCAAAGGTGGAGAGCAGGCATTAGCAGAGGATGGAGGAACTAATTCAGCAGTTTGTCAAGTTTCAGAAAAATCTCAGTATCGGTATAGTCGACATTTTCAATCCCAGCCCCTACAACATTCAGAGGTCAAAAGTTACCAGTACCATCAGCCACAACCCCTTCAACCACAGTATGAAGACTACCAGAAAACTCGGGCTGACATATCTTACCCTCAAGTACAAAATTATAAACCGTTCCATATGAAAAAGGGGAACCATTCTTCGCAAACTTACCCCATGGTTATAGATTCATCCACACAACAGACTGAAATTTCTAACTTAGAATACCTTCAACGGTACTCTCTTTCAAGGTACTGTTGTTTTCAGTTGCAACGTTACGATCATAAATCTAATCCCAGAAAATATTTATGCCCACGCTGTGGCAGACTCTTTAGACATTTGGGGAGACTTCGAGCTCACATGCTAACCCATATTCGGGGACAGACCTACACATGTGGACACTGTGGCAGGGTCTTGGAAAACTGGAACAAATTCTGGTTGCATCAGCGAGTTCATAGACAACAGCAAGGACATTTCTTTTGCTCCAAGTGTGGTCAGGGTTTTCGCTTCACTGGATTGTATAAGCAGCATTTGGAGGAACATACAAAGCAACAAGCATATGGATGTCCTCTCAGTCCTTATACATTTTCCCATGAAGAAAGTTTAAAAACCCACCAGCGAGACTGGCACAATTCTTATAAACCATGTAGATGTAGTATTTGTGGAAAAGGTTTCCTCCATCAGAGAAACTTAGAAAGACATCTTTTAATTAAACACAGCACTCGCTCATGTTCCTGTTCTCTTTGCAGTATCTCCTTTTCTTACCCCAGTGAGTTACAAATACACCTGAAGACTCATGCAACCCCAAATAACCATGTTTCTGCAGTTTCATCACAATCTGTCTTGCTGCCCTACAAATGCGCGGAATGCAAAACAAGCTTCAGATCCCTAAACTTGCTATTTTCCCATCAGCTGTGTCACTCCTCTTCTAGCAAAACGAAGGCGTGGCACACTGGGAAAATTGTTGGCCAACAGCACCAAAAGCAGCTAAGTTATAAATGTAAACATGCAACAGCGCCTTTTGTTCACCCTGAAATTTCGTCTTTGAGCTCCCTTCATACCAGGAGACAAAACTTCTATTCCTGTAAAGATAGAATTTCAGTCCCAATCACTCATCACATTTCCAGTACAATTTGCCAACAAGACAGTTCTAATGTCATCCACTCCATTCCACCTGTAGATCATCTTTCTCAAGAAGGAGGCAGTAAGATAGGCAGCCTTCCCAATATTCACCCCTTGGCAGATGACACATGTCTATCTCCGACTGTGCCGTCCTCTGACACTCAAACTGAGCACTTCCATTTTCATACCCAAACAAGTACATCCATCCCACCATCTACTCTTCAACAATTATCACAGGCCCAGAGGGATCCCCCAAAACCTCTTCATACCTATGGGATGTCCACCAGAATTATCCGTAGAGTCTTATCTTCTTTTGATGAGAATGAAGAGGATGATGAAGATAGTTTTGACTGTGCAGAATGTGGGGCGCAGTTTGGTGATGTTCCAGGATTGTATGAACATTACTTACAGCATGCCAGAGGAGAGGTGTAAGGAACCAAATTGTTCGAAGAAAAAGGTTTAACAGAGACCATTATATTTAACTTTGGCTTATTTTACTGACTTTTTCTCTGCCCATTGCGTTTTATTCATATTTATGTGCTGGGTACATGTAAATATTCAGTTTATTCTAATGAGGGTGGAAGATTACACATATACCTCAATGAGCGTGAGGAAAGATTGGTCTTAAAAAATATAATTGCTAATGACAGGGCTGATCAGCTAAATCTGATGGTTGCTCAAATCCCAAAATATTGCAAGTAAGCATAGTCTGTAATATTGTAATATTCTGGTCATATTTAGTTTCTTGCCTTTGAGCACTAGTATTTATAAAATGTTTCCCCATTGTTTTGAAAGAGAACCTAATGTTAAATGGTTTGGATACCTTTTCACATTTTATCGCACTATTTTCTTAATGTAATCTTCATTGTGGTTTATGGACACTAAAAATTCCCAAGCTGTTACTTGGAAGGCATTACTACGAGTTTTGCCCTGAAAATGGGGAACATGATTTTACATTTATTAAAATTGTTTAAACTGTGAAGTTAGTGTGAATTTCAGTAGTGCACTGTACAAATTGCATTCATTGTGTTACAGGATTTTTTTCACTTTTGAAATGTGAACTAAAAATATGTATTGATTTCCTGTTATTGAGATTTAAAAGAATACAAAAAAATCATTGTAATATAATTGTAAATGTTCTGTTTTTGTTTCACAGTTAGCTTTCTAAAAAAGAAACAAGCAACACTCTCTTGTAACTGGCATTAAATTTTTTCCCCTTGATTTAGTTTGCTGCAAATTTTACTTTTAAATTTGCTTTGAAAAAACAGAACCAAATTAACCAGTTTTCTTTTGTTTGGTCTTTTTTGTGTTATTTTTAAGTGTGTGTTATATAGCAGAGATTAATGCAATAGAGGTTAAAAGGTTTCTACAAACTTTTCAAAAGGGTTATTTTTTTGTAATTCCTTGTAAATGTCATGTTCAAACAAATCAATAAAGATAAACTTTTATATTGTGTTTCCTTTGATTAATCGACTTTTGATATTTTAACTAATTTTAGAATAGGAAGATTTACTAAATATGCGTATGAGCCTACTTTTTTGGTAATAACTTTAGCAGTCACTTTTGTCCAAAGCAATATGGAGATTAGAGGACAGGCTCAGGCAGTGTCACTGGAGCAACTGGCTTTAAGGGTGTTGCTTAATGGTCCAATTCTCATATCATTACACTACTGGCAATGGGATTTGAACCCATGACTTTCTGTCCCACTTCAGTCTAAAAAAGTGCAATAAAATTTGAGGTCTATGTATCTGAAGTTAAACAGCCTATCAAAATCACCATTTGTCATCTTCCCCATTGGCGACATAGAGCTTCAGTAGGTAGCCCCATGGCCTCACTCCTCTAACATTTTTGGTTGAATTCATTCTTCCTTGTTCTATAAAGGTTTTCAAGTTTTCTCCTGTAGTCCAAAAACCAGGTTAGCTGAACTGATGTTTTATAAACTATGATCTTGCATGTTCCCTGTGCCAGACTCGTGTCTCCTGCCATCTGCCCCCTTGTTTCTGGAATAGGCCACAGGCTTACTGTGACCCTGTACTGGGTAAGTATGGATGGATGGATGGAAAATGCCTTTTATTTAAGTAAGGCTCTGCATTGCTTGGTTCAGGGTTTTCTGTCATTTGCAGCAGGGCCACTGGAAAACTATACTGCCCTTCTCTTTATGTTGCTCTTTCTCTCTCTCTCTCTCTCTATATATATATATATATATACACATATACATACACACACACGTATTTGTGGATTACTTCATCCACAATATTGGGCCAGTGCTTAATTGTCAGTTCATGCTGACACTTATGAGACCAGGAAGATAATATATAAGTGCAGTCTGCATGAGGGTACGGGCATGGCATAACATGCATCCATTCCTTTTTAAATCGCTTAAATAAGTAGCGCTAACAAGATCCAGAGCGCATCCCATTAAAAACAGGGCGTGAGTTTTCCTAAGGTAGCACAATACACATCGTGAAACACTCAGTCAGCTAGTTTCATGATGCGCGTATCCACACTTAGTGCTGACTTGAACATACAGAGCTTATGAATTATGAAGAGAAACGTACAACTGCTGGACATTCAGAGTGTCCACACACCGTGTACCAAAAACGCTGGCTGTGTGCAGATGAGCCGCGGTGCTGCCCGGAAGAAAATGGGGCCACCTTAAAAGGGCATCAGAAAGCGTCGATTTTCCGGTGCCTACTGGGTAAGAGGGCAATGGCTTTATTGTATATTGATCCAGATGAACAGATCCCGATTATTCATCTCTGCCACCTTTCCGCCAATTCCGCCAATTCCGCCCTTCGGACGAAGTATATATTCAACCAGAGGAGCGCATCAAGACCAGCAGTTGTTTTGTAAGAAATTAGTTAAAACGGCTATTGCTAAAATATCGTCCGCCTGTTTGTATTACATGAATCACGAATGCAAACACGTTTACACGCAATGGATGGTTTTTATTATATATTTTAATTAATTATAGCAATTGTGTAGACAGACCTTTTTAATGGTATATACGTATATTTTATGTCGAAGTACCAGTAAAATGCTTATTTATGATTACAAGCCATGTGGTCATATTAATACAGCGGTGCTGGCCCACCGATAAAGGACGACAGAAAACGGAAATTACCGCCGTATTTCTCCGCATTATATCAATTAATATTTAATGAAAGCCAAGGAGTAATTCCTACACTTTTTAATGGTGGGTTTAAGGATGGTTTTGCATTAAAAAATTAATTTATAAAAAACTGGAGTACGTGTTCAGACTGGCGTTTTCACGAAATATCCTTCATCCTTTATCCTTTCGCTGAAGATAGTGTTAAATGGGATTTGACAGCATGTCTGATATACAAAATATTTAGTAATCTATACGCCTATTACTCAGGTTATCTTGGTTTTTACAAAATTCGTCCATTGTAAAGGTAAATGTTTTCTGTGGGGAAAAAAGAAGTATACTTTAACCAGAACATACAGCTGGCAGTGGGCGATAGGAAGGGTACACCCGTTTTGTTGTTTTCCTTGTGTGTAATTGAAGGTCGCGGTATCTTGGTTTTGCATTCGGTCTTAGTCGGATACATCATTTGAAAGACGCAAACAAATCCCTTATTTGGTTCAAAATCAGGATAATTTAATGAACATTTGGGAAAATAGATTGTTACATTCATTTTATTTTTTTATTTTTTTTGGGGGGGGGAGAGAGAGTGTAAGTTATTACCAAATCTTGAATTGACTGTCATCAGTAGTTGAAAAGAACGTTATTGTAATGTCTGGATATTCTATATAATAAAAATGCTTTACCTGCAAAGTAAGGTTTTATTGTTATGGCTATAAATAAAAATACAATTGTGAATATTAATATGAATAATAAGGTTACAGTAGACCCTGTTCTTGTGTTTTTCACATTTTTGTCCTGAGGGCGTCTGTTTTTACTATGGTCTTCTAAGAAAAGGCTATTGCTGTTCTGATCTAATGATTAACAGGAGACCTGCTGTAAGTGCTATCGTGGAAGGAACTTAATTTCATCTATCTCTTTTTCCTGGCTGTTTATTAATTTGAGTTAATTTACCAGGTAAAGTATGCACTTTTTAAATATGACAATTCAGGTATTTTTGAGTAATAATTAATTATGCAGAATAAAAGAGCTGTCCCTTTTTGTTTAGCTCCAAAAATATATGTTTAACTTTAATTTTCTTTCAGCAACTCTTTGATCATTTTTGTAGCAGAGTATTGCAGATGTATAACTTAGCTGTGTTCTACAGCCTTATCAACATGCTTGAGTTTGTTTACATTTTACTTCTGTGCACAAGGCTATTGCTTATTAAGTTCTGCCATGAAACAGTGTTAAACTACAAGGTCAACCGCAGGCAAGGCTGAAGTGAAGCAGAGTGTGATCACAGCCAAAACAATTCTCGTGGAGAAAAGTTGCCCTATGAAATGATGTGGTTGGTATGAAATGTAGAACATAAAATCGGCAACCAGCTCAATTTGCAAAAACTGAATAAATGATAGAGGACCACAAAACTCAGGATACTTTCTGTAGAACCCAAGGAAGCCTTCCGATTCTCTTGTCTCCTGATTCTATGCACTTTGCCTTCATTATCTCCATAAACAGCTGGATTTGATTAAGTCAGATGGCAGCTCACATGGTTCCTTCTCAAATACTCCAGCAAAGTGAAAATCACTTCCACTTTGACATGCTAGCTCACGATAAGGAGTAATCAGTTGGGTCTAAAGCACTCTAATCTTATACATATCAAGACACACAATTTGGACCAATGCATATAATAAACATAATGCATAAATAATTTTTTCTATATATTGTATGTGTACATGCATCCTATATTATAAATATAATGTAAACATTTTAACAGCTTTTGTCGTTTCATAAAACGAATTTAGTTCATATATTCTTAATCTTTACATTGAAACTTCTAGTCTCCATCACAGACTGTAATGGAGCCTCTTTGTGGAAAAGGAGCACCTTCCCATCCTGATGTTATAGACGTTGTCATCAAGAAAGAGGAGGAGCGTGAAGATCAGGATTTTCAAGAGCCTCCACTATTCGTCACGAAGCAGGAGAAGGAGGAACATGCAGGAGAGAGGAAGTGTTATGGTTTGTACCCGATACAATGAGCACAGGTGCACTCAGGATGAATCTGTGTTTCCTTATGGTCAGGTAAATGTGTTTAGTATAACACTGTTCATTGAAAACTGCAGTAATTCAGTCACATACTGGATTTTTGTGAAGATATTTCATCTTGCATATTGTCGCTTCCCTTTTTCAGGATGTGCCCAGCCCCATATCGTGAACTTTCAACCTACAAATGATAATCCAAGCACTCTGGAAGATGTGAACAAAGCAAAAAAGGTAAAGAAGAGGAAGAGGGTTTGTGAAGAGGAGGAGTGGGCTCCTGAGACAGCGGAGGCACTGACTCGAGGCACTGACTCGAGGCTCTGTCGCCTGTGTCAGCGCTGCTTTAGCTCCTCCTGGGAGCTCACTGGCCACTGCTGTACTGGCATAATTGGTACAGAGGACGGAGATGGCACCAAGTTGGAGTTTCGCTGCCCTGTGTGTGGTGATCGATTTTTGAGGCCCACTGCCTTCATAATGCATAGGCAGAGTCATGTCGGACAATCGCAGTACGTCTGTGGGGTGTGCGGCCGGACTTTAAAGACGCTCCGAAAGCTGGCCACCCACCGGCGGTCCCACACGCGCAGCCCCCTGCTACACTTGCGATGTCGGGAATGTTGCCGATCCTTCCATGGCCTGGAAGCTCTGAGGGACCACAGGGTGAGCCATCATGATAAGGAAGCAGATGAGCAGGAGGAAGCGAAAGGCACAGAGCACCGTGAGGCAAACACAAGGCCCCTGAACAGTGATACACAGGGCCTGGTAGGTGAGTGCTTTTCCATCACTTCCTGTACCTTTGACATTGGAGCTACTAGTTCACCAAACCTGCATGTAGATAGAAAACTGAAAGTAAAACACTGTTGAACATTGCAGACTGTGTGTGTGTTCTTGAGTTTCAAGTTCCATTTTTGTTATTTTGGACTACTTTTGCCAGCCCCTGGAGGATGGGCTCCCCCCTTTGATTCTGGTGTCTTTCTTCTAGGGGCTTAGGGCAGGGATAATGTAAAGCACCATATAAATGAATTGAATTGAATTGAATTTCAAGTGATAATGTAGTATTGATAAAAAGTATTGATAATATAGCTGATTTGGTATAGTGTTCTTAATTTACGATTTATAAATAATATTAAAATTAAAAATATTTTTAGAATTTATAAAAGGGTTTTTAATTCATTAACCTGTTAGTTAATTTGTTACTGTCATTGGGGCATCTATTGCATAAGTGTCATGAAAATTGTCTTTGTGTTGTTTTGTATTTGTGATTTGATTTTATTTAATAATGGGCACAACATATTTTTATTGGTTATTTAAGATGAGGGTCTGCACACTTTTTTCACTTAAGCATATTCTGCCACTGACTTAAGTGTGGCGTTTACGGCGATTTGCATGCTTTGGGTGGAGAAACACCAAAATATGGGTGTATTACGTGTAAATGACCCTTAAGCACATTCTGCCACTGACTTAACTGCACTTAATTGCATTTTTTCCCCATGCGCTCTGGAGGGCTGTATTAAGTTACACACCTCTACATGCCCAAATGCAATATGGCAGTTGTCAGAAAGACATTTAACAAATGAAACTTTCTAACCTGTATGTTACAATCCAAAATGGATGTGAATAATTCATAAAATTATATAATGCAATAGTATATAGAAATATATAAGTATATACAAAGCACATTACCATTAGGCTGGATGCAAGTGACATCTGCCTTGTCAACATGCCTAGCAGGTGAAACAATTAGACTAAACAATGTTCCTTCTTTTGCTTGTTGCCAAAATCATCGAGGACGTGATCCACTTTTCTTGCTTGAGGAATTAATTATACTTCTTGCATGACCGCACCTTCTTCGTTGAGTTAAGCGCCGTGGGCGTGTCCGCGCTGATGAGGGGAGAATACACTTAACTCAAACGCACATAACTTTTTAAGCACCTGACTTACGTGCTTGATGGATCCCTTTGTAATCAGTGGCGGCTGATCCACAGAGTTGGAGGGGATAGTACCTCCTCTATTTTTGAGATAAAATTATGAAACAAGTAACTTTTTCATAACTCATTACTATAATTTTTTTTTTATTTTTTTTTTCTCTTTAGAAAATCCATGTGGACCATTTGATTTCTTTCAGCAGGCATATTAATGAGTGCTTTGTGTCTAATCATATCTCTAACAAATAGACCTAGAACCTTCAATATTTCAAAGTTTCTCTTCCTCTCTTCTCCCGTTTTGATGTTGAGGCAGATAGCCGTGCAGCTCACTGGCCGTGACCCTCTAATGGTGTTTGCCCTGCCCCTTTTCTTACATGTCCCGTGTTCCTCTCTGGGCCCCAGCCCGCTCTCTCCCGACTCCGCAGCCTCCCCAGTGCTTGCGCTGCTTCATGACATTCCGCGACGTGGAGACGGCAGAGAGGCACCTGCGCTTTAAGCATCCGGCTGATTATGAGCAAAAGCTCCAAGGCCACACGGTGTTTGCCTGCTGCGTCTGCGACCGCACCTTCCCATCCTCACGCCTTCTTTCTGCGCACCAGCGCACACACAGCAAATGGAGCCTGATTCCTGCTGGAATAGATGAATCACTACAGGAAAACAGAAACGAGAGAGGAACAGATATGAAGAGGAATGCAGACAGTTTAGAGAGAAAACAGACAGCTGACAGTAAGTTGAATGATTTTCCAAAACATTACTTCAGTATTCATAGATTTTAGACACTATTACATTTTCAGGTACAAAATGCATTTATAAGCAATTTAATATTTCACAGTTAAGTTCGCAAAATTCCTGCCCTGTAGTTTTCTATGACTTTCAGGTAGTGGGAGCAGTCCAAGTGGATCTAGTTCAATGTGTTGCTTCCATTGCCACATCATCTTCACTGATCCTCGAACCTGGGAACGTCACATGATCTCCAAGCACCCTCCTTCCATAGCAGCGCATCCACCTGGCGAGAGCGGTCGGGGATACCTGTCCCCGCGGCCGCCCCGGGGCCAGCCAAGGCCCTACTGCTGCTCGACATGTGGAGAGAAGTTCATCCAGGAGAGCTCTCTGATAAAACACAGCACCGAGTCTCACGTGGGCTGAGGGGGAGCGGCTGGCAACAATGAAAGGCATATTAGCGATAATGTTTATTAGATAAAAAGTACAGGACAACTGGTGGGTTTATTACCCTGCTTTACAGACACTATTTTCCACTGTTATAATTTATCTTCATGGATAAGAAAACGCTGGATTCTTAATGTAGGTTATGATCTGTCATTCTAGCCTATGAAGCAAAAAAAGCTGGTGCAACGTCTGTCTTTTGTATACCTTGTTCACCAAGGTTATTGAATTAGGAATAGAGAACAGGACAGAGAATGGAATTTCAGGGTGGAAAAGTGTGCTGTATGTATTCATTAAACTATGAACAAAAAACATGTTCAGTTTGTACAGATATTCATGTTGTGCACAGAAAATGGTTTGTGCCTGCCACTTTTATTTTTACGCTCTCAGTGCAAATAAAGCTCAACACACTATCCGGTTGATTCTTAGCCCACACCTTACACATGGGGTCAGGCTCATAACCCACGTAGTGAAATGTCACGTTTGAAATCTGGCAGGTATTTATGTATGGCTATGGGCCTGTGTAGAATAGAGCTGGGTTTAAAAAATTGATTTTCTGAATCAAATTAATGTTCATTTGCATAATCCAATAATGATTAATAAAATCCTGAAATAGATTTTTTAATGTATTGTATGCCTTTTACAGCCTATGGCATGTTCTTGTCGATGTGTGAGGCATTAATCACGCCGCACAATGTGATTTGGCAGACATAAACAGATAAAAACATAGTGGTACTGTGCCTGCTCCGCTGAAGGTGCAGTCAAGCTAAAAAGCGGATATCTGGTGTTGTGAACGTCAGGTCAGCCTCTTTGAGCCGAAACTTTACTGGGAGGCACGCCAGGCTTTACAAATAGTGACAATAACCAAGCTGGGGAACATAGTGAGGGCGGACACATATACGCATGGAACAGGATTTGCAGACGAGAGATGGGTGAACAAGCAGGGCATGAGAACTGGGAACAAGGTCACTGATCTAGCTAATCAGGGTCAAGGCGGAGGCGGATCATGACAATACCGCCCCCCACTCTGGGCATAAGAGGCAATGACAGAACACACAAGACAAGGGTCCAGGGAGACCAGACATGACAACCTATGATATACATAGAACCAGGGACGTAAGACAAGACCAAACAAGATGAAAAGAGACAATAGACTGGCGACTGCTGATGGACCGAGGAAAGTGACAGTGCTGGATGTGTGAGGGTCCAGCACTTGCATTTCTGAATGTGGTGTAACTGAACTAAAGACTGAACACAGCTAGTTTGAAATTGTCACCCATTGTGGTTCATTTTATCCAACTACTCTCATTAAATCAGTTTCCCATTTTAGCAGTTCAGAGCATATCTCACGAAGGAAAGTGTTTTGTTGAGAAGCTGTTTAATCAGTTAGAGGTCGATTCTACCATCAAGCGCAGTCAAAAAAGCACTTAAAAAGTGCATTTGAGTTAAGCATCCTGTCATAAGCGTGGACACGCCCACCACACGTAACCTGAAGAAGAAGGCGCGGTCATGCAAGAAGCATAATTAATTCCTCAAGCAAGAAAAGAAGGCCACACCCTCGATGATTTTGGCAACAAGCAAAACGTGGAACATGGACTATTTCATTTACATTGTGAACCTTATTGAAATCCATAGAAACCCTTTTATATTGAAAATGAAGGTATCGCAGCACCCTAGTATGCTTCTGTTTGGTCATTTGCACAAACATGAGAATCCTTCTTTTTTGTGTAGAGCCATTTACATTACCTTTACTTATTACATATAATAAAAATATGTAATCTATAGCTCTGATTTAATGATTCCTCAACCATTTCCCCCAAATAGGCCCTACCATTGCTGTTTTAAGATCAAATAAAACAAAATGAAGGCAAATGTTTTTAATCTTTCAACTTCACTGCATCTAACCCACAATAGACACTCATTATAACCAGATGTTCCTCCATTCCTTCAGTTGTTTTGAAATGTAGTGTTAATTGTTTCACTCCACCACTGATCAGTCAACATTTTAGACAATAAATATAAACATGAGTCTGTCTTCAAACTAATTTTAAAAGTTAGAGAAAATGAGATAATGATTTTCTGAGAATAACCCATATTGTGTGTAAGAATGAACCCATTCTTCATTCAGAACAATTCTGTAAACAAGCAAATATGTCTAACCAATATATATGTGGTAAATGCAGCACTGGGCTTACCCATCAGGCAGTGTGGCGGCATTCTGGACTATTGCCAAATGTAAAGAGTGTAAGTAGCTCTGTGTAGTTAGTGTGTATCGTACTGTTATTGTCCTGTACAGTAATGTTATGCATAGTAGGGCTTATTTAATGTCATATGTTGTAAATAATGTGTGTGCCCACCAAGCGGGTTGTAGGTCTGGGCAGCTAACACGGTGGGAAGTGTGTGTGTGTGTGTGTGTGTATTGTGAATGACTGAGAAGGGTGTGGTTGCAGAACAGTGGGCGACCTCCACTAGCAGGACTTTGTCACTACCTCATCTGTACCAATCTGTTCAGACCGGGTAGTGACAGACCTCCACTGTGGGGCCAGAAAACACATGATCTCCACTGTGGGCCAGAAATCACATGACCTCCACATCTGGCCCAGACATGATGCGATTGACAAGAACTCTGAAGGCTGAACATGTGTTTCCTTTAAAATTATGACTATGATATTTTAGTTTTAAATTATGATATTTGTCATAATATATGAAGTTACATAGAGATGTGAATTTCAGACTAAAATAGCAAATTTAAAATAGCCTATTAACATTCCTGTTGATTTAAATGACATTATTAAAGTCAATTCTCGAAGTTGCACAAACATCCAGCACTATTGTCATGTGATTTCGAGTCTCCTAGAGGAGGTATATCCTCCGTTATTGAGAGTATTAGGATATAATCCTAGTGGAGATAATAATAATATCCTATCCTATATTATATATAATAACAATATAGTATTGTAATACATTATGAATAATAATAATTATAATAATACCATGGTCAATATATATAATAGACACAGATATATACTATATATATAACTATACTTATTATTATTATTGTTATTATTATACTATAATAATTAATAATAATAATATCCAATATCCTATAATAATTTCGCCTTTGTTCCTGAAGTTTGCATAACGTCATGTCTGGGCCAGGTGTTGAGGTCATATAATTTCCGGCCCCACAGTGGAGTCCTCCTGGCAGACATCACCCAGTGTTCTGCAGCCATGTCCTCTTGGAGTGACTGGCACACAACAGAAAACTCCATTTTTGTATCCTTTCCACACTTTTTCCTGCCATTTCTGTACCTTTCGCACGCTTTTTTGACTTATGTGCATGGGAGAATCGACACCCTTAATGCCTGATGCATTTATAGCCAGAGCATAGCACTTCCTGCAGCCATTTTAGTTACAGATTTGTGGCTTATTTGGTGATGCTTGTGTTTGTTGCCACGGTCTGTCACTTGCCACTTTTTAAATTAAAATAAATCTGGCATCCTCCGTTTTTTTAGTTTAATCTGTTGAGGCATCAGTATCCAGATAAACAGTAGGTTTTGAACACCGACTTTTCTCCTTGAATTAATATTGTTCGCTCTCAGCAAAACTGCAGTATTTAGCATGAATGACTCAGTTTTTAGCCTGAATCTGTATGTAGAGGATATGCAGTTAATGCAGTGGACTAGCATTAGCATGAGTACAGAGAGACCCACGGGCTCTACTGCTGTTGACCTTAACTGGACTAATTGCCTTGCCAGGGTTCTAAATGTGGCTGGCTGGGTCAGTTGGACAGAATTATACTTCAAAATGTTGGGGTGGCATGGTGACCCACTGTATGGCCTCCTACCCTCAGGGCTGATGTTTGGATCTCAGCACCAGTTAATGTGTGCAGGGTATGCATGTCGTCCCTAAGTCTTGTTGGTTTCCCCTGGGTGCTCCAGTATCTCCCTCCAAATGAGTGACATACTCATACAGACCGAGTACAAATGTACAAATTTCCACTGACATTGGTTGTATAGCAACAAAGATTCTGAGTAGCAGACTAGGTGGTCTGCTTTATCTAAATAGCCCATTGTACCTATGCTGCCTAGATCCCAGATACCTGCTACAGGGGTGTACATAGAAAATCGGGGCCACCTGACAAAACATTGGGCCCTGATCCAATTTTACGTATTATTTTACATATTCAAGTGCCAGGCCCCCTGCAATGGTTGTACTTCACAAAATCGTCAGTGCCAAAACGTTCGCCACAGTCTTGAAATAACATAAAACAGCAGGTACAGCATAACTACAGACCTCTTTATTTGTGAAAACTACACAGTTCCCATAGTGAGGTTGCTATTACAATCCTGGCATTCTTTGCAATGTAACTTGTTAGCTTTTCCATATCTTTGCTGTCAGCCTAGGAAAGCAGATCGTTGGTTTAGTTGGATGCAATAGTACTTTGAATCCAGCTGTTGTAGTTGCAGACTTTGGTGTAGACACCAGGCTTGTTCTTCTGAGCACATCCATATCCCCAAGACACTATGCCCTGGAGCTGGCCGTTGCATACCACAGGGCCGCCGGAGTCACCCTGGCAGTGAAGGGGTGAGAGGAAGATATGAGTAGAGGAAAAAAGAAAAGGTTCCATTCAGTTTGTCACTATTTCACCATTTCAATTTTACTGTTGTTTCAAATGTTATTGATGTTCTAGGAGATAGTAGGTTTTTACCCATGTTACTAAGTCACTATTAATACCAGTAATAATGCATGCTATTGTGCATGTATGAGATACAAAGTGCTTGTTACCTGGCAGGAGTCCTTGCCTCCCTCCAGGTAGCCGGCACAGAACATGTTGGTAGTGATTTGACCAGGATAGGCGTTTTTGCAGCTGGTGTCACTAAGGATGGGAGCATCTAGGCACCTCAGGGTATCGGGGTAGTTTGCTAGAGAGGGAAGCATCGAAATAGGGTGAATAATGTCCTATTGCTTTTCCAGTTGAGCATTGATATTTTTGGTTGTGGTCATTCGGGGTAGAATTGTTCATCCATATTTTCATTATGCCGGAATATACTTGTATATAATCTATGTTGCTAGTTGGTTAGTGCTTTGCATTAATATTCCATGTTATGTTATTTTCGTAATTTACTTCATTATTCTTTAATGTGACCAGTTACATCATAACAAGTTCCTTGTATTCAGGCTCTATATAGAAAATAAAGTTGACTCTGATTCTGAAGTGCAGCCTGTTTCCCCAGACCTTTTTGCTGTTCGACAGTTACAACGACAGAATGCCATGAAACAAGACAGCAATATAGATCTCTGACTCATGCTCCCAGACAGAGCCTGTGCTGTTACTCACAGCCACTGCTCAAGGTGTTTCCCCAGCCAGAGATGAGGCACATGGTGCCGGCAGGAGCGCAGCCGCTGGGTAGGGCCACGGTGCTCACGGAGCTGCTCAGAACGGCAGGCTTGCTCAGCTTGATCAGCATGATGTCATTATTCAGGGTAGAGCTGCTGTAACCCGGGTTTCTGATAATCTTCTGAGAGCTGATGAACTGCTCAGTGCCTTCGTTGACTGCGATGTCATGTTCACCAAGGCGCACTTCAAGGCGGCTGCAAAGACAGTCATTTTGTGGTTGTTCACAACAATTGCAACCTAAATTATTACACAGTTAATAGCTCTTCAGGTTATCACATGAATAATTCTGTACCTACACGTTTGAGAATTTCAATAATCCTGTTAGGGAAACATTAATCCAGATATACTGCACATATACCATGCATATAATACCATACAATAAAGGACTTGTATCTATTTATTTAAACACATACTTGGAAAATCCAAAGGAAAGGGCATACAAGTTCTGTACAAAGAGAATTACAGCCACATTTGAAACCACAACACTGCCCTATTAATCATCAAGATTAACTAATCTGAATGCTTCAATGGATGCTAGCAATGATTCACAACTTACGACTGGTAGCAGTGAGCTGCAGAAACAACCCATTGGGTGTTGATCAGGGATCCTCCACAGAAATGGTAGCCGACATTCAAAGATACCTGGTACGGCACAGAATTCTTTCTGCACACATACCCCCCGACAATCTTGTCGTCGTCATCCTCCAGCGGGGCAGCGACTGTGAAAAGCAGTAGGAGAGAGATTGAAAGATGTTGTTCAGACAACTCAAAAGCAGAAAATACAAAATGGCTGGAATATTATTGCCAGAAAGCGAATTATGAATTCAGTAATCTTCAGAAACTATTGTTTTTTTGACATAATAATTTAGAAAAAAAAAATGACAAAAAGAACAAAATCTATGCTTTTCATGCCAGAAGTTTTCTGAGCCCTGCTTACATGCAGTCGCTAACAGCGTGAGAAGAACAGAGTACTTCATGGTGGGATAGTCTGCACCGGAATGCTGAAGGACTCTAAAAGCGGGATTACATATATATATTGCTCTCCCTTCCGCTGTGTCCTTTTATGGAATATTTGACACCATACTCTATTATTTAAACAGTAACTTCCACGGGAACAAAACAGATGGTTTTCGGATAGCAGTACAAACTTGTGTAATTTGGCTCATTTGATTCTAAAAACTTAAGGTTGGTTTAGAAAATAGACACTACTTGTGCACTTATCTCTTTACTATATAGATAATTTGTGTAATGAATTCACTGAAATTCAATATTTGTTATAATGTTTAGAGTTATTTCCTTGCATACAGTATATTGATAATGGGTTGGTGTATTACTCTAGGTGGATAATTAAGTTGTTTGCTTCTCTTGAGACCAAATAAAAGACAAATTCTCCATTGGAGGATGACATGTTAATATATCATAACTCACTGTGTTCCTGAATTAGTTACTGTGATGGAATACACACACACACACACACACAGGTTTGTAATTATATCTTTGTGGGGACTCTCCATTCATTTCTATGGGGAAAACTCT
>JAODKC010000137.1:2773079-2790741 GCA_026777985.1 Mormyrops attenuatus
CATTCATTTCTATGGGGAAAACTCTAATCCCAACATGACGACCTTAACCCCTACCCAGCCCTAACCTTAACCATAAGGAACCAAACGAAATGCAAGACGTTCTGCATTTTAAATTTTTTGATTGCATTCACAGATCTTTGTGGGGACCTGAAAACGTCAAACTAACATGTGTTTGGTCCCCACAATGTAATATAGACCTAATACACACACACACACGCATCTATATCTATATCTCTGTCTGTGTATGTTTTGTGTAGTAAATGTTCTCACAGGTGCAATGTATGTGAGTTTAGGAAACTTAAAAAGGTCCATTTGCAAGTACTGAATATTGTTAATATTACTATTTTGGGACATAATAATAGGATATATATTGAACTATTGTGGAAGGAGCTCAGACTTAAAGCTACTTTTAGTTTTTAAGACATTGATGATCATTTTTACTGTCATTTAGACTTGCTTAAAACATTTTGGTAAATTTGAGTCAGTTATGTGAACTGATGAAATAAAAAAAAAATCTGAAATTCAAGCTTAATTTCAAATGACCTAATTACGCAATCCTTTTCTTTTTTAAAGAAATAGTCTAACAGGTTATGCCCAACTAAAATGCTATGCATAGTAAGTTTTTATTATTTTTTTTCCCTCAAGGACAGCAACTTGAAAATTAACATGCATGGGAATCAACACCTGGAACTGGACATTTACAGATCAGTGATATAAGCAGCTATTGGTGACAAAGACTGATGTGTAAACTTGTATCTACTAGTAACATTTGGTAGCAGAAGGTGAATGTAAGGTACTCAATATTAATTTCATATATCCTGAATTGTGAAACGGTGACTGATTACATGGGGGGAGGGGGCTGGTATGAGCAAGACTAGGCATGTTTACATGAAACTGTTCAAAGACACAAAAGTGAGATTCATATAAAGGCTGAGTTCCAGAAAAACATCATTCGAATTTAAAAATGAAACATGCAGGTCATTTATGTCAGAATCACTCCCTGCACTGTCCTGCTTGTTGTTTCCCTGCTTGGCCAGCAGATGTCGCTGGCCATCCCATTCCTAGTGCTTGAGTCCTTAAAGTGTTTTACTGATTATGACCCTCGCCTATGACTTGTTACTCCTAGTCCCTAGAGACATTTAATCTGGAACAAGAAACAATGTAGATAGAAAAAACAAAAGTATGGTTATCCTTTTACATTAGTGGATTATTTCCCTTTAAAAAGGTCAGTACGGATATGTCTTACGATAGTCAAAAAATTATTAATCCATTTATGCAAGTCATAATCTACATTTCTGTTGTTAGAATTGGTAATTAATTGGAGATTGTAATCACCTATGTGTGTCTAAGAGCATGTTCATACATGTAGCTAAAAGATTATTTAGTTTTAAGGTGTTTTCAATATAATTGATTGATCTGTTTCATAAACAGTTTTAAAAGGCTACTGTAATTTCAGGCCACAGCAGTCTTCCAAAATGACTTATTTTCCACTTACTGCCAATTACATGACTATCTCCTATGAAAAACTTTTCCACGGCAGAAATTAACTGCTTTCCTCACCCGCGAAGCAGATTCGTTTTACATGCTTCTGTCCAGTTTTAATAATTTGCGACAACTCAACCAAGCTGCATTTCTCATGCGCCATACAACCTTATTTGGAAAGTACCTAAGGTTTTCACACATCTGCTCAAACCGTGTACTGAATCAGTATATTTACAAATGCGGCAGTATTACAGTAAATGTAACCAATGCATTGAAATGAATATTGGTGGTGAAAATGGACAGGAAATGGACAGGAAGTCCTGAGCTGCCACAAAGTGGTTTTACTTTGGCGTAAATTCGACATTCCTGTTATATGGTGAATTTCTGTCCCTATGATTTACCCTACTCATATTTTCTCTAAAATGAATCACATTTACAAGAAATTCCTTAAAATATATATTTTGGTCTTCTTTAACACTCAAATATACATAATAGGTATAAAAATACAATTTTGTATTTTAAACACCTTTTTATTGATATATGCATTCAGTTTTATCATATCTTCGGTCCAAAGTAATGAACTTCCACAAGAACCATCAACTACCAAATGATAAAAATCTCAAAATATTCTGTAAGTTATAGACTAGGCTAAACTCTTTCTAATCATGCAAACAAATCAAATTGAACTATAGTTGTTTTTTATCTTTTTTTTTTTCATTGATTGTGTGTCCCTGAAGTTATCTTCCATCCTGCTAGCATGTACTTTCTCACCTTCCAAAAAAGGTTACAGTTCCTTTGAGACCATTTTCCTAAAGTAACATCTTTTTTTGGTGGGAATTCAACTGTGCAAACTGATGTACGCTTCAACTATCACTCCAACCTTTTTGTTTTTAATTTCTAAAGTGTTATCCTGCTTGACACACTCTTAAAGTTTCACCTGTTAGGCTACGTTATGGTGAAAGTTTGTCCAATCTAAAAAATCAGGGGTGGACAGTAACAAAGTACATTTACTTGAGTACTGGACTTAAGTACATTTTTGAGTATCTGTACTATACTTGAGTATCAGCTTTTTTAGAAACTTATGATTTTTGACTCCACTACATTTCTATGAAGGTTTTTGTTACTCATTACAAATGATCTTTTCTATATATATAATTTCTATATTGTACAGTGTTTCTTTATTGCTATATTGTGTAGTCACTTATTTCTTTTTATTACTCCATCTGCTGCTGTAACAATGCACATATCCCAAATGTGGGATTAGTAAAAGTTATCTTATCTTATCTTAGACACTTAATTGTATAGCTACAGACTCTGGGAGTCCCAGGCAAAAAATTCCATTGGGCCCTCCAACTCCCCTCCCCCTCCCCCGGCATGGCACAATTTGTTACCTTTTTTCTGTGAAGTGTAAATTAATAATATCAACAAAGGCAATTTAATAAACACAAGACCTGTATTTTCACTTTTGTGAAAAACAGAGTACACAAATAAGGCAGATTTGTCACTGCAATGTACTATATGTAATTGCCCATCCTTGGGGGCCCCCTCCCAGCTCGGCGCCCCAGGCCCTTGCCTGCCCTGCCTCTCCTGTCACTCCACCTCTGAGTGCAGGTCACGCACCATGGGTGGCAAAGCTTGCAGGGCAATAAGGGAAAACTCATCTACCGTTAGAACCTGTTAATATTGGTGATCCACCCTGTTCCACCATTATACAACATTCCTCCCTGTTATACTCTGTTCTACCCTGAAATACTCCATTCCAATCTGTATGCTCCATTCCACCCTGTTATACTCATTCTACACTGAAATACTCCATTCCAATCTGTTATGCTCCATTCCACCGTGATATACTCCATTCCACCCTGATATGCTCAATTTTACCCTGAAATACTCCATTCCAATCGGTTATGCTCCATTCCACCCTGAAATACTCCATTACACTATACAAGTCATTTTAAAATAATAATTTGACAGCATCACAAAATGTTAGGGCACATTTTTGTGTTATTTTGGAAGGTAAAAAAAATTAATGGCATATATGTGTTTTGTACAAAATTTTGGTATCATCGATAATTGTTTTGTTATTATTTTAAGAATAAAAATACTATGGTGGCATAAGGGACATGTACTATCAAAAAAGCTCATTATTGTTTAACATTTACACTATTAACATTTTGTGATAACAGTTTATGCCCCGTATAATGTACTCATAATTAACACAGAGGACGTTTATACATACATAATTACGTTTACGTTGGTTTTGTTATATTTTGTGGCTCCCTGTAAAACTAGAAAAAAACGAACTATTACTGCAAATGTATACCCCTCCCTACGCAATACAAACAATATATATCATAAATCTTTTTTAAAAAATAAACAGAAAGAAACAGCCTGCGGTTAAGCACGTGGAGCTTTAGGCAGATTTAGTACATTTCGTAAATATAACACTGTTATAAGAGAGTTTTGAAGCACGTGGATCATACAGTAATACAGTAAACGCATTACAGAATTATTGTGGATGACGTCTATATGCTGCGACGAGCTAAAATGTGTGTACATTTAAGACGCTGGGAAGAGGAGGAGGTTTCATGCGTAGTAAAGGGATGTTGAATTAAACCATAAATTGAGCCGTTTTTGTTGCCAAACTATAAGGTGAGCAGTCATTCTCAGTAATTAAATATTTCACCCCATGCGTTCCCAATATGCAGTTTTTCAATACGAGCTGGGTTACTTGCTAGCTAGCTAGCCTAATTTATGCGGAATGCGCAACCGTTGCGGATGTGGTGCAGAAAAATGCGCATTGATGCGACAGCTTGTATTTTTATGACAGTTTTACAGTCGCAGTGTAATGCACCCATACTATCGTAATTTTCACGATAAAATACTGATATGCAACTTTGATGACTTTGTAGTAATTATTCTGTTATTATTCCTTTTTTTCTGTAGGTGTGCCTCCCCGTCGATCTTTTCAGCGGGGTGTTTGGCGTCAGTGATCATGTCTGTGATATTTTTTTATTTTTACAAATCAGTCTGATAGAACTGTGCGTGTGCTTGCTTATATATATTGTTTTTGCATATCAGTGTGCATCGTTGCATTTCTGTCATTGTTTATGAATGCCTGGGTTTTCTTGTATAGCTGTTATTTTTATATTAACACATATTTATATATTAACAGCTACAGGTTTCTATTAACTAGTATATCTGTCTAAGTGCATGAATAGTAATATAGGCAAGTAAATTGTTTTATGTTATATATATGTTGATTATAGTGCCTTTTGCATGTTAGATATCAGCCTCATAACTAATAAGTGAATGTACCACACGTGTGATTGTGTGCCTTTGCAGTTTGCTGGCCAGGTGAGTCAGACAGTAAATGTTCAACAATGTGTTCAGGAAGTGGTTGGTCAGCTGGCGTGTGACTGTGACCGTGCGTCTGTCCATCTGGACCGGTCGTTGTGCCTACAATTCAGGCCTGATCCATGACAGAGTACTATGAGGAAGGGGGGCTGCTGTACGAGCATTCACCCCCCATGCACATCAAAGTAGAGTCTCCTGAAGGACCCATCGAAGCTGGGGTTTCAGAGGATGGCCTCACGAGGGAGGATGACGATTCCGAGGGCAGCTGTGACCATGACGGAGCCCTGCCTGGTGGGCTCCCTTTCAATGTGGTGGTTGTGCACCCCAATATCGTGGTTCCAGTGATGCCGACAGATGATGATATCATATCTCTTGAACAGAGTAAGCGAATCATTTTCAATAAGATCGCAAGCCTTTAAGGATATCAGTTTTAATGAGCTGCTCTCTTCTCGTAGATTCTGACTAGGTATCTCATTCATTTTTCTTCTGTAGATTGCAGTGTTTCTGCTGCAATTGCAGCTGGAGGTGGGGGGAAGCGGAAAAGCCGCTTCAGTGGGGCAGAGCTAGAAGTGCTAGTGTCAGAAGTGACCCGGTGCGAGGGGGAGCTCTTTGGGCCGGCAGGACGACTCCGACGTAGGGAAAGGGAACAGATCTGGGGCAGCATCCTTGATCGGGTCAACGCTGTCTCCCGTGTTCCCCGTACACTTCGTGAGGTCAAGAAGCGCTGGGATGATCTCAAAAGACGCAACGGGGGCAGGCTGGCTGATGCCCGTCATCGCAGTTACTGCTTGCCACCTGGCAGAGGATTGTGTAGCCTGAACAGATCCAGACAGACAAGCCCCAAGCTTCATCAGGCTCGGCAGAGAATAGCAAACAGGGCAAAATCCACTTATCCCTGCTTCACAGATGCTGACGCAGGTAATTTCAAGCTATCTGTTGTTTAATGTGTATTTTGTCTGAAGCTATACTGAATCTATTGAATTTGTATTTTCAATAAAACTTGCTGATAGACAAAATGTTTTTTTTTTTTTTTACTTCTCTACTTATTTTACATACCTGTTGACTTTTTTAGGTCACTTTGTACCTGATTTGCAGAACTGGGGTTATCTGAGGTTACCTTTGAAACCTAAAATACCTCTTCTTATATCTTCTATTTGTAATGGGAGGAACAGGGAATGGATCCGAAAGAGATGGCTTTGAGAAGGAGGATGAGGCAGGAGGGAGAGGCGTGGATGAAGGAGAGGGAGAAGGCGATGGAGGCGAGAGCAGCATAGAGGACAAACTCGGACTGGGATTGAGTCTAGGACTGGGGCTGCCCACGACATCGGAACGCTGGTTGCCTCCCTCTCCACTATATAGTGCTCCATTTCTTAATGGGACCCCACAGCCCAGCCCTCAGCCGTCCATCGGGACACAACACGAGCCCCTGGAGGCTCCAACACGCACCTCCTGGCTAGAGGACGAACTCAGGGGGTTGGGTGAAGCAGCAGTTCAGCTTGGGAACAGGGTGGAACAGAGTCTGCGGGAATTTGGGGAAGGTTTTAGACACGATGTGCGAACACTAGTGGCCTCACAGGAAAGCCTCTGTGTCAGCCTTCAGCAAAATAATGTGCTTCTACAAAGGCTTTTGGGTATTCTCGAGATGCAACAGCAGCAACAAGCATCTAACATTCATCCTCCCCCTACAGTATCACCAGTAATGCCACCTGTACCACCCCCCCCTGAAAACCTAGATGGTAACATCCAACCCAGTCCATCACTAGAAATATCTGGGACAGTACAACAGCTGCGGCGGGGGCGGTCAGGTGAGCAGAGAAGGCGGCGACGGCGTTAGCGACAGTAAATTTTAAAAAAATGCTATAATTTATTTTTGTTAGTATTCAAATATAAAAGAACCATCACAATGCTACCCCAGTGTTACCAAAGTCATCTTCTCACTCCAGCAATGCCTTTTACTCTGTAGAAAAATATTTGATTTAAATTGAATGTCAGTGTTGAGAAAGGTCTAATTTAGGTAACAGATATTTTATTGTGAATAGACAATCAGAATTATATTGAATTAAAATATTGATATATTTAAAGTATTTTGCCCCATTTTGATGCACTTACTCACTTTGGCCAATGATATTTCATTGTTTTCTTCTGATTTCTGATTCATGCATATTAATTGTGTTGTATGCACTGCTGTCCTGCATGCAGTCTCCAGCCAGAGAGAATAAAATGCAAAGGACCTCCAAATAAATTTCACACTAATGTACTATTTTGCACAATTTGTATTGTCTTGTAAATAAAAAAGAGCATTTCATTTCTTAAGATGTATATGATTATGTAAGTGTAAATAAACACAGCCCTGACATAGCATTATTCTCGTTGGGATTATGTTTGTATGCTGTTAAAATGTAGCCAAACTGATTTTCAATTGACTACAAACTTTGTAAACTATGAGATTTAGTGTTGCTAAATGCATTAAGTAATACTTTAAAACAAATCATCTGAATGAAGGTATAGAAAGCAATATCATTTTTTGTGTAACTTGATGCTATCCTGTGCCATGTCTTTAAATACAGCATTTGTTGGAAAACTATCTCTCTACTCACTCATTTTATTACTGTCTACATTTTCATCCACCTATGGCAGGATTTTAAAACACATTCTCATTCATTCTACAATTCTTTTACTTGTATTATGTAGAATATTTCAACCCACAGCTGCGTTACATGACTGTAACCTGGCTTTCAACTTTGCCAAGTTATAGGTGTTTGCATATGGGGTGGGGCCAAAAGTAGGCATACAGTTTTTATTTTATAGCACTGAGCGGGTCATGTTTAGTCTCTTGGCTGTTCGAAATGTCCTCCGTAAACTTTGATACATTCCTGGCGCCTGTCCCTGACACTGTGACACACTTTAGCACACAAATCCCGGTTAGCATCAATGTCCACAAATACTTGTGAGATGAACTCCGTCAACTCATCCACTGTGTGTGGCTTCCTCTCAAAAACCTTCTCCTTTACTACGTCCCCAAAAAATAAGTTCATGGGTGTCAGGTCTGGTGAACATGGTTCCCAGTCAGTGCTATCACTTCGCCCGATCCAACATTGTGGAAAGGTGTTGTCAAGGGAGCTGAAGTGTGCCACAGCGCCAGGGACAGACTCCAGGAATGTATCAACGTTGATGGGGGGCATTTCAAACGCATAAGACACTAAATATGACCCAATCGGTACTGTAAAATAAAAACTGTATACCTACATTTAAACATAATTTTGTAAAATAGAAGCTTTACTTTGTGAAATGAAAACTGTAGAGGCTACCTACTTTTGGCCCACGCTGTACTTCTTCGTAGGTTTCTCTAAATGCTCCAGCGCTGCCCCTTATTTCCAAAACACGCCCAGGTTTTCTACAGCCATTCCTGTCGCGATTGCACATACCTGACAAAGTAAATGACATTTCACCCCACACATCCATTTCCCCAAACCGCTGCACACAACGGTACACATGCGTGTGCTGGCTGCTGTCCCTTAATTCCGTTTTAATTTAATTTTGATTCAGAGGAACAATACAATTATAAATGTAAACAAGGTGTGATGCTGTTATATTTTTACTTTTTTTTTTTTATAAGCGAAGAATTTGTGTCCCGGTTCTGTTCCGGCGGCGACACAAATGAGAAATAAACGTCACGTCCGACATCGGCGCACCGACCGCCCGGTTAGCGGCTTGGCTTAGGGGAGCAGGGGGAGGGCGACCTAAACATGGCCGCTCGGCATTCACCGGAGCACGGGACACAGCAGAAGCAGTCTTCCGCTGCTCCCGATGAGGAGACAGGGCCATCGCTGGACGGGGACGGCGACTGCCGGCCGTGCTCGCCGAGTCTTCCCGACGCTTTCCAGCGGCTCGATGGAGAAGGCGGTGATGGACGCCTGTGCTCCGCCGCTGGGATGCACGGCTGGAGTAACAATCAAACCGATATCAGTACCGTGCACCGGGGAAGCGAAACGCCGGCGCGATCCACCCTGGTGATAGATTTAACCGGGTCCGAAGCGGAGGCCCATGCGCACCCCACGATTGATTGCGACAGTCCGCGAGAGTTGAACGGGTCGGAGGCGGACGACGAGTTGAAAGTCGACATTGTAGCAAAGGGGAACGATGGTGAGTGGGAAGAGTAATTTAAATAAAGATCGCACGGTGCATGTCGGACGACATCTGAAGGAGCTAGTTGCACTTATTAATACCTGACGTGTAAAAGTGGCAGTTTCGGTTATCTAAGTAGCTACTTGGTAAGGAATTTTGAGTACTGATTAATATCATCTAGAAAGTAGACAGTAGTCATCATGGGGGCAGCTGTGGGCAAGGTCTTGAAGCTTGTTGTTGTTCTGCTGCCCTCTGGTAGGCGCTACAGGTCCATTAAAACACGCACCTCCAGACTCAAGGGCAGTTTCTTCCCATGGGCCATAAGATCACTAATTAAAAATAAATCTGAGTGCAATATTAGTCTTTAGTGCTTTAGTAACTCTGTTTCTGCAACACTTCAGCATAGTGGGTTCACATCCCGCACCAGGGTGTGTGTCTGGAATTTGCATAATGTTAATGTCAGATGAGTTTCCTGCCATAGTCCCTTCTAGTGGTGTACCCCTGTACCCAGGGTTTAAATATAGATAGAGCTCAGCTTCGCCTTCTTGTGTCCAAATCATACCTTGCTGGAACACAGCCCCAGCTCCTAAAACATGAACCTTTTAAACTTAGTAAGACATTCAAAGTGAACGGTTTAATATAAGGTCCAATTTAATAAAAGGTTTTGCAATAAAAATCATGGTTTTTCATCAACTTTAATGTTAAACTTCATTAGTCACTCTGATTTTTCTAGTGGATGAGATATTCCTACATGATGCCTTGATTTCTGTCACGTGTTTTTGTATTTTGACTGACCATACTGAATTTAGAATTAGAATTTGGTGATCAGTGGCCAAAACTGAAGGTACTAGAATTTTTATGGGGACAGTACAAATGAATAAGCGGGAATATTACTCCTAGTGGCATTATAAGCCATTTTAATGCACTTTCAAATTTTATGTTCAATAGGTGGGCTGCTTATGTTGTTTTTTTAAAAAATCAAGTACTACTGAACCACATGAAATGTTCAATAATCAAAATAAAAATAACTGTTTGATCACATTGTTTAGTTTATTTTGTATTACTCTTAAGTAGTAACACAGCAGGCTGATAAACAAACCTAAGACATCTTTAAGATTGTGATCGTAAATACTTATGATACCTATATGTGAGAGCCCCCCGACCCACCCCAATTCTGATTTAACCATTGTCTTGTGCTTTATTTCACTATAGCCTACAGAACCATCATTCACAACCCTGTACTGGATAAATGATTGAAAGATTGATGGATGGACTTGATCGATTACTAAACACTTCTGGCATTGTTATGATGGACTGTGTTTAAGAGAGTGTTTTGGTTAAAGTCTCAAAAAATCATATATTTTAAATGAATTTTTAGCTATTTGCTCCAAACTTTGCTGAATAATATTGCTAATGATTTTATATCCTTTATGTTTGTCCCTGGAACAATTCATAACAGTTTGCATTCTTGTTTGCTTAGATTTTAAGTACCTGTTACTTTTCTTAATATTAGAAGGTAGATTTATGTTTTGACATGGCTCAGTCGAAACACCAGCTGTGTGTTTAGTGACATAGCAGCCTTTCAGGTGCACTGTTGTCATCGTCCATATTTATTGTCTCTGAACAGTGCCTGCGATTGATCTGACAGACAGAGGAGCGGAAGAGCCCATGTCCGGCATTCTGCAGCCAGAAGAAAGGGGAAGGTTAAAAAAAAGGAAAAGCAAACAGCTTCATGTGAAGGAAGGCCCCATGATGGATGGGAAGATAGATACAAAGCAGCGCAAGAGCAGACTGGTATGCCATGAGTGTGGAAAGCGCTTTACTCGTCGGGAGACTTACAACCTTCATCGGCACTTCCACACACACAAGGACGAGTTGGCTTCCTTGACCTGCAAAGAATGCGGCGTCACCTTCCGACACCGTAGCAGCCTAATTAAACACCGCAGCGAGCATAAGGAAAAGGGTGCGGCGGTAGGGCTGGAGAGGAGACCCCACAGCAGGGATGGGAGGTGTTTGCAGTGTGAGCACTGTGCCGAAACGTTCCTCACGCTGGGGAAGCTGAGGTGCCATCGATGTCAGCAGGCCCCTGAGAAACCATACCGCTGTCCGCTGTGCCGGCGGGATTTCCAGTATAGGGTGTCCATCAATGCCCACATGCAGACTCACTCTCTGGAAAATCCCTTCCGTTGCCTTGAGTGCAACAAGGGCTTCTCATGTGGCTATATGCTCCGCATCCACCAGCGCTCACATGCTGCCCTAAAGCCCTTCGAGTGCCCTGAATGCGGTATGGTATTCCGGCACCACTCCGTCATGGAGGACCACCGGCGCCGACACAAAGTGGACCGGCCCCGACAGTGTCGCATCTGCGGCAAGCGTTTCAAATGTGCCAGCCTCTTCCACCAGCACCAGTTCCTGCACACTGGAAAGAAACCGTTTCGCTGTCCCATGTGTGGAAAGGCCTTTGCCTTCACTCAGAACTGGAGGGCGCACTGGAGGCAGCACTGGAAGTACACGCACGATTGTCCTCGCTGTCCACTCAGCTTCCCTGATTTGGCTGGCCTGCAGACACATATGATGAGCCATGACAGAGAGCAGAGGTCCAGAGTGGGACTCAGAACAAGTATCAACAGTACAAACAGCAGTGGTGCCTCACAACATTCCCACGCCTGTCCCCTCTGTCCTCTTAGTTTTTCAGAATCAGCCAGCCTGAAAACACATTTATTGACCCATGAGGCAGGGGGAGAATTTGGTGGGCGGAGCAACAACAACAACGAGCGCCAAGGCCTTGCCCACAGCTGTCTTCAATGTCCCCTCACCTTTCCCAGTCTGTCAAGCCTACAGATGCACTTGGTGAGTCATGGGACAGCGTCAAAACAGGGATTGGCTGTGTTAGAGAGGGTGAGCATAAACAATGGGGAGGACATGTCACTACTGGGCTGGCCAGATCTGTTGAATCGAAAGATGCTGAAGTGCACTGAATGTGGCAAGACTTTCCGCCACAGATCGGTGCTGGAACTCCACATGCGCATCCACTCCAAGGATAAACCTTTCCAGTGCAGGGTTTGTGGCAAGGGTTTTAAGTTCAGCAGCTACCTGCAGCAGCATCTAATCATCCACACTGGCCAGAAGCCTTTTAAATGCCCTGATTGTGGCAAGGACTTTGCCTTCCTCCAGAACATGAAGACTCACCAGAGGCTGCATCAGCAGAAGCCGTACCGCTGCACCCAGTGCCGCAAGGGCTACAGTGAAGAGGCCGAGCTGCAGCGGCACATGCTCTCCCACACTGGCGACAAACCTCACAAGTGCCAGCTGTGTGACAAGAGCTTTGGGTTAGCATATTTGCTGCGGGACCACTTGAACACCCACACTGGGGAGAGGCCCCATCGCTGTACAGAATGCCACAAGTCTTTTCCCTGGTTAAGCAGCTTGCTGGTGCACCAAAAGATCCATGCTCGCAAACGTCAAGGACTCAACCAGCCACTCTCTATGTCCTTGGCACCCCAGAGAGGAAGAGGGAGGGGCAGAGGGACTAGGGGCAGAAGAGGGAGCAGGTGGGCTTCAGGCTGGCCCCGGTGGGCAGGAGCGGAGGGCACTGAAATCCCTGATCACCCGGCGACACATCCAGGTCGGCTACCTGTAGGACAGGAATGGCTAGAAAAAGCATCCCATCATCTTTCGCCGGCATTTTTTGAACCCCAGTGGCGGCAGCAGTCACAATGGCAGTCAGAAGTAGGAGGGAGGCCAGTTGTCACCCAACAGCCGCCGTCAGGCTGGATCAGTTCACCTCCATCAAGCCAAGGCAATCAAGTTGCAGTTCAGTACAGTGAGACCCATTCCCATCAGTCAGATGGAGCTTCTGTATGGGGAACCCAGGCACCTCCAGTTCCATCACAGAAGCCAGTTCCCCTGGACCAACCTGGGGAAGAACTGAAGCAACAGAAAGAGTTGCAGCAACAGGCCCTAAGTTGGACTAGTCAACCACCAACTACATCAGGCCAAACCATGGTCCAGTATGAGGAAGCCCATTCTCGATGCAGTGAAGGAACTGCAGTGTGGGAATTCAGCACTCCTCCAACAATACCAGAGAACTCTTCGGAAAAACCTGGGCAAAGCCAGCAGCGACTCATGGGCTGGTCAGTTACTTCCACTCCCACAGCTGTGAGCCAACCTGCAGCTCAGCACGAGGACCCCCACACGGTTAAAGACACACCCACGTGGAGCTTAAAGGCAAAGTCTGCTCAACTCCAAACTCTTAGCTCGTCAGACAGTTCGGAGGTTAGCCAAAAGCAGCAACAGCCTTTCAGTTGGGTCGGTACACCAACGTCAGCATCCGGGAGCAAAACTACAGCATGTTATCAGGAATGTCAGCCTCACTGTGGGGATGGCACTGCAACCTGGGAGCTCCAAGCACCACCAGTTGTGTCCTGTGCCCAAAGTCTACCGGACAAATCTGCAAACAAAGGGCAGCAGCAGCATCTAGTAGCAAATGACTACCAAGTTACTCCTAAGTCAGCCACCCCCTTCCCATCTGTCCCCCCTCAGATTGCCTTCCCCCTCCAGTCTTGTTATTCGGATGCATTCAGCTCATGCATGCAGCCTCAAAATAGCTACCTCACCCAGAAGACTGCGCTCTCTGAGGAGCATGCAGGTCCCCGGACTTTAGCTGCAGTGCGGCGATCTGAACTCTGTGATCCTCATGGAATCCACCCTCCCACCTCTTTGCCATTTTCCCCAAACCGCCTTCTCCAGTGCATGATCTGTGGACGTACTTTACCGCGGGAGTTAGACTTGCACATCCACTATATGCAACATGCACAGGGAGAAATTTAACAGCACATACAGAGAAGACCTAAACTCTACTGAATGATACATAAGCTGGGTTGCCACATAGGCTGCACTTGCCAATAATTTGTTCAAGGCATTTTTGTATCCTAAAAAGTAATTTACAGATATTTAAAAAAGCTGGAAAGATATCAATCATGTTTAGTGTACATTTAACTTTTTATTGCTGAATAGTAGCTGCGTCTTAATCTGATGCACAGATTATTAAATGACTACCTGGGACAGAAGCTATCTGATAAACTAAACTGTTTCAGAATCTCGTACAGTACATGCTGAACTTTTGGCACACAAAGCTTTTTGATATGGTGGTATATGAATGGTTTCAGTTATGGACATACAAGTAGAAATTGAGATCCATTTGTATAATTCAGTGTTGATTTATGATAAATGCTTAACATAAAAGCTTTTCTGTTTGTTTTATGTTCTCAAATTTAGCTGAAAGTCCTTTCTGTCTGTGTGTTTTATAAAGCAGTGTTTCTCAAACCAGTCCTTGGGGACCCCCCAGATGGTCCATGTTTTTGCTGTCTCCCAATTTCCTGGGAGTTTGAAGGAAGCAAAAACGTAGACCATCTAGGGGTTGCCGAGGGCTCGTTTGGAATGCACTGTTGTGAAATGTTTGACACCACAGGTATTAGTGTTTTCCTTAATCCCATGTTTGGATGTCTTGATCTTTCTGTTGAACAATGTTGGTTTTGGTCTAATGATCTATTTAAAATCCTTTACTTTTATGTGAGCTATCGTGTTTTTTTTTCCTTCAAAAAATTGCATCGTAAACTTGATTTGTATTTATTTGTGGCAAAATGGTTGCAGGGAGAAAATTAGGGCTCTTTCCAATGAAACCCTCCCTGCTCCCACTCCGCCACGGAGTGCACTCCGTTTGTAGCCGCACTAACAGCTGAATGGAGTTCCCTTCCTTGTGGTGCAGGGTATGAATACAGCAGCAAGCTTTGGGACAACTGCCCTTTCTCCCGTGAAAATACAAACTGTCGTAACTGTCGTTACCATGGTTTCTTATGAACATATAATTGCCATGATCCATGAGCTATTAGAAAATGAGAGATCTTGCAGAAGGTGCAGATATTACGGGTGCATCTTAAAAAATAGAATATTGTGGAAAAAGTGCAATATATTCCATCATTCATTTAAGAAAGTGAAAATGTATTATAATGTAGACTCATTACACGCAAACTAAAATGTTTCAAGCATTTTTCTATTTTCATTTTGATGATTATGGCCTACAGTTCACACAGTGCAAAAAAAACATCTCACGATATTAGAATATTTCATTTTGAGTTAAATTACTATTCAAACAGTATAAATACTGTGTATCTCTTAGTCTAGTTCAGTACACGCAGTCACAGACATGGGGAAGACAAACACAAAATGCTCTACACATCGTACGTCAGCATTGATGCCGACTGTGTTGAAGGGGTCTATAGCCCACTTTCACTCTGCCCTAATTGGTTTGGAATGGCACTTGATGTGGCCGACCCTCCCTACGAACGTACCAAAGAAGTTGAAGTGGGTTGGGAAAGGCTATCAGGAGGCAGTTGTTATCAGGAGGCTTCAAAGTTGCGCAGACTCAGTTTCATTGGTTCAATGAAGTGATGTCAGTGTAGCCTGAGTTTTTCATTTTTGTAGCCATTTCCTTCGTGTTCATAAGGTTTTGGTTGTTCTTTCTTTTTTCCCTTTTTTTCCAGATTTCTTTTGCTCTTTACCATCATTTACTGTATGTCATTTTTACACTTTTTAAAGATAAAAAGTGCATCAGTGTGCTGACAATATCTTCGAAGGGCGGTAGATGCCAGATGACTTTCTTTTGTTGCTATTTTTACATTTAGATTTAAATTGCATATCAAAATGTAACTGTAATAAGAAATATTTTGTGTAATGTACAATGTAAACCCCTTTTTTGTTGTTGAACATCAGTTCCCCCAGAGAAAATAAGGAATTGGGAATTTGGTTTTCAAGATCAACATAAAGCAAAATTCAAAACGCAACACATTTAAAGTCTGCATTGCAAAGATCTGCAGAAATCTGCCATTACACACATTTTAAACTGAAATATGATGGGTATTTTTGTAGTTTTAATTAATTTGGTCATAATCCTAGAAAGTCCTTCACATCTTATAAATGCAATTAAATGCAGTTTTATGGATTCTTAGAAATATGTGTTTATTTGCTAACATTTTATAGTAATTTAAATGGTTGTCTAGCATCACGAAAGGCAAGCTGAACAGTTCAGTTAATAGTTAAGTCAGAGTTTTGCTACTGTTTAGGTTTTGTATTATGTATATTTAGTCATTCTGAAATGACTGGAGATTCAGTAGGCAAAGTGTGGAGGGCTTATAGGTCAGGTGGAGGGCTAGGTCATGTTGCATTTTCTCTGTATATATAGGTTACCTGCTATGATGGTATAGGCGTGGTATATAGGTGAACTGGATGGGTGCCTTTCCTTACTTGTGCTTTGTATGTGTGACTGCCCTGTAATGGGATAACTCTCCATTCAGTCTTCATTAATTCTGGTCAGCGTTCCATTTATTTCTTACCCTTCTTCTTATGGGTGAGCAGTATGAAAATAAACACAAAGATCATCCCAGTATTCAGAATCAGAACAAAAACTTTATTGATCCCATGAGGAAATTGCTTATGCTACAACTGCACAGGCAGTCAGACACCATTAGACATGATGAACACTATATAGCAGGAAGCCAAGCAGTATGACAAAACAAAAGTTAAAAGAGAATTAAATAAAATCTTAAATATAAGAAAACAGAACAGGTATCAAATAAAGTATAGTATACCTCTTTAGGTAACGCCTAGTTGCTCACCTAGTATTATAATGCGGTGTTATTAATATTGCACATGCTGTAGTATTGCACAATCAGCAAGACTGCAGAAGTTACTACACGAATTACCAGCAGCAGACCAGTTATTGCACAAACTTAGAAGTATGTAGGAACATACCAAAAGACAGTAATGGAGGGGGCTGAATAAATGGTTTATTTTGTGGATAAGTGACGGGAGGAGTCTGATGACGGTGGGGAGGAAGGATTACCTGTGGCGCACTTCATGGTAGTCAGTCTGCAGCCGAAGATGCTTCTCTGTCCAACCACAAGCCCGTGAAGCGGGTGATCAGAATTTTCAATAATAGACTAAATCCTGGCCAGCAGGCTTCGGTCAACCAGTTTCCCAGGTGTCCAGTTTCTTGCCAACCGTAGAGCCAGTTTGTTAAGCCTCTTTGTGTCTGCCACCTTCATACTGCTCTCCCAGCATCCCGCAGTATAGAAGATGGCACTGGCCACTACGGTCTCAAAGGACATCTGGTGTTGCAGACCTCAAAGGATCTGACTCTGCGGAACAAAAATAGCCTACTCTGACCCTTCTTATATGCTGTGAGTTCTTTGACCAGTCCAGTTTGCTGTCAATGTGCACCCCTAGGTACTTCCCTGTAAAGTCTCCACTTCCTCTCGCCTAATTGACAGGTGGTAATTGGGGATTGTGCTCATTTCAGGTCGACCACCAACTCTTTAGTTTCACTGACGCTGAGCTGCATCTGATTCAGTTTACACCGATCAACAAAACTGTCCATCACCTTCCTGTATTCCCCCCATCTCCATTCCTGATAAATCCCACGACCGCAGAGCCGTCCGAGACTTTCTGCAGATGGCGGTCCTCAGTGTTGTAGCTAAAGTCTGTGGTATACAAGGTGAACAGAAACGGCGACGTAACAGTCCCTTGCGGAGCCCCAGTGCTACACAGCACCGTGTCAGACACACCTACAGTTCACAAAAATGTGATCCCTGTGAATCATATTAATTAGCCACAATCCTGCTTCATGATCCATATAAATCAC
>JAODKC010000137.1:2790841-2845684 GCA_026777985.1 Mormyrops attenuatus
CTAACCCTAACCCTAACCCTAACCCTAACCCTAACCCTAACCCTAACCCTAACCCTAACCCTAACCCTAACCCTGGCCCTGAGGCTGGCCCGGACGGTGGGGCTGGGGCTGGGGGTGGGGGTGGGGGTGGGGGTGGGGGTTTGCTTAGAGAGAGAGGAAAGAACCACTGGGTAGGCGTGTGGGGGGCTTTGACCTCAGGGTGCACGGAGTGATAAAGGAACAAGAGCTGCTCCTCCCTGCTTTGCTGGAAGCCAGAGGGACGGGCACTGATGAACCTTCATGCGCTGGCCTTATTTAAAGGAACAGGAACAGATGTACTTCAAACACACACCTCTAGGTCATCATCCACACGTGTGGCATGGACTGGGAAATTGTGTCATCTCCACACTAGATCCACAAGGTCCTCAGCCTGCATGTGGATCTCCACACACAGCCATCTGTTTACTGATGGATCTCCACACTAGGGTCACACAGCAATCAGTTTACCGATGGATCTCCAAATGGCCAACAGTTTACCCATGGATCTCCAAATGGCCAACGGTTTACCCATGAATCTTCAAATGACCATCAGTTTACTCATGGATCTCCACACTAGAGCTGCACAGTCCTCTGCATAAACCATGTGTAGCAGATGACAGATGTACAGTAAATACATGCCTCTCAGTTATCTTCATTGTTGGATTTGCATCATGGATTGGGAAACAGTAGGATCAACCAAGTAATTTTTTCCAGACCAGTGTCCCCCATTATGGTTGGGCTTTCTATACACAGACTACAGCAAACTCAACAGACTTTCAACCAGTCCTGTGCACTTAAAGGCAATATTCAGTCATTTAACAGCCACAAAGCTATGGTCTCCTTTACTGCTGGATTTCTGGGAGGTCCTGCAGTAATCCATCATGTTTTGAAGACTTGAGCAGCAGTTAAAACAGACAAACAGAGAATGTGTAATGTGGCAGACCTAGCACCAGGCAACACAACCCTCCAATTTAACTACCCGTTGGTGGAAAAGAAAGTTGGTTTCCTACCATTTCAAAGCACTTTCTTCAATACTTTCTTCACAACACATTGTGACTTCGGCATGCAGCCAAGATAAAGTTTAGCTCACATTTTTCATTCTGAAATAATTGTCAGACTTGATCTACTTATACTGGGTCACAATTTTGATTTTTGAGACAAATGTCATACTGCAGGGAGGGGGACACACTTATTATTGAGAAAGAGTCATGTGGGCCTCAAGCGGGACACGTTACCACCAAAAAGTAGGGAAATACTGCTGAAAAGTGGATAAGAAGAGGCTCCTTTGGCGCAAGGGCAGCCTGAGTAGCCGCCTTCGCTCTCCTCGCTGCGCGCTCTGGCCGACTCTGAAGGGGAGGGCAGCTCTCCAAGAGTGTGGGGGGAATACCAAAGTGCCCGCAGCCATGGCAACAGGGCCACTCCACGCTCTCTCAGCCCCCTTTAAGGAAGATGCTTGCTGTTTTCGGCCCGTTACTTTGGCTGTGTGGTGTGTCTCCCTGAAAAGTAGCCTCCCACCCCCCCCCCCCCAGTACTGGGATTTCACCACCTTCTTCAAGTTCTATGCTCAGATCAGCACGTTTTCCAGGTTCTGCAAGCCACAAACACGGACCATAAGTAACACCAATCCCGGCAATCGATTAACATGAACTATTTACACCAGGGATTCCATTAGCACTCAGCAACTTTACTTAATTAACGTCACACACGGGACATCGCTCTGTGCCCACCCGCCCACATTGTTGACCTATTCTACTATGCCAGCCGAGCTAACAACCGAGAAAATCCGCTATTTTTCCCCAGAATCGTTGCAGCATATTGTTCTCTTCCCAGCGATGAGAGAAAATGCACTCAGAGGCAGAGATAGTTTACTGCCAAGCAGACTGAGTTGAGCCAAATCACTCTGCCGGCTCTCCCGCTCCCCTCAACGACTCAGCATGAGCCTATTGTTAGACCCGAGGCTTCAGATGCTGAAAAACACCAACACCGCATCGCGGGCGGCAGACCTCGGCTTCCCAATGCGTGTCAGTGCGTGCGTGCGTGTGTGTGTGTGCTTATGACAGGATTACATTTGACAGGTTAGGTTACCGCTGCCGACAGAGAGAAGCACAATCCAATCTAACACACCACCCATAATGCAACAGCAAGGTCCCTGTCAAAACCACTTAGGGATATGATAGCTATTTAACACGCTATTTCTTTCGACATAAACCAGCAAAAAAAGATACTGGGTGCAGGAAATTTTGAGTGAAGCTTTTAAATCTAACCTTCCGTGACACCGCATGTCCTCTGTCACATTTTAAGGCATTACGTGATGCACCCAGAGTAAGGATTTGGAGCGAATACTTTAGGACGAGTGCAAATCAGCGGTGCCTTTGTACTGCTATCTGTCTAGCTGACATCCTTTGCCGTAACACCTGTATGTTTACAGTTAGCATAAGCAAAGCAAATAAGTTTTCTGTTACAATAAAAGTTGGATCAGACATAATGTGACTGCTGGCAAATGATAAATAAACCTCAGGAAATACTGCTTCTACTGATTCGTCATGTCTGCCTTCTGGCAATCACATTCTCTAGAGTATGAAACATTTCATAGATAATCATTTTGTAGGTTCAGCAGGAAAAATGGCAAAAATTTAGCTTAGCTACTATTAAGTGGTTGAACAATTGAAATAGTAATATTCATTTAATAGATATTATGGCAATTTTGTTTATAAGAATAAGTACGTACATACAGTACAATGGCTTGGTTGAAGCGGTATGTTTTGAGTATGATAGACATTGTTCTGTCTTCCTGTACTTTGGTGATGCTCTGCTGTTGGCATCCAACTCATTCCTGCATTTAAGAACCATCCTCCTTCCCAAGACAGCGGCAGTTGAGGGTCAGCATCCACCACCCAGGCTGAGGCCATTTTCCCCCCCAGGTGCTTGAGGATCCAGACCAGACCAAGATGGCTGTTCTTCATAGAAGTGGGAGGCCGTAGAGAGCACAGTGAAATTCTAGACTCGTGCATTTCCTTAAAAATCACTCCCCTTCTTCACAAGAAAGGAGCAGTGAATGGTTTTTTAAAATATTACACTTCAGACCAGTTTTAGCATATTCTGACTGATGCCAAGACAAGCCAGGTTCTTCTGACAAGGCAGTGCAGCTCAGCATGAACACATTATGGTCAGACGCCGGATACACTTCAGCAGAACGGCAGGATGATCTTATCCGTTAAGAAGGCAGCTTTGGCTTGTGTGCCACTCAGAGTGTCTCATTTCAACAGCAGAGGGCGTGAGAGGGCCACCCATTTCCAGCCAAACATTCAGGCCAGGCACACACACGCGCACGCACAGGTTTGTAATTATATCTTTGTGGGGACTCGTCATTCATTTCTATGGGGAAAACTCTAATCCCAACATGACGACCTTAACCCCTACCCAGCCCTAACCTTAACCATAAGTAAGCAAACAAAATATGAGACTTTTGGCATTTATTTTTGATTGCATTCACAGATCATTTTGGGGACCTCGAAATAACAGGTTTTTATTACATTGTGGGGAACATTTGGTCCTCATAAAGTAATATAAACATCATCCAAACAGACGGACAGACAGAGCTCAACAGAAAAACTGAAAAACCGCCGGCCGAGGTGGCGCTTAACATGAACAGATATGTACATTCACGTCCCAATCTGGGTTTCTTGGCAACAGATGTGGGCAGGGAATCAATGAGCTATTTATTGTCAATTGTTCCGAAGCAATTTTGTTTCCCTATGCATTCGGCAATAGGCAGAAATGTCAAAAAATAAATACGAGTCACTCAAGCAGACCAAGGGATACGTTTACACTGAGAACCAGCACTGGAAACACTTTGAGCTGCAAAGTGATCCCCGAGAATCCGGGCAGATCAGGCTAGATCCTGGACATGTCAAGGTGTAAACCCAAGAATCCTTCTGGGGAATCACCCAGCTTCTCTCCCAGGTTGACAGGGAAGAGAGGGAGCAGGTTCCTCTATAACGGGTGACTCCCGAGTCAAGCCGTGCATCCCAAACTTGGATATGGGCGGAAAGGCAGTCGCTCCGAATTGAAAGTCCGTTCAATATAAACACCACGACACGGAGAGCGCACATTGGCAGGCAGGACAACAAACGCGCCTGAGATTAACGGCTTCTAGCGATCTCCTAACGACGCTGGCGACTGACAGGCAAACACATTTTCACTTTGTGACAATGGTACCGGGGCTCAACAGGCGGTGGCGGGACACAGACAGCGGTTGACTTTGATGAAGAGCCACTACTTGCGAGAACATCGATGCCAGGGGCTTTTTATCAGCTAAGCAGATGGGCGATTTGCATATCAATGTCCAGTGCGTATGTTAACAGTGATTAGGCTTGAAAGGCGTGATAAAATAATTAGGTCAACAGTGACTTTGTTTATGACTTCTGGTCTTTTTGAACTACAGGGCAGCTCCATCGCAGGTAACTCCATAACGCATCTTGTGGTGTAGATGCATCCCAGTCGCTTGCAGCAGGTTCCACATGTCCGACGTTAGCGGAGACACGCAGCCAACTTCTGCTGGCTGTTTATTAGGAACAAAACGTCCTTCGTCTGGTCCCAGCTGAATACGTGCTCACCTTCTCACTGCTAGACCTTACACAAAAAGCATTCCAGAATGTTCTGGAAAAGGCACGATTCAACACATTTAAGTTAAAACAGATTATCAAAAATTCCACCTAGCGCCCATACCCACGCACGTACACAGACACCTTGGTATTTTGTTCCAAAATTTCCAGTCCCCTGCCATTAAGAAAAGGTGAGAAGAGGTGGTTGGGGAAGGAGCAGTGAGCAGGGGAGGCGAGGCTGATGGTGCGACCCGGGGGGGCATTTTTGGCCACGGAGGTACGGAGGCTACTGGGCAGGTTGGGATGAGGCCAATTGTCAAACCTGTAAAGAACTGGTTAAATTTGTTGGCATTCTCCCTATCACCCTCAATCCCCCAGCCTCAATTGTGATATTAATTGCAGTGGTAGTGTAACTTAAAGTACATTATTTGAGATCTTATTTAGTGCGACATCCATGCAAACGTGTTGAAAATGTACACATTCTTGCATTTACAGATTTTCATTGACATACATTTTTTGCAGTTGCACATCTGAAGTAGCTGTAGTACATGACAAATGTCACTTGTTCTTGTATGTTCTTCCTAATCCTCCTAAGGTATGACCAGCTCCACAAAAAAACTCTTGATTCTAAAAATTTAACTCCTTGCTGGAAGAACATATTTCCTCTACTATCATTTTTTTTGGGGGGGGGGGGGAGTGGTCGCCACTAAGGCCTGAGATTTCAGGAGTACGTACAGTCACATTTTTCATGTTTGGAATTACATTTCTGTTCATAAGTGAGTAGACTTGTCCATCATTACCATCCATCCATCCATTTTCTGTAACCACTAGTCATATTCAGGGTCCGAAATCGCAGACGCAAATCAGGGAACAACCCAAGACGGGGCGCCAAGACATCGCAGGGCACACTCACACACAATTCCGGATGATTATCAATCAGGGGAAAAATGATTTCAAACCAGAGACTGGTCCTAGTAAATAGTTTTTAAAAAGCGCAATTAAATACGTTAATACTAAAACCGTGTTAGCAGCGATCGATGAATCAATAATGTAATTGTAACGCATGATTATCTTAATTCAGTTTGTATTTTTTACGTTGTAATTCCTTTAGAAGTTAATGCTTGTTCTTGTCTAAATACGTGCAATACATGAGAAAACGAAGAGCATTGTATTCTAATTTAAATGCTCCTGCAACCTTTTTAACATTAATTGTTTGTGTAATATAATATACATTATAGACACGCAAATATAAATGTAGCATAAATAACACAACCAAGCTACCAAGTTTCAACTTCGCAATACATCTTTCTATCTTAATATCAACACGATAAACGTACTGTAGTACTTCTCACAAGGTAATAATGACAGTGTTGAAATCAAGATCCATGCAGACGCCATTTTGAAAACAAGTTAAATCGGTGACCATACACAGTAATAAATCTGTATTAATTTTCAAAATAAATCTCCGATATTACCAATTGGAAATTGAATGCATATGCACTAAACTTAATAGCGAAAACGACATTAAGTAAGCGAGAAAATTAATCGTGTAACAGTTGTTGATGGAGGAGTAAAATCTATAACAATCTAATAAAACCGCGGTGTTCCATATACTAGTGTTCATATAGTTTGTAGTAGTTTAAAGCAATGGAGATATTGTTCAATAAATATGCGGGGGACTTATGAGTTAATCCAAAGATTATTACAAGGAAAAGGTTTATACGAACCAATTTCATTTGTGTGACGTCATTCAACGTTACTTATGGAAAGCTTACATATGATACTCGCTACCTTTCTGTACAAATATAATTGCGAATTCATTCATAATTTTTCCTAAATAAACATCCATGCGTTTCTAAATCTCAAAGCAGGTGTATTTTTTTTTTTACAAAAATAATTCTATTCCGGAAACAAGACGGCACTGCAGCTTAATCTAAATATTCATTTTGTAATATTGGGGTAAATGATACTGAGAAGTGTCTGAGCTCTTCAGACTTTAATTTTTTTTTAATTCGGAGACGAAATGTGCAAAAACTCACGGAAATCTAATGCCAAATTGGGGTTATGTTTCATTAGACAGAATTGTTGAAAAAATTATTAAACAAAATATCTAAATATTCGTTTTTTATTATAATATGATTTTAGCATTTCACAAAGATAAACATGTTAGGACATTTTATAAGCTCGTTAAATTTATGCTAAATTAACTTAATAACAACCGTATCAAAGATACAAAGATGCCTGATTTTAAATAATATCAAAAACTATCTCTCAAAATATAAAAGTTTAAGAAATATTTTAAATAGTTTTTGGATATTTCGGCTTTATTTTTCGTATCAGACACATGTATCTAAATGCATTAATCAGAGAGAAGTTTTCTAATTACTGACTGCTATATTTCAGCACACACATCATATGAAAATCCTCACGGCAGCCTCGTTCCACCCCAAGTAACGGAAGTTGTCGAGGGTGTTTGCGTCACTTCCGGCCTCTGACCATTCGCACATTTGCTCGCTTAGACACTTCTATGTTTGTGAATCGGACGCGGTTACTGCAGACTCCAGAAAGTGAACCACCATGGCCGCTGTTTACACAGTAAACGGAGGCCGTTTGCAGGCTGACGATGAGGGGTTGCCTTCAGAAGATCGGCCCGTAAGCGTTACATCTGTTGTTTTGCCCTTGATAGACAGCACCAAAACGATTAAAGTGGAAGACGCAAGTGGACACGAAGACCCTATTCCCACCGACTTATTATCGTCGGGAGACCATGCTGCAGCGACGCATGTTGCTCCGCTGGTTACAATCAAAGAGGAGCGTATCGAGGACGAAGAGTATTTCCAGATAAAGTTAGGTGATACTGGGGGGAGTTCGGACGACAGGACCGAAAACAAGGACGGATCAGACAAGGACAGCGTTACTGGTACGTTATTCCACCACTCATTAAAACAAGGTAGTCCAAGTCCTAGCTAGCTCGGTGTAATGAAAACACATTTGATGCAATGCATTTCCGAAGGTTATTACTGAAAGGCGTAGTTATAGCTTAATTCCTAAACCTGGATGTGTTTTCTCGGGGTCGACGTTTGGTTACGATGTGATGAAGCTGGGTAACTAGGTCGCTAGTTAGCGTCAGTTTTTGCAAGCTAAGCAGCGAGCTGTCTTTCAGGTTCGGTTACAGCACAAAACGTAAATAATCCTACGACGAAGTCTAAAGGGCTGGGTGCCTTTAACGATTTATGCAACTGTTTTATCGTGGCAAGTCCTAGAAAACTAACTTTGGTTAACTACATAAATGTTACGGTTCAGTTGTTTTCCGTATTAATTTTCCTATTGTGGCATTTTATCGCGAGAACAGGAAAGGGCGCTCGCCCGACGGTCAGCACTGGTGACGTCACTTGGTGACGTGCAGTCAGCATTGGCTCATTGATTTGACCGACTCTGAGCGAAGTGACATCTGAACTCCCAGCAATTAGCCGTAAAGGGGATGCGGTCTACCCATAATCATGAAACGTTTCCTCCTGTTTGTGCTGTGCATTTTTTTTCCAATATCCGTAATTCCAGCTGAATCCGTAGTATTCCCCTGACTCTGCTACACTACTGATTTATGCAGTTGTGATGAATTTTGCGCGGTTTGATGCTTAAGTCTTACACCAGAGCATCAACCTAAAAAAGCTTAAACACATGTTATTCTGATTATTACTTTGAACTGGTAGTTGCAGGTGATGACTAACAATTTGTAGGGTTTTTTTGGCAGGCGTTTCCATAATTTTTTGAGAAAGCAGTCAGGCAATGTCTGGAACTATTGCAGGGTTGCCGACTCACGCATTTGGCATGACACTCACTTTCAGACTCTCAGACTCTCTCGGTCATGCAAGAAATCTTACGGCAAATCTATTTTACTACATTATAAACCTAAAATTAGCTACATCAAAAGCATTGGTGTAGTTTGCAAGCCCTACAAACTATTTACAAGGTAATAAAAGCTTTACATACATGTAAATGCATGTGCAGACTTGTCTTGAATTGAAAATCTCACTCCAACCAGCCGATCAAAGTTTGCATCCCTGCCTATTCAGAGTTAAGGGCCTTGCTCAGGGCCCCACTGTGAAATCCCTGCCAAGTCTGGGCTTTGAACTGGTGACCTGATCACAGATGCAGCATCCTAAACCACTGAGCCACACACTGTTGTTATGCTTTAGAGTACTACCAGTGTGCACTGTACTAACACAGTCTTTATTTGTATTAAGATTGCAAACAATTTTATGGAAATCTGAAAATGGCATTTGTGGTATTAAAAATAAAGGTATGTTTTAATTATAAGAATTTTAATGTAAAGTTCAGTGAGTCTCATTATTAAACTAATGAATTATGCCGCATGTGTGGTGCCATTCTGATTTGGATACTATACATGGTAGTGTCAGACAGTTATCTGTGTTATCTGAAATTCGCTTTAAAGTAGTCATTTTGAATTGCTAGGCTAAAACACGAATTTGATACATAGGACTAAATATCCTTGGGCTAAAATGGTACATGCATTTGTAGTGGTGTTATTTTCGGTGTGGAATGCACCTTAAATCGAGTAAGTGCATTTCTTTACACAGATAGAACCTAAATTCACAAGTAGGTGTTCGACACGGAAAACACTGCTTTTTGCCGTTTCGTTTATGATGCAGTCAAATTTGTGAATTTTTTATTTTACATGTTTTTTTTTTTTTTCTTTTTCAATGTGTGTCTCAGGTTTCATTATACAGGCATATTAATAGACGCATTGTTTTTTGTTTGGTTTACAACTTTCTAATTATTTGCAGTTTTGATAATTTTAAAAAATCAGTTTTCCCCACTGTACTGAAATTGTGCTGCACCTCGAAATCAAAACCGAGGTTTGTCCTGAGCCGTGAATTTTGTGTAGTTACACCCCTAAAACATGCATATTTGAAACACATTTAGGAAACCAAACTATATGTATGAATCAGATTTCCAGCATTTAATATTATTTAGAGCTTCAGAGTTTAAATATCACAGCAGAACAACTGCATTGCAGCTGCGTCTTAAAAGATTACATCCCGTTTTGACAGACTCCCCCTATAATGCAAGGTTGGCCATAGATAAGCTATAGGAGTTGCCTAACATATCTTCATCATTTTCAATTAAATTACTTGGCTTAATTTACTATCTGTGATTCTGGTATCTCAAGTTAATGATCACTAAAATGAACGCTAGTAGTCCTACAAGTAAAAAACAAAATAACATAAATTTAAAATTACAAATAAGACAATAAAATAAAAATGAAAGGATTAACATCGCTAAGCAAAGGCCGTACAGAATTGAAATGCTTTAAGACTGTTTTTAAAGATGGCAACATTTGGTCCACTTCTGACCTCCTCAGGAACACCGTTCTAGTTATGAGTGGCACGGTAGCCATTTGACCTTGCTTACTTTTCACTCTTTGCAATATTAGTCGACCAGCTCATAATGATCTTAGCGGCCCATTATAATCATTCAGTCAGAAGGTCTGTGATGTAAACTGGGCTGAGAAAGCTGAGAGACTTGCAAACAAGCAACAGCACCTTGAAGTGGATTTTAAGGGCAGTGTAAGCCAGTGTAAGTAGTGATGGACTGGAGTAACGTGTTTGCTCTTCTTCGTCCTAAGCTGGAGCTCATTTAAAGATATTTTTAGGAAGTCCTTATAGGAGAGTGTTACGATAATCCAAGTTACTGGCGATGAAGGCATGAATATGTTTTTCAAGATCATGCCTTGTACATTAGGCATCTGATTTCAGAGATGTTCCTAAGGTGATAAAAGGAGGGCTTAAGGCACTTTTCCACTGCAACCAAGAACTGAGCCATACCTGAGCCGTACCGCCAAGAGACAGTTTTCCATTGTAAAGTATTTAAGTCGTAACCGCACTGACATGGCCTTGCTTACTAGCAGGGCCGAAAATGTGACCAAACCAAGCTGGTTGCATCACTGCCGTTTGATTGGTAGAAATGCAAGGAGATACCGGTGATCTGCATTGATATGCATGGATTATGTAGATGGCATATACTATGTATTTGTTATTAGTAGTATTGTACGTCGCAATGTATTGATGCATTCCCGATAACTCGGAGCTTAAACATTCCACCTGTTTAAAAAGTAATATTGAACAGCTAAAGAGTATGGATTCATATTGCAAATTTGCAGTAGTCTATGCTAGTGTTTGATGCTAACAACACGGTGATTCTGACAGATGTGCTAGGAAATTAGCATCGTGATGTACAATGTGTGAACACTAAATAAGCGCCTCATCAGTTTTACATCACTGCCGCTCTCCGAACCCAGCAATGCGTATACTGAGCCGACGCTACTGCAGTCGAAAACCGAAGCAAGCTGGAACCCTGCCATAACCCTGCCGTAACTAGTCTCTCTTTGCAGTATGACTCGGGTTAAATGAAGAGATGCGATGTAGGGGTCTAGCAGATCACAAAACTCAGTTTGAATCGTTTCATTCTTCAGATCAGCAAAAAAAGGGGAGGAGACTAATATATATATTTGTTTTCCATTTCTTCCTTAAAGAATCTAAACACTTAAAGCAAGGAGCTTTTAACACGCCCTGTTCACATGAACACACAATTGTTGTCTCTGTCATTTTACTGTAACTCTGCATCATATGGAAGTCCATAGAAGGACATCATCATTCTTTTTTTTTATGGTGAGATCGACTTATTTTTCTTGTGATCTCAACATGGGCCTAGCCAAAGTTGCCTTCTCGAGATCACAAGTTTTCTTAATCACAAAGTAAAAAATAAAAAAAGTTGTAGGAAGGAGAGGAAAGCAGTTTCCCCTAAAAACACCATAACCAATGTTATTGAATCAGCACTTTTTTTTTAATTTAATGCATTACCACTAAAAATCTTAAAATCTCCCCCCTTGTGAGAAATTAATTTCAAGCCCTGAATTCATTTCCTTCATGGAATTCCATAGCAAAGAGGTTTAGAGAATACTGACCTTAACAGTGGCAGTAGAACTGTATTTCACACTGTTCTGGTTACACTGCAATTAATCCATGGTTCACATGGGTGCTGAACCATGGGGAAATTGTTTCAGATCATGGATCAACTACGATCTGTTACACCACTGGTGAAAAGGTTTCATTACTGCTGTGACTTCAATATTTTTCTTCTTCTTATTAATAGATCATTTGCACTTTTATTTGAACCTCGTGTTTTGGCCCAACTAATCAGCTATTTGATTGCTTGGTTACATGATTAATCGATTATCAAAATAATCATTTCCTAGCCCTTATACGGTGCCAGCCGAAAGTTTGGACACTCCAGGCTGCCTACAAAGGAGAGCAATAATGTCGCATCACATGACCTGGCCACTTCACCTAGATGGTTTTGGCGGAATTTGACCAGAGAGTGAAGGAAAAGCAGCCACTGAGTGCTCAGCATATGTGGGAGCTCCTTCAGGACGGCTGGAAAAGCATCTCAGGAGGCCACTTCATGAAGCTGATATAGAGGAGACAGGAGGGTCAGCCAATCCCTGAAGAAATTAAGGTTAAGGACCCAATGGTGGGATCACTCAGCCGACCCAGGGATTTGGACTGGGGCCTTCTGACTCCCAACCCACACAGCTGGCTCCCACCCTAAAAGATTACATTTTTTTTTTTTTAAACTTTTTTGGTCAATGTGTAATTTCCTATGTTATTTTATAGTTTTGATGCTTTTATAATTATTCTAAAATGTAGAGAATAGTACAAATAAACATTTCTATGAATTCTCTGAATTCTGGGAATTTACAAACATTCCATGGAAATTAATGGGAATACACTGGAAATTTGCTAAGATTACGTCGAATAATCGTCCCAGCCCTAGTGTACTCTAACAGCAATAACACAGTGAACCTTCCCTCAACGCACACACACTGCAATATCTCTGTGGTTTAAACTAAAAATCGTAATTCACAGTATAACTTGCTTTATATGTGGTTTGTTATATGTAGCATTTATTAAATATGTTGTACTGGTGGTCAGAATAATCAGGAAATCCTGATTTATTACCAGAATATGCACTAGTAGTTCAATCTTGTTTCGGGATTTGTTTCAGGGTTAGTATGTAGCAGGGTCATATTGTTTAGAATCTCCATGAATGTTATGGGGGACGGTCCCAAGAACTCATGCCAGGTGGCTTTTGAAAGGTTTGGTCCAGCCTGTTATGCTTGAATGTGTACATCACATGATCACATGATTCACTGAGAATTGATTGATCAGTATTGTACAATTTCTTGCAGTTACGGGTGAGCGATACGTTTTTTAATTTTTATTTATTTTTTATTTTTTTAAATTGGCGGCCTCCTAAAACCTGTGATTAGTAGTATGGGTTATCTGTTTATTAAACTGGTGTAAATAGGGGTGTTTTCCCACTGCACCAGGTACCAAACTTTTGGTACTTTGAGAAAGTACAGAAAGTATGGCACCTGAATGTGTTTGTTTTCCACTGGCATAAAAACTGGTACCAGTGTTGTGCTCTAAACTGCCCCCCGATCACAGATTGCCTGCCCTGATGTAATCACTACAGTGAATAGTGAAAATTTGCTCACTTCTGATTACTTTTGGTGTTTGGTGTGATGTCATATAATTTCCAGATGTGATGGTGCCGAGTATGAAGCTAATCGCTGTATTATAGGTATGAAAAGACAGAATAGGAAAAATATTGAAGCAGAATGACTTCAACAAAGTGTCAATATGACAAACTTTATTAATCCCTGGAGGGCAATTAAGTAGTCATATCAGCCAGGTGCATTATTCAAGTAAATGAATCGCTTCTTGTGACTGAAGGTGACCTGCATTTGCACAAACTAGCGTTGTTGAATAGAAAAGCATTACCGTTGCGTTTGAATGAAAATGTAGTTACTGTCACATTTGCAACATTTTACAGGGGATTATTAATCTTAAATTAAAGTTTGATTGCAACATACCCATAATAAGTAATTCGAGTTTTTCTCGCATTGAATGAAATGAAGTTACAGTGAGCAGTCTCTTCTGCCATGCAGGGGAAGAGAAGCGACTTTACCTCTAAAAGGAGCGATTACGTCAGGGGAGGCAGTCTGTGGCAGGGGGGCAGTTGAGAGCACAACACCGGCGCTGGATGACATCACAACACGAGGCAGGGTTTTTTTTTGTACTGAATTCGAAAAATGGCTGTAGTATATTATAGGGCTGGATGATGTGCGATATTAATACCAACATCGCATGTTATGCACATCCAGTTGCTATTCAGCTATATTAAAACAAGGTGCTTTCTTTCAATTCTGTACAGACATAGTGTGGGGGTTAAATTTTCGCTAAAATGTTTTTACTCTTACTCTATCATAGGGGGAAAAAAAACTTAGCATGCATTGCAATTTTTAACTATTCCTTTTATAGATTCTTATGTTTAAAAATCAGTTTAAAGTTTTACCTTTGCTGCTTTTCCATGAGCACTGCATATGTTCTCAGATAATCATAATCATTTTCATCCAAGTCACTTAAAGATGGGTTTGTGAGAAATTTATGAACTACTTTTTTGTACCCCAGTATTTATTACAACAAAATCACACCACTATATTTATAACAAAATAAGTATGCATGCTGTATTGGTATATTCAACAAAATACTTTTTGATGTCTTGTCATTTCTTGTCTTTGTTTGGCACTTTCAGTACTGGAACTTTTGGTACTGGTACTCGACCGTAAGTCAGTGGAAAAGCGAAAGTACCAAAAGTACCGTACTTGGTGCAGTGGAAAAGCGAAAGTACCAAAAGTACCGTACTTGGTGCAGTGGAAAAGCGAAAGTTCCAAAAGTACCGTACTTGGTGCAGTGGAAAAGCGAAAGTACCAAAAGTACCGTACTTGGTGCAGTGGAAAAGCGCCCTATACGTCCAGTAGTACTGAAAGCTGGCATCCGGGCAAATGGTTCCCCTGCCATCTGAAGCCCTTGTGATTTTTTTGTGCATGCATGTCTAGTGGAATTGAACAACCTCAGCAATATTGGTATTGATTTTAAATTTAAATATTGTTTTAGAAACCCGGCTTTAAATAATAATGAAAAGATTTATTACCTATTGAATAATTGGGGCAGGGACAAGCTCCATTAGTACAGAGGCATAATTCTTGGGATTGTCTTGAATATACCCTGCCCAGTTTTACCACCATTTGCAGATGTAACATTCAAATGAGCAAATTGGGTTGAATAGCGAGTAGTATAATATTTTAAGTTATAAGTTTTGCTACTTGCGTGCTTAGGCACCCACCTGTTTTGGCTGTCTGTTTTCCCAGACTTGTATAATGTTGTTCTGTGTTTCATTGATACATGTAAACAAAATGTTGTCGCTTGGAAATGCCTGTACTGTGTACATGGCGTAAGCCTGTTCAAATGCCATTAGTGTTTTGTACTTCTGTGCTGCATGAAATAAAATGTATGTTTCCCATGTTAAATTATGTAAATGTTATTGAGAATGTTTTAAAGGATGTTTGTTCTCACAATAAAACAATTGTTGTCTGCTTTTTTCTTTCTTTTTGAGAACAGGAGCCCCCCTGACCTCCCATTTTCCCCTTTCTATTTTTAGGGGATTGGCTTTTCCGCTGTGTGGATTGTGGTGAAGCCTTTGAGCAGAGGGAGGCCTACCAGGAGCACCAACATGAACACATCCATGATGGTCCCATAGTCTGCCTAGATTCAGACTCACAGTGGCATGACCTTCTTGTTTCCGAGGATGGAGGCCGCCGAACACTCTGCTGTGCTCTTTGTGGTCGTAAATTCTCAAATTCTAGAGGTTTTTTCGCCCATCAACTCAAGCACCGGACTCAACCCCTCAAGCAGGAGCCTGTGACTGAAGTTGGCGTACCGGTGAATAAGCCTCGTATTTTTGAGTGTGAAGACTGTGGTAAAACCTTTTCCACTGTAGGCCTCTACCTCAACCATCAACGTTCACATAAGCAAGCATCAAAGTCTGTTTTTCACCAGCTGGCCCATCTGAAGAAAAAGTCCTTCCAGTGCCCTACCTGTGGCCGGTGTTACTCACGGGCCTCAGCTCTTGATGCTCACCGTCGTTGTCATGAGGTCAAACTGATCAAATCTCGCAGCTCAGGAACAGAAAAGCTTTCAGTTGCACTGGAAGGTGGAGAAGAAAATGGAGATGACGCTGGGGATGACAAAAAATCAAGACCTGTTTGTAAGTGTCCTGAATGTGGAAAGACATTCCGCTCTTTGTCTGGCTTGAACATCCACCAACGTACCTGCTGCAATTCTAAATGTCCTGAAGAAAAGCCCAAAGAGGAATTTAACTGTCCTGATTGTGATAAGTGTTTCTTGAGTAATGCTTCTTTAGTGTGCCATCAACGTTGGCATGTTCGGCGGGCTAAAATAAGCAGCATTGGCCAGTCTCTTTCATGTGAGGAATGTGGGAAGGTCTTCTCTTCACTTACCTTCTATGAGAAGCATCAGAGACTTGTGCACAGTGAAGAAACTCCAGCTAAGTCATTTCTACATCAAGTCTGCCAACTACAGAAGAAGGCCTTTGAATGTCAAGATTGTGGCCGTCGTTTCTCACGTGCTTCAGCACTTCAGTCCCATCAGTTATGTCATACTGATGTTTTTGGAGATGTAATTGACAAGGTGTACCAGAAACCAGTTGCCACCCCAACATCCCTGACACCACCACAAAAACTATACTTGTGTGATAAAGAAAAGCCAGAAAACTTTGCAATAGGAACTTTGGCATATTCCCAGGGAGCTCCTCAGACATCAGAGATGGATGACCTAACTTGTAAGGATACTAAAAAGGATGAGGTGGAGGGTAACAACAGGATTTCCAATACTGAAATTATTGGAATAACTGAATCTGATGACTTGAGAGAAAAAAATGATCACCCTTTGGTTATAGAACCAGAACCAGCATTTGATTGTGAATCAAACAAGGAAGTCCATGAGGATTTCAGTGCTCCTATAAGCAAAACAAAGAAATTAGAAAGTTCGTTAAAATCAAACACAGAGGTTGATGTTGAGCTTGAATTTGAATCTGTACAAAATGAAGAAATTGAAGATAATCCATGTAAAATAAAGAATTTTGAGTGTCCTGAATGTGGTCGCAAATTTGCTAGTGCCAATGCTATACGCTGTCACAGAATGTGGCACAAGGGTCCTATGGGACGGGCTGCAGGTCATAAAAGCTGGACTCACAAAATCCCAAGCCAGACTTGCCTGAAAAAGCTTTTCAAATGCAATGATTGTGGAAAGGAAAGCCACTCAATTGCCTCACATCGCCATCACCTGCAACAACATGGAGATCCGAAACCTTACAAGTCGCTTTTGTTCCAGCTTGCTGGGTTACAGAAGAACTCCTTTGAGTGTGAGGAATGTGGAATGCGTTTTTCTCGAGCTTCTGCTTTGCAGTCTCACCAGCAACACCATGCAAAGCCTAAAAGAACCCATAAGTGTCCGCATTGTGACAAAGCCTACTCGAGTCATGGTGGATTGTATAATCATCGCAAAACATGTCATGGTAAATGGTCTAATGAGGGTGCTTCCACTGACCTCAAAAAAGATGTTTTCAATCCAAGGAAGACTCTTCTTGGCCCTAAGGTGTACCACTGTGAACAATGTGGAAAGGGTTTTTGGTCGCTGGGGGCATTTTCTCAGCATAAGCAGTGTCAATGTGTTGAGGTCAAGGAGAAAAATGACTTGCCTGAGCCTCTAACTTCTATTAGTAACCATCCACGTACAGATGATAAATGTGCAGTTTGCCCTGTTTGCGGAAAGAAGTTTCGTCACAAGGGTTACCTAAAGTCTCATATGAAAATGCACTGTGCCACTCCACAGAAAAAACATAAATGTGAGATATGTGGTAAGTCTTACCACATGCTTGCCTGTTTCCTCAAGCACCAGATAGTGCATGACTCTCAATTAAACCCACCCCCAATCAAGTCTTTTCAGTATCAAGTGGAGCAGGTGAAAAAGAATATGTATAGCTGCCCTGATTGTGGTAAACGGTTCTCCAGAGCCATGGCACTTCAGTTCCACATGAGAAGCCATGGCTATGAAACTGGATATCCCTTTTCTTGGTCAAAATCTGTAGCTAAGCTGAAGATGTTTCAGTGTCCAAGTTGTTCTGATCGTTTCTCAGATGAAGTGGTTCTGAAAGATCACTTGAACCAGAAACATGCTGAGAACCAGAATGAGGTCAATGAAAGTAGGGAACATAATCAGGAACACGAAGAAACAGTGAGCACTACTGAATCAACCCAAAAAGGGAAAGATTTGCAGAGTGAGTCAGAGAATTCAGACAAGTCTCCAGTCAAGGCTAATTCTGGAAAATATAAATGCAGTGAGTGTGGAAGAGGATTCTCAGTTGTTGGAGCTCTAAATTTTCATAAGAGAATTCATCTCAAGCAACACGCTGCTTCAGATAATTTAGGAACTCCTGCTGGTCTTGAGGAACCCCAAAGTGTAGAGGCCAGTGATAAAGATCTCTACATTTGTCCAGAATGTGGAAGGAGCTTCAATACCAATTCTGCCCTGGGGACACACAGACGATGGCATGTCGACAGGAACTTTGCTGTGACTTTATCAACAGCTGATGTACCTTGTTCAGACAAGAACAACAGTGTGGCTGATGGGCCATTTCACTGCAGCCGTTGTGGCAAAGGATTCTCATACTTCTGTGTTCTTAGACGCCACCAAATGAATTACTGTGGATACGAAGGCCAGAGTCAGACGGAAGCTCCAACTGATCTTGATCAGAGGCCTAATAATAAACCATCAACAAGTAGTGAATTGACCTGCCCAAAATGTGACTTGACCTTTAATCGTTCTTCACAGTTAGCCTCTCATTATCAGACTCACCATGCCAAAAATTTCATGTGTAATCAGTGCAATGTGTGTTTCTTTTCAGCTGAGGCTCTGCAGAAACATGAGTCCCAGTTCCATAATGGTACAGAGATCCCAGAGAAATCTGTTGCTCCAACCCTTAAGAAACCCAAGTTTTTAGTGTCAAGAAAACGTTATGAATGCCTTGAGTGTAGCAAGCGTTTCTTTAAGATAAGGGGCCTTCGGGCGCATAGATGGCAGATGCATCACGGGAGCCGAAAGTCGGTGGGCTCCTTTAGAACATCGCTGAAACCCTTTCCTTGCACTGGGTGCGAAAAGCGGTATAGTTCTCAGGGTGCACTGTATAACCACAGGAAGATCTGTTTAGTGGCTAAAAGGAAGCTGAAACAAAAGAAGGCTGTGATGATTGACCCAATATTGCCTCACTGCTTTTCTCAGCCATATGGAAAATGCCTTTTTAAGTGTCATAAGTGTGGCAAAGCCTTTCCCAGTGTAGATCGACTAGAGGCCCATAACAATGTTGCTAAGAGCCGGCCACATTGTTGTGCCCTCTGTTGCCGTGGTTACTGGACGGAAACTCAACTGCAGCAGCACTTGGCCTGGCATGATGAGGTGCGCCTCCGCTTGCCAGCTGAACTGCGGTATCGACTCAGCACCTGTGCTCAAGCCGCCAGAGTCCTCTCCCTTTCCAACCAGAAACAGAGTGCAAATCTGCTTTCATCGAAATCTCCGGCATCCCCTGTTGATTCTCATTTACTGAAAGACCACAAGTGCTTGCATTGTGGAGATGTTTTCCCAACAGCTGATGCCCTAAAACAACACCAGGCTTCACACAATGATCTCTACCCTTGTTCTTTATGTCCACGGACCTTTAGTCAGATCCAGGAGCTTGTTGATCATCACCAGGAGTGTATGAGTGAGGACAGAATGCAAACTGATGAAGAAAAAGAATCGGTGCTTAAGGATCCCCTTAGAGCAAGCAATGAGTTATCTTGCATTGAATGTGGGATCACTTTTAGTCAGGAGGTGGAGCTCCATCAGCATTACATTGAACATGCTCGAGGGGAATACTAAATGATGTGTGGGGGTAGGGGATTCTCAGAAAGTGGCGTTGATACAGTATTGACCCTTCGAGCTGTACAAACTGAAGTGGGCCAGAACAATAGACAATAGAGTATAGTCTGTGATTACGATGATGATAACCCCCCCACGCATTTTATTGGATCCCAGAACATGGTTGATTCTGTCTTTTCTGTCTCTAGTATTTTGCAATTGGTGTAGTTTTATTGTAGTACTTCAATAAAACATAGGTACCTTATTATGTTGGAAGGAATTTCTTTTGTTTTCTCAGGCTCTATTGCTCATCTCTTGTGCGTGAGCTTAGTTAAATGTTTACAAGTGCCCTCAAATGTAGCTGCAAATTGAAGAATGTGTTTTAACAGTTAAATATTTAATATGAAATTGGTGCTCTAACTTTTTGGTGTTTTGCTTTATTCACCTGGCGCTTTATCTTTAAATTGATAATCAGCTAAGCATATATGAAACAATAACCATGCCATATAATGTCATTTGGTTATGCAACTTTTAACAAAAAGTCTTTGTGTATATGATTTTTTTTTTCCCTCCCTTTATTTTCCCCCTCAATAATAACTTAAATTTGGGGTCATCTGTGGAAGTACTTCTTGTGTTTCGTGGAGTCTCACACACACAGACTACTACCATGTATGTTTTGTGTAAATCAGAGAAACTTGAAATGTTTAGTAAATGTTATACCAAAGTTTATAGGATAGTTTACACCTTGTTCTTATGTTTTGTGTGTAGATGTGTATATGTAGTGATTAAATGTATTTAAATGTAACATTTCTTTTAATATTTCTGGTCATTTGCCCAAATCAAACTATCTGTAAGCGGAAATCCCAGCCTGGTGTATTTCACTTGGATTTAACATCAAACACGTATGTAAATGTACTAGTTTTGTTGTTGTACTATATATTCATAGTTAAATACTGCTCACTAATGTAGTGTAATCTACTATACGGCTAACTTTTAGCTTGAACCCTCAAAATCGTTTAGCACTTGTACAGAATGCTCTGGAAATGTTATATAGTCGGAGAGTTCTCTGAATGTTGATAATTGCATTTTCAACTACAAAATCATTTAATAGGTGCTGAAACGCATATTATAAAGATTTAAAGGCTCAGTGATGTTGGCTGGAATGATTGCAGTTTATTGTTTAATGGTTGCCTGGAAATTTTGAATTTGTTCTGATTTACCATTTTGCGGCAAGTCACTTAACCGGTGTCGCCTACCATTGTTTGATTCAAAACATAAATGTAAAATGTTCAACTTTGTGTATAAATTTATTAAAATATGCCTGATTTGAAACTGACATTCGAAACATGTCCTTGACTATGTATATTTACGGTTACGTTTACAAAATGAACACTAAACACAGCTGCGCAATGCCATAATTGCAATAGATATAGTCTTGTACTACATCATTTAAAAGTATACTCTACTGACGTGATTAGTCAGCAGCTATTGAGTGTATATGTTTACAAATTGTCTGTTGAAGACGCCCCAGATTTGAAAATTTTTATTTCCGCTCAGTATGTACATGTGGTATTTCTGAGCTGAGTTTAAAGGCAGGTAGATACATTTAGTAAAGGTAAAAAAAAAAAAAATAATCAAGTTTAAATTGTTAGATATTTTTCTTTGATTTATCGTGAACGTACTTCATTGGGTTGTTTGCAGATGTCTAAATAAATATTCTGAATGCCCATTATTCCACATTGGCTTTCTTCCTTTTAATATTCAAGCATATAACCAGGGGTGTACATAACTGGTGCGCAAGTACGCATTCACCTTTAAGAACGATACATGCGACAATCGATTTGTTTGTAAAAGCGCAAATGCGTACTTATTTTATGTGCATTTGCGCTCCTATGAAAAGAATATAATGTATGTAATCTTTATGCTAACTGAACTTCATTTGCCGTATACGGGTTAAAATGCAATGTATTTTCTTGTCATAACGGTGCAAATGCACATAAAATAAGTACGCATTTGCGCTTTTACAAGCAATCGATTGTTGCGCGTATCGTTCTTAAAAGTGAATGCGTATTTGTGCACCAGTTATGTGCACCCCTGCATATAACTGACCTACCCTAGTTTTGTCGCTGGCTGTTTTTTGTTCTGATGGAGTTAGTAAGGACACATTTTCTCCCCTCGTGTAATGTGTCTTATTTGCCGTGACCTGAAACGTTTTAATGTTTTTTTTTTCCCGCTCTGTTACTGTCTTCTAGTGGAGCTACCAAGCCTGAGGTGTCCTGATTGTGAGGAATCATTCAGTAATTGGGAAGCCTTCAACATCCATTTACGTCAACATGGACATAGTGAGGAAGCAAAAAAGCAGATGTTAGTTTTGAACAAAGAAAAGAAAAACACTAAACTAACAGAGAAAGGAAAGGAGGACCTGAACCAAGAGGAGGTCGTCTGTTTACCTGGCTCCTCAGTAGCTAAATCCTCAAAAGTTTTCAAGCTTCGTTCTTCGGCATCTGTGCGCTCGAGGACTAAGAAGCCCTTCTCCGGCAGCTCACCCAAAGTGTATGCATGTGGCACCTGTGGGAAGGTCTATTCTTACTTGGAGTCCTTCAGAAATCACCAAAAGATGCATCAGGATAATCCAGAAAAGCCCAGTAGCTTCAACTGCACTGAATGTGGGAAAATCTTTCATCGTGCATCAAGTTTGGCTTCTCACATGAAAGTGCACAGGAATCTTGATGACCCAGATAATTTCAATTGTGATCAGTGTAATAAGACCTTCAATTCCCAGCTCACCTGGATGTCACACCAAGAGATCCACAAACGGAGACCTTTTTGGTGTATGTTATGTGCCAAGGGGTTTAAGAACTCTAAAGGACTCGACCGACATCAACTTGGCCATGACCTCAAACGGCACAAATGTAACATTTGTTCAAAGACCTTCCGCGTACCTGCAGAACTCCGTTACCACTACAATACTCACACTGGCGCAAAGCCGTACAGTTGTGGCCTGTGCTGGAAAACCTTCTCGCAGCTTGGCAATCTAATTACCCATCGTAAAAAGCATGTTGGGGTCTATAAAGAAGGCAGTGAGACTCCCCTTGGATTCCAAACCAAGCAGTTTGCTGGCAAAAGAAAGGTGACTGTCATGAAGAAGCTGATAGTTGTGGTTAAAGGAGAAGATGAGGAGGCCACAGGTGCAGAAGTGAGACTGCCAGACCGAGAAGTGCTGGATAAGGAGTATGACAGTGAAACATCAGCCGACAGTGAGGAAGAATCAGGAGGAGAAGGGAACGCTGACGAGCAAGAGGGGGACCTACAGTGTTATGAATGTGGTGCCCTCTTCAGGGAAGAGTCAGAGTTGCACCAGCATTATATGAAACATGCCAGTGGAGAATTGTGAGTAGCATTAATAAGATGTCTCTCTGTCTTGTCAGTAACTATTGCTTGGCAACAACAGGGGAACGGTAAAGAATTATTCAACTAACTGATGAAAATTTCATTGTGTTGCGTCACCAATTTACTTTTAACTATAAAATTTATAGGAACAAAAACACGATAAAATGTAGCATTTTAGTCACATTTAAAATTAGTTTTTCTTTTGTCAGATTGTTCTGTTATTGGCAGAAAGCGCCATGTCCTTATACAACCATTATCGACATGGGTTAACGCGGCAGTGAGCTGAGCCGACTTTGTTCAACATTACTATAGCTTTCCTGTTTAAAGATGATGGTATTTAAAACCTTAACCCAGTTTTAAAGAATAACCCTCCAGCACTCGATATTCACTTTCAGCTTAAATGCCATAATCAAAATATTATACTGCACCTGTACTGTATGATGCAGTGTCATTTTTTTAATCTACCAACCATCTGAACTTAATTTTTAATGCTTTATTTTGTATTCAAATCGGTTACTAACCAAACATGTAATATTACTGGATTATTTTTTTCCTCACATACATAGGCTAGTTCGTGTGCTTTCACTTTAAACATTTTTAGAGAGATGATTTAGTTTTTTGGTTTTTTTTTTTTTTAGATCGAATAATCTAGGGGGGGTGCTTTTTTTCATTCTTCCAATTAAATTACGCCATGCAGTTTTCATAGCTGCTAATTTTGAAAAGAGATCATTATTGTGCTGCTTTTTAGACAATTTGGACTGTATTCTGATGAGCTGAGGCCCCTCCCATTTTGGACTCCATATCTAGTACTGTTTGGAACTGTTGCAGATATGAAATATCTATTTTAGGTGTCGGAAGGTAAGCGCATTGATTGGAGGGAAGTGTAAGAACTGGCCCAAAATGCTTATTCAGCGTAATATTTATCTGTCCACAAGTGTCACATTTAAATATTTTTTTTCCCTTGAAAATAAAGAATATTTCTTGTTCTTTGCGTTCTTTGTCATATTTCTTTCAGAGAAATGCACTAAAATTATCCATTGAAATGGAAATGAAAGGGAGGTGCCCATTCATCACCTTAGGAGGTACAAAATAGTACAACACCTTACAAACCTAATTGTTTGATTAAAGATTAAAGTATAAAATCGGAATAAGTCTGATGAATATTTTGATGAAATCATCCCATCTTCCAGTCATTTCTCTTGGTCACACTCCGGGGGGGGACACCCAAGGTGGGGTGATGTAAAGACAATCCTTAATGTAAATCATTGGAATTTTTGAATTTAAATTACCAGGCATTTGTTATGTGACAAGTTAACCTGAACCGTTTGATTCTCTGGGCTGTTCTATGGGATTCTGGCAATACAAATATGAATAAAATGACCTACAGCTGTTTTGTCTTTTTTTAAAAAAACTTTGCATGGATTCATACTGCAGGTTTTTTTTTTTTATTATTTTTTAAATCTTTTTTTGGGCAGCCAAGATAGTACTGTTACAATGTAAGCTTGTAAGCACTGTAAGTTTTGGGGACTGTGTGGGGGTCTGTAAGGAGGTACCCACTCTTCTATGTACACATGCCTTTCTGTTGCTACCAGTCTGCCATGTACATTTCTTTGTATTCAAAGTCACGTAAAACTGAGAAAAGGAGTCGGTGTCCCTGAAGCGTCTGGGGCCTAGGGGCCAGCTCAGGGGGCCAGTGGTGACATCGCGCTGTGAACTTGTGACCTTCCAGTCACAGATGCAGTGTGCTAACCTTCCCCGATAAAGCGGCTTTACACAGATGGAGACTTTCCCGAGATCCCCCCCACCCCCAACATCAAATATTGCTCAGGGGTGGGACATGTGTCTGTATATATGCTGTTTGTCCTCTCTTTGCCATATTTTGATGGTCTACAGGGAATGGGAATTCTGGTGTTTGTTGGGCTTATTGTGGTAGCTGGTGGGTCAGCTTTCTGGGAAGTCCTTCCATGTTTAATAATAATGCTGCTGCTTTATCGATCTGTGGGGAGATTCTCTTTGTTTACCCCATCTTGCTCTCCATGACGCATATAGGTGAGGGCAGCCACCTGCCGCGGTAGCCCATGGAGCTGGGGGATGTGACTCTTCTGCTACGGCTGGGCTCACCCCACCAAACTTCTGATTACAGGCACAGAGACTTGGCCTGCTGAGCCACACGCTACCTCCGGATGGAATTAGGCATGTTTTGATAAATAAAAACATTCTGCAAACAAGTAGATTTTAAAAGAATTACTGGGATCTTCCCTGATTTGTATGTTGCTCCAGTCATACCACACTTCTTCACGTCCTTTTGCCATTTGCTGTATTCCAAACATGGTTTGGTTTGCTAGGCAGTGTATGGTTAGTTACTCTAGTGATGTGTTACATGAATGGTGATGGTAGTAAGATTTTTGGATGCTGCGAGTGCCGCCCTCACTCTCAGCCATGGCAAGTGTTCCTCGCCTGCAGTGACTGGGAGCACTGGTGCTTGGATCACTGGTTATCCAAAGGCGGTGCTGTCTGTCATACTTCTTGGCTCTGTGAGTATCTAACGGTGTGTCTCAGGCCTCAGTTTTCTCTGCCTGCTTGCCTTCCTTCAGCCCTCCACACTTATACCACATCCTGATATTGATTCTTCCACCACTGACAATGGCTTCATGCTCATCAAGCTGGCAAATCCAGCCTCCTTCGTCCAGCTGCTGCCCCTCAGGCTGGACATATATGCCTGGGAACCACGATTAATACAGCAGGTAAGATGGGAAAGGAACAGGGCAGATCAGAATTTTCTGTGCACCCATTTTATACCCAAATCCATACCTGTGCACGATGAAACATGCAGACAGTAAGCAATGAGCAAATACTCATTTGATTAATGCAACATCTCTAGAGTCCCACTTACATCCAATACGCAATTAGAGATGAAGGACGTGAGTTGACCCATGATTTATGAGTGGTGGTCTGTCGCCATGTTTTTCGGGGAATTGTGCAACAGCCGTACAATGCCTGGATCTGCCCATTCTTACTGAGTAAGAGTATCAGAATGCATATGAAGGCCTTATCACAGACCGCGTGTTCTGTGCTGGCTTCCTTGAGGGACAGAGGGATTTTCGCGTTTCCCTTGTGTCTCCACATGTAACTGAATTTTAAACTTGCTTTCCATTTATCTCTTTGAGCTGCAATTTAACTGTAGTTGTTCCAGAACAGTGATGATCCATGTGGCCACCTGGTTAACGAGCAGCATCTCCTGATTCCTCTCTCGGTGTCTGGAGGAGCTGTGGTATGCCGGGGTCACCTTCAGGTCATCATGTCATGGGGTCACAGCTGTGTATTCACTGGCTACCCCATGGTTTACACTAAAGTTTGCTATTGTGTTCATTGGCTCAATGACATACCAAACAAGTGAGACTAGGATGAGAAGTTTTATATAAATGAACTGCCTCTGTATTTCACGTTCTAAAGGCGTTCTTCGGCTTTGCAGTGTCCACTGCTCGTGCAGATCCTGTTTTATCACCCAGTGGCCTTCAGGATCTTACAAGTTGCTGTGATCTTTTATTCTTTACACCTTCTAAAGGGGTCTTGGCTATGAGATTAAAGTTTTATAGAGGAATGAATTCATTGTGTTTCCCAGACCCACCAAAAGCCAAAGGGGTTGTTTCAGGTCCCAGAGCTCATTGAAAGGCAGGTGGTGCCCTTGTCTTCTTCAGCTCTTGTTTGGTCAGTGTCAGGCACAAGGAACACTTACACTTTTCCCTTCAGTAGTGCAGATCATGGTTCTGGCTCCCTTCAGTCCAAAACTGAACCATGCAAAGAGAAAGTTCAAACTCTGTATTAATTAAACTGCTGTACATATTGTATATATGTGTCCCTGTGTTTCCTGGCAGTTTTCAGACTCACCGGTGCCCTGTAAATGATAATCAGTTACAGAAGATGAATGAACATGTGTCCTATTCCCTCTTTTTCCATATTGACTCCAGGAATTAAATGTGAAAAAGTTATTTGAGCTTGACTCCTAAGTTAATGCACTTAATTACATGAATTTGCTTGTGATATTGGCCCACCTTGGGCAAAGCATGTGACTCTACAAGTCTCAACAAAGTAGTTAAGAGTTTTAATACCCTTTTGGAAACTATTTTAAAAATGAAATTTTCCTGAGTTTGAGTTGCTATCAAAAGCTCATATACTCCCAGTTTCTTTGCCATCTGAGAGAGTTCGCACCCAGCCCCCCCCTCCAGCATTTCTAATCCGTGGTTGCTAGGAATTGCTGCAGAAGATCTTAAAGACATGTCAGGTCCTGCTGAAAGCAGCTAACTGAATGCCTCATATTGCTGAAAATGACAGCGAGGCATTGGCTCATATTGAGCTCATGTATTTATAAGCTATAGTGATGTATTTGTTTTGCACACTGCAGTGTGTAATGCTGTGCTGAATTGACCTTCGCAATGGTGTATAAAACCATCGTTATGTGCTACAGCAGTGATCCTGGCTCGGTCATTGCCATACTATTTAGAAAGAACATCAAGCCAGTTCTCGTTAAATCGGAATTAGAAAAACCACATTGATCCCAGAGGGAAATTGCTTCTGTTACAACCGCAGAGCTAGACAGAGACGCAGTAGACAGGATGAACACTTAACAAAAATGAAAAGGCAATATATCACAAACCAAAGAAATCACGTAAAACCACATTTATAAAAAATATTAAATAATACATAACTGAATAAAGTCACATAATCTACAATATAAACTCTCCAGGGGAAAAGATAAACGCTCTGTTTTCGACATAGTGATAGGATATAATTATCGCACAAATTATTAGCAGCAGACCGAATATTCTGCATTATAGTTGGATGTAACAGATGAGCTAGTTATTAGTTACTGCACCAATTTTCTGCCACAGACCAGATATTGCACATCATAGTAGTATATAACAGTCACAATGAAAGGCTTACTAACAGAGGGAGGGAAAAACAGCTTATTGTGTGGATGAGTGACATTGGGATGAGTCATAGAGTCTGATGGCTGTGAAAAGTAGGAAATGCTAATCCTGATTGTTGGTCACATTGCTAGCTTGAGGCAGTGGAAAGTGATCACGCTTTTGACCAATAAGAACCTGGCCTAAAGTCAATGGCACAGTATTTCACTGTTATTTAAAGGGCAAGTTATCAAGATTGTAACATGCCTACAGGGCACATACACTGCTTGTACAGTATTTATTAGAGAGCTTTGGTGGAATCCCACTGTTGCTGTAGATGGTCGTCTCACCTGCTTTCATTTCCACACCAGCAGATCTGTTTCTGCTGCAGAGATGCGCTCTTCTCTACTGCCTGGCAAAACCAATGTTTTAGTAGCAATCCGCCAAGGTGCTAGCACACCTGGCTTTGGTTTATAACAGGGCTATTCAAATCACCATCCTCAAGGGCCGAGCACTGCTGATTTTCCAGCCTTCCTTTAGCTGTGAGCCAGGTGTGAAGCCCCTCTGGCCAATCAGAATCCGTAATTATTGAACTAACTACTGGGAGAACTGAAAACACGGCCTGGATTTGGAATCGAGGGCCAGATTTGAATGGGGGGGGGGGTTATAACATGTTACACCCCAAACACACCCATGAGTAATTACGTACAACCATTTTGAACTGTGTGCCTGCCGCTGTGACCATTTTTCTGCCATTAAACTAGCAAAAATGGATTTGACCATGCCCTAAATGAACCATCTGTTTCAGATCGTTATAATAGGGACCAAGGTGTTCTTGGATTCTATAGTCAAGGACACATTTCAGTCTTTGCTTAGGTCAAATGGATCTGATGGGACCATATGAAAAACAACAATCAGTTCATGTCGAAGGTCACAAAGCACTTTTCGACTTGTACTGGACGTTTAAGGAAGTGCTGAGGATGCCAGTGATGCTCATTTCCAAGCACCTCACGCAGTAAATTTGGTAGCCCACTGAGTGAAGAGATGCAGATGGTGATGTAAAGTACACCAAAGGATGAATGAAGAACTGCGTGATTGTGGGTGTCTAAACAGTGTCTGTACCTGGTACATATTTCTAGTCATGATTGTGTGCCTCTGTTTTAAAAAATAGAACTAATTTTGATCAACCATCTCTGGAGGTGTGAGGCAACAAAGCTAACCACTGCACAACCATGCTAACCACTGCACAACCATGCTAACCAGCTTTACAATTCCTATTTCTTGGAAGTTTCAGGATAAGTACTAAGGATGCCTCAATGTTTCAATTCAAACACAGATAATGTACGTGGATTATACTTATGGGGAAAGTCAGAAATGGTGGGAGCTTCATCTGACACCGCCAAGGTGAGGAGGGAATGAGTGAAGCAGCATTATGTGTGACAGCTGGTCAATGGCTTTCACACTCTGTGATGAGCATCATCATCATCATCATCATCCTGCCCCATCTCAGGGCCCTCTGCACCCAGGAGGTCACCCCTCATAGGTAAATTCACAGCACCTTGTTGGGAAGGGTCTTATGAGATATTAAGGATGTTATCTGTTTCTAATTTCTATTTGAGCTGCTATTCAGTACGCAGTACTGGTATCACTGGTATTTTGATGTGTAATAAATTAGTTTTATGCAGGAACTTGGTAAGAGATTCTGGAAGCTGATTACCTCAAAGCTCCCTTCATATAGGTCCTGATATCTTCATTTATTGTGCATTTCAATATCATTCTCCATCCAGGATCATTGACTGCTTTTGAGAAAGTTGATTTCTTACATGAGGAAATATAGGCTTTTTTCAGCCAGTTTTCGCACTGAAATGGTACATGCACACTACAAGCAAATAAAAAAGATCTGAAACCAAAGATAAACCAATGCCATGCATTGTGGTATGTGGAATATACATGCAACTTCAATTTATTATGGATGCATTATTTGGTTTTGGTTTTATGTATAGAAATAAACTTTTGGAAATAATTCTAGAAATGCATTATTCATTTGCAAAGTACATTATCTTCAGAAAAAACTGCAGGTTATTCAGTATGAAATTTTATCTATTATAATCGGCAATGGTTAATTTTGTTTATTGTAGGTGTGTGTGTGTGTAAATGAGCAAAATGGAAGTATGGTGTGTGGTGTTGCTGTATTTTGCCATGAACTGTTGCTTTCATTCTGGGGGAATATTTCTTCCATCACCACCAGGTGGCAGTCACATCTCAAGCCAAGAAGGAAACTAAATTGGTATTTCTACCTGGAGTAGCTGTGGACATTTGGGGTCATTGTGTCCACATAGTATTACACTTGAATTTATTACCATCAAACAGGCCACAGAGATGCAAAGTAGCTAGGAACTACATGTTAATGGAGTCTAGGTTTTCTGCCTTGGTAAAGTACAAATCAGCAGATCCTTGGATTTAGTTGGATATAATTGATGCTTAATGTGACTCCTTTTCATGTACGTACAGACGCAAGTGATTCCCTTATACGGGTTTAATGAAGCCTTTATTTCTTCAAATCACCAAAGACCTCCTTCAAACCGTGAAAACTAACAAACACAGCAATACACGGTATTACAGATCAAATCAGTCATTAGCTTACACAAACAGTAGAAAAGCCCACAACAAAGCATATGCAAGCCGATATATACCTCGTTGGCTGCATGCTTTCAACTGAATCATCTGTAATTCTTCTTGTCTTAACTTCATTTAACAACAAACAGTGTAAACTTTCAGCAATGCGCATAACGCCAGCTTGCTTGCAATTTATAACTTCCTCTCTCCGCATACGTCACGGTCCCAGCTTTCAAAACAAAAGTCCCCGTTCGCGAAGACATTTACCAAGGAATTAAAGAATTTCCACTTCTTTTCCAACCGTTACAGTTAAGGTCAGTGTATGGATTTTCATTGACATTAGTAGAGTTACCACATACACAGTTTCTAGATACTTTACTTCCACCCAAATTCCAGTTATTTATCCTAGTGCGGCTCATAGCATAGGGAGCAGAGCGGGGTACTCACTTCATGGGAGGCAAGTCCGTCTCAAAGCACAGACACACTCACAGTCTGGGAAATGTACCAAGCTACATATCATTGGACAAGGGCAGGAAACACACGCAGTTCCACACACCTGTGACAGTATTCAAGTGCTAAAAAAATCTGTTTCACAGATTCTTTATGCATTGTTGTCCCGCTTTGCAGTTCCTTAGTATAAATTGATTGTTTTTAAGCAGTATGTTAAATGAGATCTAGATTTACAACAAGCTTTCCCTATGACATACAACCAATGCACTTATGGAAAGTGTTGGTGTAGACTTATATAATTAGGTTTATAGATTATTTTTATGTTTATAGCAAGGAAGTCTTGGTTTGGGAATCAGTTTCAGCACTAACACTAAATACATAGTCCAAACCTTCTTGTGTCCTCCTTTCTCAATTAATGTGAATGTTTTGTGCATAAATAAATTAGTCTATTTTCTATACCCACTTGTCCTGTGCAGGGTTGTGGGGATCAGGAGCCTATCCTGTAAGCTATGGGTGCAATGCAGGGAATAACCCAGGATGGGGCACCAACCCATCCCTGGTACATGAATATATGTGAATATTTAGCGTGTATTTTTATTAGGTTGTGGCACTGTGGTTATCACTGCTGCCTGATATATCCAGGACTAGGTATCTGAATGGCTCCTTTCTTCTGAGGGTGCTGTGGCTCATTGGGTATCGCTGTTGCTTCTTCTCCGCGGTTGGAGAGTTGAATCCCACCTCCTCATTGTGTCCTCTGCATTTCCTCACCTGGGCTCGTGATGGTATTCTCTGAGGTGCTCATGCTCTTGTGTCATAATCACATGACCAGCAATTAGTCAGTGCCAAGCTTAAACCATCATCACAGAGCAGTAGTCAACTTGTTGACTAGTCTGTGCAACCCCTATTCCAGGGGGCAACCCCTATTCTACCTGGCTTTTCATGAGCTACACCTGTTCCTAGAATTTACCTAAGAACAGGTGTGACTCATCAGAAGCCCATTTGTGTGGCTTGGTGGGGATCCACTGCTGACCGTCGGGATTTTTCCCCTGCTGCCCCTTCTGCCACGAAGCACGCCCCTTCGCGGCCAAGCAGTGCAGCCTCCGCGGCCTTAACCTCCTGCTCCTTGTGGCCAGCTGCTCACACAGCTTCTCCAGGCTGCACTGCCCCTACTACATGAACTCGAGAGCTGCTTCTCGTCTTGCGTGGTCTGTTGTCGCTGGTCTGCTAGCTGACTGTGCTCCTGGTTAGCTGGATCTCCAAAGTGCGACACACCTCCTCGTGGCCGTGTAGAACCGCCTTGTGGCTGAGTAGCACCTACTCCACTGCCTCAGCATGACACTTCTGACTGTCCTGCTCTCACTCCCAGCTGGCCAGGTCCTTGTGGAAGCCGCTCCCAGTCCTGCTGGGTTTGCTGCTGCTGCCAGTTGAGCTTGTAGCATACCTAAGCCAGCCAGGCCTCCAGCGTGCATCACACCTCCTTGCAGCTTGCGAGCTGAGAGCCCCCGCTGGCCGGCAAATGGTCAGAGTCCCCAGAGGCTCCTGCCTTCCTCATTTGCTGACATCATCCTGGATGGAGGTTCGGTGGGCTGGCAGAGGCAGCTTGAGGACACACTGCATGTGTCCGGGCCACTTCGGAAGGTCAGGGCAATGCTTCCCTCACTGTGTCACACCTAGTTGGTTTCCTGGCAGCCTTGGAATGGGATTTTGGACAAAAGCATTCCTGGTGTCCCCTCTTCCTGCAGCCCCAGCAAATGAGCTTCTTCTGCCACTCCACAGCTCCCTGCAGGTCTGCCAAGCTGGACTAGGCTGTAGATTGATGTTATGGAGAGCTCACTCTAGTATGCACTAGAGTGCAATTTCTATGCACTTATACTGCCCACTGTGTTAATTGCCCCAATTACTCACACCACAAATGGTGGGTGGGCACGCACACACGCACACACACACACACACACACACACACACAGCTATTTACAACACATAACAATAAGCACTATACATGACATGACAACACAACACAATAACAGCACAACAGACGCCAATTAAACACACCTATTTCCACTGGCAAAGACGGGGCTTAAATATTTACAAGACTCACAGAGCATGCTGGGAAATGTTAATGACATTCCTTGTGTGGAGCCATCTTTCCTGGCGTTACATTCATACAACTGATGTGGTTTCTGCGTATGATCTTTAAACTGTATTTCATAATACTGTTGTGATTTTTATTAGAGAGTCATTATTATAAAATATTGTAATGAACACGCGACAGACCATATGTTTCCTGCGAAAACAGCAGTCATGTTGCCCACTTTGACCATAGGTAGACGAAACGTTGTTATGAAATACAATATGTTTTACTGAATTAAAAATAAACTATTTATTATTGAAATGTTTATTCATTTATTTATTTTATTTGTATAGCACAATATTCACAACATTACAGTGTCTCAAAGAGCTTTACGTTATCCCTGCCCAAACCATTACCCCACTCAACAAGCCAGAGGCGATAGTGGTAAGAACAACTCTCTAATAGGAAGAATCCTTGGGAGGAACCAGACTCAAAGGGGGAGCCCATCCTCCCTGGGTCGCAGAGGAAGTCAAATGAGCAAGATGGCAAAATCCTTATTTACACTCTCCAAATATTAACATACGAATATAAATGCGGAGGGCAGGCAGGTGCTGGTGCTGCTTCTGACGGCCGGATAACCAGCGGCACGGCAGCAGGGCAGGCAGGAGATATGCATAAATGATTATTTTGAGTACTATAGCGTTCCGTACCTACAACTCCCACCGTGCACGGCGGTCTAAGCATCAGCGGATGGACAGTAAAAACATATGACGTCATCAGCGCTGTCCCTAGCTTCGGACTTCCTTTGTGTGTAATAGTACGCCGAGAAGACGATTCGGTGGAACTAACTGATAGAAGGAGGTAAATCCGCATCGTATATCTTGCAAATTGAAAAAATACGGATATATCTATCGCACTCGCTAAAGTGGTGGTTTTGATGTAATTAAGACCTTAAATGACAGTAAATGAGAAGTGCAACGGAAATACAGCCAGCTATAACTGAACGCATCCCTTACACAAATGTATTTATACAGAATTTTGGCATTGTGTCTATTAATCTATGGAAAAATATAAGCGCAGATCGATTTTAGGCCGGGTGCTTAGCCTGGTGGGACCCGCCTGCTGATGATCTAACTCAATCACGGCGTTTATTGCATATGAGAATGAAAACACAATGAAATATTGTCATTTTTATTGTGTTACACGGGGTGTAGTTATTGGACGATCTTGTTTATTGTAGCAAACAGCGCTTGAAGATAATAGTTTTTAATATGTTTTGTTGACTAGACAAAATGTTTGATCGACCGGCTGCTCCGTATGTTTGGGTGATTGATCAATCAAAATCAAAGCGCAACTTAAACGAAAGCTCGTATTATTGTGGATGTGTACAAACATGTAATTAATTATACCTGCGGTTACTGAAAATATCGATATTACGGCGTCCTAGGCCTTAAAATCACGCCGGGTTAACGGCCAATCCCAGTGACGACTATGAGTGCTGAGTCGACTGTAAGACTGTAAGACATGTAAAGGTTTCGGGGGTATTTTTTTAAAGTGATGTATACATGATGTCAGTTCACTGCGTGCAACCTTGTACAGGTTACTAAACTACGTTTACCATACGATTTAAAGCAATAGACGCTTCTACCAAAGAAGCCTATGTATGTATGATATTATAGCATAGTATTTAATATCATTTTCAAAATCTAATTCTGTGACAGATGGGTTAAGATTAAAGATTAGTATTTTTGTTTATCTGCTTATTTTTTGTATCATGCATGAAAATAAGTCTTGTCAAGGCATGGAAGTCGGAGTTTGATCCAGGGTCCTAGTGAATGAAGCGCTTAAGGATCTCGAACAGGCAGCACCCAACACCAAGGACCGAGGTATGCAGAAACAAGCAGTGTCGGGACATATTGTCCCACTTGCCAGAAAGGACATTCCGGAAAAGAAAGACCGCATGGACCCATTGAAGATAGACATGTCCAAGACTATTGTTGCACCATTTACTTGTAAGTACCACTTGTTTAATTACTTATTTGGACTTCAATCTGATTGAATTAATTAATTAATTGATTAGTTGTTTTGTTAACTATTTAATACAGCTACTGCAGCTAAAAGCACATAAGACTATACTTTTTCCCCTATAGTTAAAGCATGCTACCTAGTAATGTGGTGTTTTTAGAGTCTTGCTATCTCTCATCTGCCGACTTATTTCCTTTGTCTACAGCAGCACAGTTGTCGTTACAGTGCATAGAGTGCCATATTATTTTCAGTGATATGAAGAGTAAAGAGCGGCATCTGAAACACAGCCACCCAGCAGAGTATGAGCAGTGCATGCTGGGGGATGCCCTTTTCGCCTGCTATGTCTGCGATCGCCACTTCACATGCTCCAGTGAGCTCATGGCCCACCAGCGTACCCACACGGAAAAGCACCCCTTCAAGTGTCCCATTTGCGGTGATTCCTTTGGGAGGTCCTCGGAGCTGACCCTTCACAAGAAGGTCCACTTTGGCACACATGGGTACACCTGCTCGGAATGTGGCAAGCCCTGCAAGACGCTGACCCTGCTGAAGTATCACCAGCGTACACACACCGGAGAGAGGCCCTATGTGTGCAAGGATTGTGGCAAAAGGTTCAGCATGTCAAAGACTCTTCAAAAGCATCGTGTCATACACTCAGAGGGTGAAATGGAAGGAGTTAGCGATGGAACCATTCTTTCGAACCCTGCCACTTCTAAAGCATGCATAAGGAGGATTTCTGTTCCAGCAGCCGTTGCACCGAGTGAGTTTACCTGTGTTTTGTGTGACTTTATGCATGTACAGTTGAACAATTAGATTTTTTCTTTTTATTGAAGTTTTCCAGATCGTGACATGGAAATTTATTATTTGGAATGCAGCAGAGGTGGATATTGCCATTGCATGTGATGCTTAATTGTGAATCTCATTGTTATCTTTTACTGTTTTAGGCAAACCCTTTGCATGCTCATTGTGTAATGCGACCTTCAAGAGTGCTAAAACTCGACTGCAACATATGAAACACAAACACCCCCAGAGTGGAGAGAGAATGCATAATAGTACCATACCTGATGGGGAACCACTAAAGGAAGGCTCCCTAACAGAATCTCAAATGAAGACATGTGAAACAACGGAGGCCCTAGAAAACATGGTCACGTTTGAACAAGGCCAGACATTACAGGTGATGGAAACACTTGGACAAGAACAAATGCAACAGTTAGCTGCATTTATAGAGACTTTGGGACATGATGAGTCTGTGAGACAAGTTCAGATAGTGGTGCCAGAACAGTTACAAGGAGAACCTGAACAGTCACAAGAACAGAATTGTACTGCAGGACCGGAACTGGCTCAGCAACAGATGGTGACAGTGGATCAGCAATTGGAACATTTGAAAGAAACTGAACTGGAGCAGCTGCAAGGATCAGCAAAGACAACTGAACTGGAGCAAACAGAACTGCAAATGGAGACATTGGAAATTCAGTTCACACAGGCCCGTATGGAGACAATGATAGAGGCACCAGTGGAAGGACACAAAGAAGGGCTTCAGCTGGAGCAAATAAAACTCATGAAAACCAAACAGGCGGATGTACATGGCAATCAAATGGAAGAGACACAAAGACAGGAGCAAAATGAAGGAATGGAGCAGGAAGAAATGGGGGAACTGGAACTGAGACGCACTGTTCAGTGTGATCAGTCTCATGGGGAGATGGACTTGGCGATTGTGGGTCCAGATCAAGGACAGGTACGTGAACAAGCTGGGACACAACAAAAAAAGAGCAATCAACAGGCAGAGGCACCGCAACAAAAGGAAGATGAACTACCATCTCAGTCTAGTGATGAGGTACAGAAATTATCAGAAAAGACTCTATTTATACAAGAAGAAACATCAGCAAAAATAGGACAGCAGAACCAGAACAGTGAGTGTTTGTCTGAAGTGATGGAAGAAGCAGAGCAGAACAAGTGTGACAATTCAGAAGAGTACCCAGTTATGATGTTGTGCAATGAGAATATACATTCATCACCTTTTCCCACGGTGAACCATGATGTCCCCCTAGAGGAGCAGGTGGTGGAGTCTGCAAATGAAGGGCAAGAAACACAGCTGAAAAACCCATTGCTCATTAATCAGCCAGTTAATCATTCCCAGTCTTTACAACCAGAGAAAGCAATACCCAAACAAACACTGCAAGAGAAAGAACTGACCCACCATGTGGAAAAGCAGTCAAAAGAAAAACACATAAAGCGGTCCAAGAGAGGACACCTTGTCGTGAGGTTTGTGGCTCCAGAGAGGGGAAGAAAGACAAAACCAAAGCCTCTGGAGTTGTCTAAAAGGCAACAAAAAGATTCACAACAACATCACAAAGAAGAGAAAGACGAGGTTGTGCCAGTGGCTGTTAAAAAAATACAGCTAAAAGGAAAACGTGGCAAAGAAAAGATTATTAAAAAACGGGAAAGTAATAAAAAGCATTCTCAGCCTTTACTGCAGGAGATTGATCTGCAGATGCAAAATGGAGTGGCAAAGACATCGGACCAGGTGCGACGAGTGCAGTCAAGAAGAGAGCTCAGACAAAGTCAGAAAACTGTAGCTAAAAAAGAGCTCCGACAAATTCAGAAAGATGTGAGTGAAAAAGGGACTAAGCGAAAGAGAAGACAGGAACAGTTTGAAGAAACACATAAGAAGAAAAGAAGGGAAGAAATTTCACACATGCAGCTAAAATACCAGGAACAAATGGGTGCTGGAAAAAAGCTGAAGATACCACAGAAAAAGAAGGAACAGAAGGGGAAAAGTGGTAGTTCACAAGATCAAGAACAATTAAAGAAATCTCTTCTTCTCCTAAAAGGGCATAAGCAGCCCCAGCTAAAGGTTCACAAATTAGATCCCCAAAAGAGTCCGACAGGAGCACTGAAGCCACCATGTCAGTCTCAAACTACTAGCACCCGGCAAAATCATCTAAAAAGGAGAAGCACGAAGACTGAGCCGCAACAAAGAACAAAAAAGATAATGCCCAGAAGGAAGCAACAAAGACAAACCACAAAGCCAATACCGGACCAGCAAGAAGATATGAGGGCAACACCTCTTCCAGACCAATCGTTATCTTCCTCCCCCTCGCTGAAAAAATCAAGGGCCCCTCGAAAGCGCAAGCCATCTGCATCGGGGATACCTGAAGGAGCATTTAGATCTCAACCTCAGCTGGCCCTTAGGTGTGAGTATTGTGGGGAGACATTCTCTGAGATGGTAGCTTTAGAGGAACACATGGGTGCTTTATGTTCTTCGGCGACTGGACCCTGTCAAGGTAGTGCCACTGTCAGCAGTCTTGGTGACATTCTAAAGGCTGGAGAGGAAAGGTCAGTTACTTTGATTTCAAAGAAGATTAGTAGACGAACATCTGATGCAGGACAGGATGTGACAGCCATGAATGGTAATGAAATGAGAATGAAAACTCTGTCCAATCACAGAGGGGATGGGGTGAAACTGGTAGGTATAGCTGCTTCAGGTGCAGACCTTTGTCTGACCTTAGATCTAGTTGAGAATTCCAAGTCAGACAAAGAAGTGCTTGGGGTACACAGTAACAATTATGAAATCCAGACTGCAACAGATTGGGATGTGGAGGTTGAAATGGGGGAAATTGGATTAGGAGAGAGGGTCTCTTTCCCAGCACTGAACCCATCTCCTTCTTTGCCTCATGCCCCCACTTGCCTTGAAGGTGAATTTCAAAGAGGAGGAGAGGAAAATGGACAACTCAATGTAGACAGCAATATTGTTACAGAGGCAGAAGTTTCCTTAAGTTTAGGTGCAAGTGACAATGGACATTCACATGAATTAATGCAGCAGGGGGAGGAGGCCGTTAAAAACCAGAATGACTTTAAGGACTCTGTGGATCAGTCACGACAAGTAAGAGAACTGAACAGAATACAGACAACGGAGCATCAACTGCAAACAGGTGATGTTCAGCTACCTATTCCTCATTCACATATTATTACTCCACATCACTCAAATGCCAGCCAAGTCAAAATCCAGGTAACACATGATCAACATACAGTAACCACTGACAAAGCACAAATGGAAGGTGAGGAACAGAAGCCTGAATTCCAGAAAAGCAACAAAGAGGCATCAGATTGCATCTACCTTGTAGACTCTGGTACGGCGTGCCAGAGGGTTGAGGAAATAAAAGAGGAATTGCTTCTGGAAGTGGATATGGTCACTGTAGGAGATGAAAGTACGGAAAATCACCTTGATACACAGGACGATAGTAGTCTGGAGTTAGTGAGCAGTTCTCAAACCACCCAAGTTTCTACCGAATCGACTAGCCCACGTCAAGCAACTGATGACTCCAGACTTCCTGAACATGCCACAAACTTCAATGCTGCAGTCATAACCTCAAACACAAGTACAGTTTCTTGTGCCCCAGACTACTCAGAAGTCAAGCAAGAGGAAGAAGAAATAGAAGTGCAGAGGAAGGAGAATTGTGGGAAAAGAACTCATAGTGAAAGGAGAAAAGGGACTGTTACCCAAAAATGTGGCCAACGAAGTAAGGTACAAGATGATGGCACAAAGGCAACTGAATCAGAGATGGGAAAGGATGGATGTCAAGTTATACTTGAGGTGCACTCCATCACTGATGGTTGTCATATTAAGGAAGAGGAGCAAGTGGAGTTTTTAAACCAGTCCCATAAATTATGTGCTGATCAGAAGCAAATGGGACCGATGTGTGATGGTGTGGGGCGTGCAAGTACTTTGGAATCTCATCTCCCAGCCTCTCTGGAAGAATCTTCTGATGAACAGTTAGTTTTTGAGCTGGATTCTGTTACCACCAGTGTAGAAGTTTTGAAAGCAGAGGACAGTTTGGAAGGAGATCCAGAAAAGGGGCCTAGCAGTTGTCAGTCTCCATGTGTGTTGCTTGAGCGGATCTTCAGAGGAAGAGAGAGGGATGGGGCAAATTTGCAGCATTGCCAAGTTGAAATCAGAAACGGCAAAAGAATGGTAAGTCCTATTTTCTCCAAATTTTTTGGTATGAGTTTGAGAAATCAAGACATGTTATTTTTAAATTAGGTTTTGTGTAGTTAAGTAAGTTTGTAACGTTAGCTTGTTTTTTTGAGACTACAACGATGATGCCTGTTTTCCAAGCAGATGGACAGCACCATGGGATTTGAGGTGCAAGGCAATCAGGACATTGACGCCAGCGGGATAATACTGATGGAGTCTCTGAGGGGTCAGGTTATTAAGGTAGAGGAGTACTCCACAGAGTCCTGCACAACTGCTTCTGTCAGGAGGAAGAAGCCAGTGGTTGATCAGCTGAATCCATGTGAGAAGCAAAGGGGGGTCCGTATGTTTTTAGTTAAGGAGGAAGACTCTCTTGTTACGAATGAACATCAGCGTTTCCCTCAACATGGGCACACAGAGTTGATGATGGGGGATGTTCAGCACACTGGCAGAGGATGTCTTGGTAGGTACATCTTTTTGGAATTGTCCCGCTGTTTGCACTGATGGTTAAAATATCTTTGCCGGATTATCATAGTAGTTATGCAATTGTGGCTTGGACTAGGGGCCATTAACAACCAATTTGCATGTAATTAAATGTTTTCTTACCAATTCAGGTACAGATACGATGCCACAGGGTATCAGAGACCAGTGTGTGGACATAGAGGAGGAAGGAGTAAGCAGTGTATCCCCTTTGATCCTTAATGATGGAGATGGTGGCGAGCAATGCATATTCCTTCAAGTGAAAGAGGAGGAGAGAGAGGTGGAATTGGCTCCCTCCCAGAGAGAACATGAAATATCAGTGTTGGTGGTGTCTGGGGCAACAACACTGGATGACCAGATGGAGACACGTGAGATTGAAGCGGAAGATCAGCTTGTGTCTGGTCTCCACTCAGGACCATTTTCAAGTAGTGGAGATTTCTGTAAGTCAAGACTTTACCATACAATTATAAATAAATACAACTTACCCTACTTGTTCAAAACAGAGTATACACTGAGCATAAATTCTGTCCTAGCAAGTAAAAGGCACAAAGAGTACACTGAAACAAACTGTGGGTAGTTCTGGGACATGAGTACACTTGCATCACATGGCGAGCATAGAGAGAACTTGCAAATTGCACACAAACACAGATATAGGGATTTGATGAATCCCACTGAGCTACTGTGTACTGCAGCTCAACCAGAATTTTCTTTATAAGAATATTTTCTTACTTTTCTGTAGGGGTATCTGTGCCTCCGGGGTGTGTGACGGAGCAAGATTTACCAGGGCCTGAGAAGTGTGAGGTGGACAGTCCACAAACGAAGCAGACCAAAACGCAACGGACTGTGCATGTCTCCAATGAACAAGGTGAATACTTAATTGTATGCACCTGAACCTAATCTCACAGTATTGGTATTGATTTCTACAGAAAAATTATTTCATGTAAACACAAAACTTGGTCGTGTTTGGTAATGTATGACACATTTGTATTAGCTACAGGATAATATAGTTTTTTTTTTTTTTCAAAGTTAGGAATGTTAGTGCCAGGAAAACTGACATTAACTGAGACTCTCTCTGATTGAAGAGCTGAAGAACGCTCGGGAAATTACCAATTTCCTGCTGCAGAACTCCGATGCAGAAGACTCTGATCCCAGTAATTCTGATTCTGAGCTAGAAGAGGAAGCTTTTGTGATGGCTTGTTACCATGAGAACCAAAAATGTGTACTCGGCTCCGACAAAAGCCCAAGCAAATGGCATGACCGTAGCACACACAGGTATGTCGGTCATGATAACTTCTCAACATTTTGTTTGTGTTTCCTCTTTAAGATCAATTCTTTTGGCTTTATTTTTAAATGATCTACTGTATTACTGAATACAAGTATTCTTTTGAGATACAACTCTTTGAGAATATGACTGGGATTATTTATTACTGATTAAAGGTTTTGAGCAAATATGAGCCGTATTTCTATAATAATTATTATTATTAACACAAGTATCATTCTATCCATGAATGTTTTGCTTACATTTTTTCCCTTTGAATTGAATGGTAATAGTCTCCAGCTTACAAGATTTCATCTTAAGAGCTGCTAAATAACTCTATACAGTAGTATCTGTTTATAATGAGGGCTCTCAAATTGTTATATCTAAAAAAATCTATACCTACCTGTCCACTTCTCTCTTTTTTTTTTTTTTTTTATACACACAAAGTTTCTCAGCCCAAAGAGACGACACTGAAGAATCAGTGGGAAATGAAGGAGAGAGGAGGGGGGAACAGACCCCAATAGATTATTTCAGACGGTATTTGGACTGGGATACATGGGAAGAAATTGTCACTTGCAACACTGGTTGGCCAGATTTCCCCACCACAGTCACTGCCAAAGAAGTGGCTCAGTTTGTTGGCATTCACATTGCAATGGGAACTTTGAAGGTTAGTAAATTGCAGTACTGTTACATTATAAATCAATTTTTAAGTAAAAAAGATTTTTCTGTTAGCTCTAATATTGCCAGGGCTCTTTTGGAAAAATTTTTAAAATCTAATATGTGCTTCTGTGGCAAATAATCCATCTTGTCATCTCTCTCCAAACATCTCCCCACCCATGTTTCTCCCTTATTTACTGACAAGTTCCCTGACATGCGGCTGTACTGGCAGGACCTTACCAGAGTGCCATTGGTTGCCGATTCCATGCCTGCCACCCGATTCTTCCAGTTGGCTTGCAAGCTCAGGCTGGGACGCCGAACTAGGGACTCTGATACCCCCACCGATGCAGACCTCGTGGGCACCAGTGGGAACAGAGTCCGATCTGATGAAAATAGACAATCATTAAGGGACATTCATGTAGAAAGACTTGGGTGCACATCTGCGTTGGCTTTCCATGCAGGTGCATCAGAGATCGTTTGCAGTCTTAGCAATTCCAACACACTTACTCACACACTTACATCCACAGGCAGACCTGAAAACAGTGAGAATCCCAGTAGTGGGAAAGCTTTAGAATCATCCGCCGTCACTCAGGTGCCTTCATTGCATCATCCTGGCACAATGAAAATTAGTCATATCCACCGAACACACAATCATGCACATAATATACCACGAGAAACAGGTCTCAGTGATATTGCTTTACAACACCAAAGCGAGACGAGCAGCTCAAGTTCCCTTCATGGAGCAACACATAACACAAAAACAACCGAGAACATCCCCGAAATCAAGAAATCTAATGGTAGCACTGACCCGCTGTGGAGGGTAAGAGCATTGCTTGAGAGAGTTCGAGCAGGCTGTCTGGCACTGAATCGAGAAGGAAACTATGGAATTGATGAATACCCTATTCATTTGGGTCGGCCAATAAGAAGGAAGTCCTTCAGCAACCGTCCTCCCACGTTAAACTGTGCTGTCCTTGTTGGGGCTGGGGGTTTCATTCTAGATTTTAATTTGAATGTGGATGACTCCAGAAAGGAGGATATGGTAGAGAAAATGGTCCCCAGGAATAAAGAGAATGGGGAGGGAGCAGTATTCCTCTGCAAAGAGGAGCTTGCTACCCCTGCTGTGGTGGAGAACCTTCTGTCAGCTGGTGTCAGAAGTGCAGCCAGGGTAGGAGAAGTAAGTGGAGGGATGGGGAATGAATTTGTCAGTTCTGATGGAAAGCTGACATTATTCCGATGTACACAGGGTTTTGTTCTTTCTACTTTAAGGAAAAGGTCGTCATCAAAGTTGTCAGTTGTGGAGGAGTTTGAGAGAGCTCAGAAGGTTGTGCAACTGAACAGAGAACTCTTAAGTCTGTACCGCACCCCTCTGTCGGCTTCCTCCCCAACCTGCTGGCCACAGTCTGTGCTCTGGCACCTCACTGACATGGCTCTAGTGAACTCATGGCTACAGTACAGAGTAGATCACCAACAGCTGAAGGAACCAATGAAGCTTATGACGTTTCGCTTAGAGGTGGCCAAAGCGTTAATTCTGTCAAATGCTTCTGACAGCCCCAGTTCAACACCACCTCCCCCACCTGCTCCACTCCCCAATCAAGACTCTATCCTGTCTCCTTCACCTACCCCTTATCCAACAGCCCACACTCCAGATGACATTTTCCGGTACGATGGTCTTGGACACTGGCCGGAGCAGGTGTCCCAGGGTGAGGGGGGTAAGTGCAGGTTTGGAGGCTGTGACCGAACATCCCGGGTCCGCTGCCTCAAATGCTGTGTATTCCTCTGCATCTCGCAGAATAACAACTGCTTCCTTAAGTTCCACAGCAAGGAGAAAGAATGAGGTTTAACCATGCAAGTGTCATGTGCGATTAGGCTGGTTTTAAATTTAGGTGCCCAAATGTTATGTGTAGCTCTTTGCTATTATGTCATGCTGTTAAAACCCACATTATTGATGTACCTGCTACAACATAAGTGAATGGTCAATTGCATTGTATGTATTCATCAATTAATGTGACGGTCTGATGGGTATAATGTATTTTTCCTTTTTATAATAAAATGTTTAATTTTAAAAAGTTTTCTGATAGATATTATTAAGAACATAAACCTGTTGAACCACACATGCCTAGTACTGTACTGTTACATTATTGGATTTGGATTTCCTTCAGTCAAAAAAGGCAGTAGTTTTCTTTGAAATGGAAAAAGAAGGCAGAAGTTTAACATTTCAGGTTCGGCTCCCCAGTGTGGTCAGATTATATCTGGTCTACCCATGGATTATTTTCAGTCTCCACAGTCAGACATTCAGGTCATCTAGTGACTCTTGATTTTCACCAATCTACTCTGCCTTTTGCTTTGACCCCTGTGGTGCTTCTGGTGATTTTTGAATCCTGGTGACCCACATGCACAAGTTGCTGTTCATTCCACAGTATTACTTGCATGAAAAAACTTGTGATTTTACTAGTTTATAGATATAGATTCTAGTTAAGCTATTTTAAACAGGGCCCTGATGACAAGTACAATTCCATGAACTGTAACACCATCACTGCAGATTGCTAGCTGTACAATACTGCAGCGTCCTACATTGATTTTTAGATTTTTGGTTTACAGATTATCAGCTGGTTGATACACTGACGACCAGGAGTTTACCCTGGTCATGTGACAGGGGTCATATCACTAAGTTAACGGTGTTATTCATCGGCACTTGCTTTATGTGTATTGGCTGGTTTGTGCTCACTCTGTCGCCTAGGAATTATCTCTGGTCATGTGACAGAGATTAAATCATTAGGGTTAGTAATGTTATTCACTGGTACAGACTTTCGGTTTACAAACGATGCAGATCGGGTTGATGCTCGCGCTGCCGCCCAAGAATTTACCCTGGTCATGTGACGGGGTTCAGGGGCCAGATTAGCAGGCTGACTTCAGCGCGCCGTGTTTTCTGTGTGAGGTAAGTGGCGCCCATGACCCTAGTTTTACCCTATCTTTGTTAAGTTTTTAAGTCATAATTAGGTGTGAAACTCATGGTATGGGGTATGATATTCATCGGCGTGTGTGTATGATTTAAAACGCAGTAGGCTGCTGTTCCCAACAGACCCCAGCCGACTTCCCGTTTTCTGAATCACCCTGCCTTGAAGTTTCACTTGGAACTTGACAAGGAGCTAGTTGGTTGACGTTAGCTAGCTAAGCGTAACCGTCGGCGCGCGGTTTGAAGGACTAACAGCCGTACGCGGAAGACGTACGGGCGATGCCGGCGAAGAAGCGACATTGCGGGCGAAGCGTATGTGTATAGGAGCTGAACCGTCTCGGGTCTCCGCTGGAAGAGGCCTAGCCGCAGTCGGGGCCTGCGGAAACATCGAGCCGTCCTGGTGTGCGGGCGGTGTGGGTCTTTCTTGCTGTTAGCTAGCTAGTGCTAACTATAACCGCACTCCCACCCAGTGCGATTCACCGACGCGTCCTCTGCCGACCGAGTCTTTTTGTCAATAATATCTACCGTATGATTACAGGAACTACTGGTAAATAGTGGATTTGATCGGAAAAATAACTTTATATTTAAGGTGGGTTTTTGAGCAGGCTTAGCACCCAGACATAAGGACTCCTATCCAGAATAATTTATTTCTCATGTATGCTAGTAAAATGTAGAATGGCGAGATGATCTTGGGTGGGTCAAGTTATTTGTCTCCTCGCCGAATAACAGAAACGCAGATGTCATATGATAGTGGAAACGTTTAGGAGAAAACGCCGTTTGTGGGGTGAAAACACAGGGATGCATTGGCAGCACTAAAAATATTAATGTACTCTTTAAAACATTTACCGTAAGTGCAAGAAAGTTATAGATGGCTGCTAGTATCGTAGTCAGTACATTTTATTGTTAAAGATGGAAAGTTTGGGTTCATGCCCTTGAAGTTTACATCTTCCTTTATTACCTTTCACCCCATTAGAAGTTGTCTCTGAGTTTGATTAATCCTTTGCTGAAGATGGACCCGGATGTGATTAAAATAGAGGAGGTTGTGGTGGGTGAAGCGACCACTGAGAGACCTGTGGGGATGGCATCAAATGAACAGGCACAGCCCTACACAACAACGCTTATCCTTCAGGAACCTCCCGCCACTCCAGCCGCCCAGCCATGTGAGTGAACGTGCATGCCTTTGGTAAATTCTGCTGAGAGTGGATAAGTTCTGCAGCCAGTAGTTTTGTTAATATGTCTATGACAGTAAACCCTGTTTTCTGCTTCTCGCCATTCAGTCAGTTATAAACTCAGGTTAGTTTCTCCTGTAAGAAAACTCTTGTCTTGGATCATCTGGTGTGTTTACACATTTTGTTTTGGTGCATGAATGATTTATTTTCTGCATGCTTGCTTCTGCTCCAAAAGCTAGTGGTGGTTTTATTGCAGGAGGGCTATTACATGATATATACTTATGTGACACATTTTCAGCTCATAGTACCCAGTAAATCTTCATTCTTGGTATAAAATATGCTTTATTGATTCATGTGGGAAATACTTTTACATACAGAAGTGAGGTTACATAAAGTGCATAGATACCAGCTTATAGTACTGGCAAGTGACCAGTGCAGTCAATGCACAGTATGTAACCAGAACATTGTGCAGGAAATAAACAGGTGATGTATGTCCATTTTAACGTATTAAAACTTGGGTTCTCTCTGCTTTAAAGATGACAAGCTGTTCTGCTGTGTTCTGGCTGAGGCTCAGGGACTGCACATTGAGACGAGGCTCCTTAGTGCCCTTATGCATACATAGTTTGATCTATGAGTACCTAGAAGTACTTTTCCCTTGTCTAATTTCATGTTATTAGTCATTTGAATTGCATAAATGAATAACATTTTATTATACCCATCTGTGCATTAAACGATGGGAAATTATGTATATTGTGGTTTTATATGGGTTTTACTATCAGTGCATATTGGTCTGAATAATTTCTGACAGTCACGTGGCAAAATTGCAAAGTTTTTTTCACTATACTTTGCATTGGGATATTTTTAGTTTATAATTACAGTTTCTCCCATGTATTTCATGAGAGCAATCACCTCCTGTCATTGTGGCAAAAATGCCCAAGAAATCTCAATGTTCCTAAAAACCGTGATCCAATGGGCAAAAATATCCCTAAAATTTTGAGGGGGGAAGCAAATGTGCAATTACATTAAGCCATTTATTCATTTAATTTCCATCTCCAACATATATTCATACAAACAGTGCTGCTGTTCACACTATTTTCATTCGTAACTTTATGTAACATGTACCTGTAACTACATACTAATATGTAACACTGTTACGATACCTAGCAGTTCATTTGAACGATCGTAATGAACTTTTCACTTTATCCATAAACTAATTCAGGATACATATACAAAGGCTATTAAGACCTAAATAAATAATAAATAGTTAGAACTGTCTCCTGCTTTCTGACACATACATATAGTATTCTATACACATACAAATCTCTTTGGGACAGCAGTAGTATGCTTTTTATTTACTCAGGTTGGCCCAAGGTGGTGATTACCATTTGCAATTTAATCTGGGGGCAGTTTACATTAAAAACAAAAACTTATTGATTAATTACTGTTTTTAAAAAGTGCTCCCGTCCTTTTTGTTGAGGACAAAAGAAGGAGACCAGGAGTGTTAAGTATGTACTATGCGCGCTGATGACAGGTGTTGGTATTTTTGATAAACCTCTCGGTATTGGTGGTCAGTGTCCTTTTAGCCAAACATCGGTATGAATTAATGATCCCATGCAGTGGCAGGAGGTGTCATATCCTGACATTTATACCTCATTGAGTCTCCAGGTAATATTGAGTTCTGTCGTGTCTAACTTTTTTTTTCTGTCTAGAGAGTTACATGTAGCTGCCTTCGTAGTCTGTCCACACGGTTTACTTCACTGCTGTTACTGTGCAGATCCAGTTTAGCATTTTCTTTATTGTATAGCCTATTGTGTGCAATTATTTGTAATTATTTACTAATAAAAGAAATAAGTCATTTAATGTAGATTACGCGTATTACTTATCAATGAGGAAGTGTTGCTGCAGGCAGACAGATTTGCTATTGGGGTCCCGTAGCTTTCCCTCAGGGTCTTCGCTCTGAGTGGCCTGAATCCCTAAAATCTTTTGCCCTCCTCTTTCCTACTCAGTAGCTAGAAGAACCAAATGTCAGGGTGCATTTTACTGTTGACAGTACAGTGCAGTACACAACACAGCAGCTTGTAGGCATGGTCAAAACCTCTATCTCTTATTTGCCTGCAGTCGATTTTACCATTTGGTTTTCCCCTAGAAAGGGGTTTGTCCAACAAAACTACTTCAAGCTAATGTCATGTTACTCTGGTCTGAAACAGTTGGCGCATGTGCGGCATACAGGAAACCTAGTGCACTTGCAGCCACAGATTGAGCAGTGATATTGGTGTCAGCAAATGAAGGATGATCTTTTTCACTCTTTAACAAGGAATTGTCTCCTCGTTTCCCTAGCATTCAACTTCCACATTGATGAGCCCTTTTAAGCTCTCTCTGTCTTGAGATTTTACAATACCCTATGTCAGTGGTTCTGAAATCTTTTTTGCTCTGCAACCCAATTTTTACCATGCCAACTCTGTTGCGACCGTGTATCAAGTATAGGTTTAAATTGATCAAGCATGCAATGCACTCTACAGTTTATGCCAATCAATGTTTTTTGGCTTCTTGGTTTGGTTGAGCGTTCATTGGTTTTGAGCTAAGCATTTGCAGACCCAAGACCCGTTTATATAGGTTAATTCGTGGATTGGGGCTGGGAAATCTGATCGTGGATCAGATAGGACCTTGCCAGTTTAAAAATGTCTACATTTTCAACTATGCCCAAATTTGCGTCATGACCCGTGTGTTGCTGACCTACATGGTTTGTTGTTTTTCTTTATTCTGTCATACTGAGGTGAAATGTCTAGAAGGTATGATGGTATGGAAAAAATAAACAGCCCAAGCCTAACCACAAAGTGATTTGATTACTTAGATTTTTTTCAGTGCATCAGAAATCTGTAATTTCTACCATGGTTCGATTTCTATTAACTGATCATTTTGAACCTAACTTCACTGAAAAAATAACCATGAACATGACCATGGGAACTTAATTACACACTTAATGGAATGATCATAGGACATATTGTTATTGTTTAACAGGGAGAAAATGCCAGTGTCATTTGACAAAACGGCCAACTACTGAATTATACAGGAAAAAAAACGCATAATGGAAGCACTGCCTGATTGGCTGCTTTCATCTAGGCTAACTAGTGGTCCACTGATGTGGAAATTTAACCCAATAATATGTTTTGGTCTACTGTCGCTGATACCGATAAATGGCTAATCTCTGAACCACTTGACAAGTGGGGAGGAGGGTTGCCGGTGCAGATTATGGAATGGAATAACGTTACGTTGTGTTTTATTCTATGAAAAACGAAAGATCGTCAAGAGACCAGATTTAATGGTGAATTATAAACATCACGGGCCGGTACTTTGAGGCCTCTCCAGTGCAGTTATTTCTATTATTTTAGTACTTGTCTTTTGCTCTGGTGCTGCTAACTTTTTGAATATTGATATTGTTTAAATATTGGCTGGCAGTACTGGCCAAGACTGATACATCAGACCGATGTGGATATCTTGATTTTTAATGAAAGTTGGCCAATACGGATATGTTAACTAGTTGGCTTGCTTTTGCTAGAGTAGCTAGCAAAAAGACTGATTTTATTATTTTTTTCCCTGCTACAAAACAGGCAAGTTTCCCATAAGTGTCATAGCATGAAGAAAATCAAGTGCCGCTTCTATGAATATTAATAAGCCTCCTCCTGCCATCCTACATTTCAAAAAATTTCATGCCGGAACTGCTACGTTGCACATCTTCCGAGGACAAGCAACCTAGAATAAGAGTATTTTTAAGGAGGATTTTGCCCCTAAAAATCCATAAGACAATCTGATGTTGCAGATCGATGCATTTAATTAAGCACCTTAATATATTCATCACGATGCATCTTTACACCCCCACTGAAAAGTGACATTTTAAACCTAAAATTTAATTTACTGGTGGTTAAGTATGTGGATAACCTGCAGACACTTTGGCCTTTTCTTGACTAGCTGCCTGTGCATTGGCTTGTGTGACCCAGCATCTCCCTGGCTTGTCTGTTGCAGACCAGCATGAGAACCTGCAGTGTTTCCAGTGTTTTATTACCTTCTGCAACTCTAAAGCCAAGGAGAGGCACATGAAGAAGAGCCACCGTGAGGAGTACAAGCAACAGCTTCAGCAGGTACAGGTCACTGGGTCAAGGGTGAAGCGGACTGGTCATTGGGTCAGGGGCTGGGCAACCCAAGTTAGGGGTGGAGTGGTACGGGTCAGGTCACTCGGGTTGGGAGCTGGGTGGCGCTGGTTGCACGGATTAGGGGAGTGGTTCGGATTTGGGGCGGGGCTGGTCAGCCGGTTTAGGTGGTGGGAGGGATGTGACTGGTTGTCAGGGGGAGGGCAGCCGTCACCTCGGTCAGAGCTGCAGGTACTGGATCGCTTTGATCTGAATCTTCGTCTTTGGAGTCTGTACATAACATTTTGCTTTTTTGCTTTATGGGTCTCCTATATAAGGTAAGTTCTTATAACCATAACTATCTTTTTATATTTCCTCTATTTCCATATTAAAATATTTTGTATTTCAGTTAGTTATTTGTAGAGTGTAAAGGCGTCCTCACACTTGGCCTGGTTCCCTTGTACCATGCCCGAGCACAACTGCCCTCCCTCCCCACTCCCCCACTGGTCTGTGTTCACGTTTCCCTTAACCTTCTGGGCCCGAGCACGCACGTCATCACCATGCGACTTTGTGTTAAGGAAAACATAGGAAAGTGCTGTCACACGGCATAATGGAATTTATGGTTAATGTTAGGGCTGCACGGTATCGGATCACAATTATATTACCAACCGGATTGCCTACTGCAAGTACATCTTAAGTCGCAGCGTGGAAACTCGCTTTGATAAATGGAAATGCATGGACTTTCTGGTGGTGATTTTCTTTTTCCTTTGGCTTACTGTTAAATGTGGTCTTTCAGTGAATGATTCTGTCTGCTCGCTCTGTTCCTCACCAGTGTGACACACTTTTCACCTGCTATGTGTGTGACCGCACCTTCCCATCCTCTGAGGAGCTCACACAGCACCAGGGGACCCACAACAAGGAGGACAAGCCTTTCAAGTGCCCCCACTGTCCAGAGAGTTTCCGCACCTTCTCTGAGGTGAGTATTGCTTTATAAGAAAATAAAGTCCTAATATAACAAGACAGTGTGCAGGAAATGGCTCTCAAACAGGTGTAATTAGACCATAAAGTTTAACCAAATCAGTCTCCTCTTGTATTTAATGTCTGTATTGTGGAATCCCCTAGCTGACATCACATCGAAGGCAAGTTTGTCCAGAAAGGCAGTTTTCATGCCGGGACTGTGGGGAGTCTTTCCGGGGTCCTGCCCTGCTGCGGAGTCACCGCCTAGCCCAACACCCGCCCCGCTCCGAGGCTGACCAGGACGGCGACGACACTACCAAGACCCATCGGTGCGGGAAGTGTGGCCGAGGGTTTGAGACAGAGGCTGAGCTCCTGCAGCACCAGGAAAACCACGCCGGGGACCAACACTGCAATGGCAGAGCCCCTGCGAAGAGGAAGGGGCGTCCCCCTAAGACAGAGGAAGCAGCCAATGGGGAGAAGAAGGGGAAACGGAGGAAGAAGGCAGGGGAGGGTGAGGAAGGGGATGAGTCGGGCGTGAGCAACCATGCAGAAGCAGCGGCAGCCGCGCCAGTGGTGGCCACGCCAGCAGTGGCCGCACAAGTGGCCGAGGTCAAGGGGAAGACAGGCGCCCGACGCGGGAGACCTCCCAAGGTCATCCAGGGGGCTGAGACCAAAGTGGGCGAAGCCCAGGCCGACGACAAGAAAGCGGCCCGTCAGCACCCCTGCCCCGACTGCAAGCTTTCTTTTCCGGGCCTGGCCCAGCTGCGGCTTCATAAGAAGGAGAAGCACAGCCGGCCGCCACCCCCACGCAAGGCCCACCCGTGCGGGGAGTGTGAGGAGAGTTTTGCGCGCCCAGAGCAGCTAGAAGCACACATGGCACGGGCCCACTGCGCCGGCCGTCACGCCTGCCCCACCTGCGGCAAGAGCTTTGGCAGGGAGAGCAACCTGAAGGCACACCGGCAAGCACACAATGAGGAGGGTGTGGCCGCCGAGGGAGGGAGGAGATAATTCTGGACGAGCCGCTATTTCTGTAAGGGGGGGGGGGGGGGGCGGATTTAGAGGGGGACGGGGTTTGTAAAATGTACCAAAGGAAATGGGATTTTAAAAAAATTGTTTGTTAGAGGGTGGGATTCGTTGGGTTTTGGAAGACAATTCAGTAAGTGGAAAGCTTTCATAGGTTTTTATTATTTGTAATCGTCCTACTCAAAAGGAGTTGTTTGGTTAGCATACCCTATGTAGTTATTTTTAAGAGTGTCTGTCGGGGGGGATTGCTTTTTTATAGAGAAGGCGAAGTTTGAGGATAACCTTTTGAAGGAACGACTATATAGTTGGAACTGTAAATAAACTCGATTATGTACCTATGTTTAGCTGCATTAAAAGTGGGCAGGCCCCTACATCAGAGCCTGTGGGGGGGGAGTTTAATGGTGTTTCATATTTTAAGTGATTTTTATTTTTTATCATGATTGTGTGTTTTTTGTATTCTTTTTAGAAATGTGTGGCTAAATAGCTTCCGGGTTGTCTGATTAATGGAGCATTTAATTTCTGGATTTAACTTAAAGTGTTAAAGTAGCACTTGTAGGCATCTCAGTTTATTATTTTGAATATGTTGACTTAAATTGAGGTTTAAATTTCTTGCAGGGAGGCTACATAAAACAGGATTGTATTGGTTTTGAGCTTTTATGTAATGTATAATGAATTCAGATATGTTTTGGTTTATTACATGCGGGTAGTAGGTAAATTTAGTTCATTTTTCAAGCATACTGCAAGTCAGATTAAAGGCTGCAAAATGTTTTTTCATTCAACAAGGGAAATTTTACCTCCTGCATGTTTAACCTGAATTTCCATAATACCCCTTAAGGTGAGTTTTATTTGAGAACTATATTGTTTATTTCAGACAGGTTTTCTCCACTCTTACTTGAGGCCCCCATCTGTGCAGCGCCTCCTGCATAGTTCTCCTCAGTACAATTCTCATCCCTGCACTTGAAGCCTTCATTTTAACCACATCAGTAATTTAATATTTTAATAGCCCTGTGAAATGATGAGAAAAAAGGCCTGAGCAGAAACCTGCGAGGAGCTGTAATATCTGTATTGTTTTCTTTGTAACAGCTGACTGTATGCAAATGTGGTCCTTAACCACTATGCTGACAAGTTGTAATTAAACTGACCCAAGGGTCTGATATGAAAGTTGTCATTCTTCTGTTTTCATTTGTTCGGTTGATTTGTCAAGGAATAATGGTTGGCATGTAAGAGTGGCTTTCTGAATCATGGATAGTAGGTGTGTTTTTTTTTTTTTTTTTGTGTATTTGTATTAGTATATAATATTATTCAGCTGTAAGATTTTGGCAGAGCACATGAATAGCTGCACCAGAGTAAATGTCTGGATTCTCCCTTACCAGTGGGCACAGCTGATTTAACAGCCTCAATTGCGAGGCTGTGGCATAAAATCCAACAATCGCTGTATGTGTGTTCTCAAAGTTTCCTCTATGTCAGGGGTGTCAAACTGCAGTCCTGGAGGGCCGGAGCCCTGTGTAGCTTAGTTCTTTCCCTGTTTCACCACAAATGATTCAGCTCAACAGCTATGTGGTAATTAGTACAAGAAGTTGAATCAGGTGTGTTAAACGAGGGGAAACCCAAAAATGTGCAGGGCTCTGGCCCCCCAGGACTGGAGTCTGACACCTGTGCTCTAGGTATTCCAGCTTCCCGTTTCAGTGTGAAAACACATACTTGGCTAAACTGGTATGCTGAAATTGCCCAAAGTGTGTGTGTGTACCCTGTGATGACTGGCACCCGTACCGAGGCATACGCTGCCTTGCACACGGTTCTCCCTTTTAGATGCTCCAAGCTGGCAATGACCTTGCAGTGGATGAGCAGTTGGATGAAGGCATGAATGGGCAAATGGATTTTTCCTACCAATAAGGACCATGCCTCGTTAGTGACGTTTAATCTTCAGTCGACACCCAAAGCTGTCTCCGCTGTCTTGTAAAAGGACATCATGCCTATCACTTTCAGTTCACAATGTGTTCCTTTTATGGATTGTGGAACCCTGATATATATTTCAAGGGTTTAAGAAGTAGCATGAATTAATTCCTTTTCAAAATTGCATTAAAAGCAAGTTTCTTCTTATAGACATAAATTATAAGTATACTGTTAATTTTATATCTAGTTCTTGTCGCAGATAGAGTAGATCAGGGGTCTCCAACTCCGGTCCTGGAGAGCTACTGTCCAGGTTTTCTATCCTACCTGGCTTCTGATGAGCCACACCATTTCTCAGGTAAATACCAGGAACAGGTGTGGCTCATCA